>CM073594.1:13415440-13992940 GCA_037074705.1 Zhengitettix transpicula | reverse complement strand
GACTTTTTATGAGTCGATGAAAACATGGCGTCGACTAATTGGGCGTTTCCCGCGTTATTGTTGCACTACAACCGCGTTGTGAGGTATTGTTGCGGCAGTTCTTCGGGGGCCCTTAATACAGTTATGGCGTGATTGGGTTTGCAGCGGGGGAGTGAGTGTTGGATGGATTTGCACAGTGGCCTCGCCTCGCCTCTCTTCCACGAGCATTGTCTTGGCGTTCCAGGCCGCCGCTCCCTTTGTCTGCTTCTTCCTGCCATCGAGGAACAAAAATATTCCCAATATTGCTTCCTGCCTCGGCAAAAGAGAATGTGTGTGTCTCAGGGGTTGGGAGGCAGAGGGAGAGAGAGAGAGAGAGGGACGGATCACCGGACCAGAAGAGCCGATATCCTTCCTTTCCCAGGTCCTGGCAGTATTCATAAGGCCAGCGGTGACACTGCCTCGAAATGTCGTTGAATTTTGACATTCCACCTGTAATTTAATAATAAACCGTTAAGAGGGAGATTCTAACATGGTTCAATATAAAACCCTCTTTACCTTTGTAAGCGGCGCGGAGAATCTTTCCCAACAGGGAAGTGACTTCCGAAAATTACAGTTTTCACCTTTAAAGCACACAGAATGACAGTCAAACAACTATTGTAGTTTATCAAATAATTCAAAATTATTTTATTATTATTAAACGGTGTTTCACAAATGATTAACAGAGAACGTAAACTCACTGTTTGCTGAATATCGTGAATTCTAGTAGGCCTTAATATTTTAATTACTGTCTTATATATAAGATAAAAATAAAGTATTGATTATGGACAGATAAAAGAGGAAAATAAACAATTTTTTATTAAAATAAACAGCTTGATGGCTTTATTTTGATCATGTATATTACCTTAAGATTCGATATATACATTTTCCCGTTAATTACGGACGTTAATTTTTTTTTATGGTTTTATTTGTACTGTTTCAACCTTGATTGAGTGTAAGACCGAAACGTCCCTACCAATTTTTTTTGTGTTGTTTACCAACCTCCCGGACCGTTGTTTGACAATCAGCACACGGCTAAATAATGTTTTAATTTTTCACCATCTTTACACTGCCGCGGTTAGTAATATTTTTGGCGGTTATTCGACTGATAAACTGAGAGGAAAAACGTTCTCGTATTCGTAAGGCATTTGTCCTTTTAATAGCGTAGGAAGGGATTTGAAAGTGAGGATGCGGAAGGGTAGAGAAAGGTATTTTTTTTAGGGCAAGAGGCTACATGAGGGTAATCCACGTTGGGCAACTCCCCTTTAATAGCATAGGAAGGGATTTGAAAGGGGGGGATGCGGAAGGGTAGAGGAAGGTAGCCAAGCGTTACTAGGACCTCCGGGCTATGGTTTAAGGATCCTACCCGGCATTCGCATAAAGAAATGCAGGGAAAACCATAGAAAAACCTGCACCAGGTAGGTCGGGCATTGGGTACTTGTCCCACGCCCTTCCGATAGCGGGAGAGGAGTTTGCTGTGGGGTCGCAGCATTCCCTTCTCCGTACCTCGGCCAGTTTAGAAGGCAGCTGGCTTGCTGTTACAATGGGAATAGCGGACAACTCTTACTGTATGCCCAAGGTCTGTGACCCCGGAACATACACCTCTCAGAACAGGCTCGTGGTGCCTCGGCTTGTGGGAACCTTAGTTCAAAAACGGAAAGAGGAAAAGGCATCCCCAAAGGTATATCGTATATCTCCTACAAGGTTCTGCCTGAGAGAGAGAAAGGTAGCCAAGGGGTGTAGTTTTAAGGATCCTACCCGGTAATTCGCCTAAAATTGTTGCAGGGAAAACCCCTAGAAAAACCTGCATCAGGCAGGTCGGGCATTGGGTACTTGTCACACGCCCTTCCATGGATGGCGGGGTTGTGCTGTGGGGACGCAGTATTCCCTCCAACAACCGTGACACGACCATTTCGGAGGAGGCAGCTGGCCGACTGCTCCTCTCCAGAAAGGTTCTGCCTGCGAGAGAACTGCTCTCACAGGCTCCAACCCTATCAGTTACAATTTTTTTTTCAATTCGTTTTTTAATCAAATATCTTTCGTTTGTACGTTATTAATAAATAGCAAACTGTGGAATGTAAGGGATGTTTGTATCGTGAATTCTCTCACAATATGGGTTGGAAATTTCTTGACAACGGTGATTATTATTTAGATTATTTGGGTGTTCAATTGTCTTGGATTAAATAAGTGAAAAAAAATGGGGGGAGATTAACGCAACGTAATAAAATCCAATTAAGTAGAATTATCTTTACAGTTATTATTTTATACTCATAAATTTCTTTCAAAAATTGTACGCATTGACTGAGGTTAATTCTAACAAAAATTAACGTCATTTTGAGTTTTGATTACGTTTTTGACTTTCAATATTCCAGCGAGAAGTATTTTTTTCCTCTGATGACTTAAGTTTCTACGACCCTTCCGTATCGTTGTTCACTTCTTATGCAATTTTTTTTCAATTTTCCACAATCAACTGTTTCAGCACTGTTGCAAAATTAGAATAATGCATGAAAACAGAAACCCTCGTTGAAATTATGCACAATTGTGGTCAAAGATTAAAAAAATGTCTTATTCCCGCGTTAAAAGGAGATCCTTATGCGAAATTTTCCCGTCGCAGCGAGGTTATTAGTGACGTGACGCCAGTTAAACCCCTTTACACATAAATTTTCACGCAGAATGGCGTCCAAAATTCCTGGTGACGCACACAGAGGATCAAGGGATCAACCGTTGTTGTTGTTAACACAGTCAGGAAAATACTGACAGGAACATTGGTTTAGACACGATTTTTTTTTCAGTTTTTCACTAATAGAGAAAGTAAAATAAATTTCATCCAATAACGTTATTTTTTTAAAGGTGTAGACAGGCTACTTGAGGGTAATCCACATAGTGGCAACTCCCCTTTAATAACATAGGCAAGGGATTTGGAAGGGGGGGATTCGGAAAGGTAGAGGAAGGTAGCGAAGGGTTAACTAGGGGCCCTCCGGGCTATGGTTTAAGGATCCTAACCGGCAATTCGCCTAAAAGAGATGCAGGGAAAACCCTAGAAAAACGGCATCATGTAACAATCCAGCAGTTGGAAATGGGAAGTCCAGATAGATCGTTCACCAACCGAGCTATACCTCCGTTAGCTCACCTGGCTACCGATCTAGAGGATAAAGGAAGAATTAAGAACAGGAAATAGGAAAATCGGTAACGTGAGGGTTCGGGTTCAACTAATTGAACCTAGGCGTAGTGGTTGGTGTTTCGCTGCACTTCAGTCAAATAAGAGTTGATGAAGAATAAAGAGATTTAATGGTTAGAAATAAAATAAAGTAAGACAAACTGGCGGATAGCACCAGGAGCCACCAACCCGTCTGGAGGTTGGATCACGACTGTCGTTCCGAAGAAGCTCTGAACAATGCGAAGACTCCTTTCCCCTCCCTGATGATTTTAAGTCTCCAATGAGAACTCTTGCAGGGTGGAATGATTTCTGCTGCCGTGTGAATGTCTGCATAAGGCACTTAAAATGCTGACTTCATTAGATGCAGCGTTTTCACAGCTGCCTAGGCGGAAGGGGTGAAGATTTATGTTGTTGTTGTGATTAGTTACTCGCTATATCTAAAGTGATGTCTTTAACTGCATCAGCGTTCTTGCAGCTGCGCCCTCTTAGGCCCGCTATGCTGAAGAGACGTTATGATAAGAGGGCACGTGTAGACTATTATATTACAAAGAAAATAAAGCTAGACCTAATATTACATTTTTTTTTGAAAATTAATCATCCAGAGAAGTTTGTTCCAATAATTAAATTTTTAGGTGAATTTATTTAAATTTAAATTGTGATGTACCATTCTCTATAAATATAGGGTGGACATGGCCAAAGGTTCCAATAATTAGAAATAATTGAAATTTTCTTTATATTATTTATTTAAAGTATATGGTAGTATGTGTGTCAAAATAGTCTGTATAGAACAACTCAAAAAAATATTTTTTTTAAAATGGTATGGAACACTGTAATAAAGAAAATAAAGGCTAAGGGGTGTAGACGTTTTAATTAAAGCCTGAATATAATTAGATAAATTAATACTCCAATTAGGCCTTCCTTCAATCAATGTTGATGTGGATGCTTAGAGACTGTAATTATTTAAAAATTGTTTTTATTATACGTCTTTTTTTTTAATTAATGAATCAGTTAATGACCTTTTACGGACACTTAATTTTTATTTATAGAGTTACGTCTTTGTTTTTACTTCAGTAGGTCTTTATTTGTGTAATTAGTCCATATGTTAATAATTTGTGAAATATCTTCTCTTTAGGATAATACCTGAAGATGATGCGAAGATGTATCGAAACGTCGTAATTTCTATAAATAAAAATGAAGTCTCTGTAAAAGGGCGTCAACTGGTTTATCAAATGTGAATAATATTTGTGAGAGGTATTTTTAATTTCTACAATAATAATACGTATGGTGAAGATCCTTTGTCTTCGCGTAATGAAGGAAGAATTAATCCGAACTCTACATCAGAGGCGAGAATTTATAAATCATGCCGAAAAAACCTATTCTAATCCATTTATAATTAACTTGAGTTTAACAAGCTGATATAACATTGGAAGTACTCGTTCGGAGTTTACCGAAAGCTTTAGGTTCTGCTGGATTCGGTCCGTCGTTTCTTAATGCGCGCACACATTGAGTTGAGATCAGATCTGGAATTAGCCGTGATTACGCCATAACGAAATTATTTGTGCACCGGCACGTCTGTATCGATTGCTCTCTGCAATTACGGACGGGAAACAATAGGCCACGCAATGTGTGTGTGAGGATTAGGATAAGCTGTTGGGAATGCTTCGGCGGCGACGGCGAGCACGTGGGCGCAGCGTGGAAAACATCGTCAGCAAAAACGTAATAAACAGAAGCCACGTAAATATCAGAACAGTATTCACCAATCAATATCCTACTGTTATTCTTATAACTGTCTATATAATAAAAAAAAGGACGTATGTTTGTGTGTATGTATGTATTTACGTTAATCTCTATACAAATTTAAACGCGTACACTGAGAACATATTGGTGCACATATTCTTAACACACGAGAAACGGTACTGTGAGGGGTGTGAGAATCTGGAAAGGATTAGAATTGAAAAATGTGATCATTTAGTGTTACTGCGCGCCAAGAGACCGTGACGTCACGTGCGCGCGAGAAAGAGAGAGAGACGTTACTACGCGACGAACAAAGGAAATAGTTCCTTTTTCCGTATTGAAATAAAGCAGAAATATTTTCATTGAATTAAAAGTATAATTTTATCGAGTTTTTCTCTATCGAATGATAATAAAGAACAACACGAAATACTTTACGATCCTTTGCGGGAAATGTAAGTTAATATCCGTCGCCATGTTTAGTGACTCCAATATGGCGACTATTTGTATACATTGTGAATGTAGCTAAGTATTTCATCAATTTAATCTTTGGTAATGTCTGAAGACTGAGGGACTCCTGCAGTAGTCAAGGAGTATATTTAATCTTTATAGAGATTAAAGCGCGTAGGCAGATTGCAACAAAAACTGGTACACATATTCTTTAAAAAAACAAGAAACGGTACTGTGGGGGTGAGAAACCCCTAGCATAAAGGTTGAAAGAATTAAAATTAAAAAATATAATCATTTTGTGTTAAATCACTGCGCGCCAAGAGACCGTGACGTCACGCGAGAGAGAGACAGAGAGACGTTACTACGCGACGAACAAAGGAAATAGTTCCTTTTTTCCGTAATGAAAATAAAGGAGAAATATTTTTATTCAATAAAAAGTATAATTTTATCTAGTCATACTCCATGGAATGATGATAAAAAAAACAATACGAAATACTTTACGATCCTTGTGGAAGCTGTGAGTTAATTTTCGTCGACATGTTTAGTGACTCCAATATGGCGACTATTTGTTTACATTGTGAATCTAGCTGTTTCATCAATTTAATCTTTCGTAATGTCTGAAGACTGAGGGACAATTATATCTTGTACTAGTCAAGGAGTATATTTAAGAAGAAATTCTGAGGTATGTTTGTTGGGACTGATGCAATAAAATTCAATTTATTTTACAGCTGTTCAATTAATGCACTATCGGTCGAAAGTGTGTACGGAACTAGGAACAGTTAGATCTAGGTTAAATCACTCCTTGACTAAAGATTCATGTAGAATTTTAAACTTTTTCCGATTTATGTAAATAAGTACACGTGTATCAGGTATCAGGTAGGTCGAATGCCCAAGGTATTTTTTTGGGGGGTAACAGGCTACATGAGGGTAATCTACATGGTGGCAACTCCCCTTTAACAGCATAGGAAGGGATTTGAAAGGGGGATGCGGAAGGGTAGAGGAAGGTAGCCAAGGGTTAACTAGGGCCCCCGGGCTACATTTTAAGGATCCTAACCGGCATTCGCCTAAAGAAATGCAGGGAAAACCTTAGAAAAACGTGCATCGGGTAGGTCGGGCATTGGGTACTTGTCCAACGCCCTTTCGATGGCGGGGATGTGTTGTGAGGGCGCAGCGTTCCTTCCTTCTCCGTTTCTGGACCATTTAGGACGAGGCAGCTGGCCGACTGTTCCACTCCATAAAGGTTCCACCTGTGAGAGAACAGCTCTCCCAGGCTCCATCCATTTCGGTTGCATCTACTGTTTTTTCCCTATACTGAATTTCAAAGAAAAATATAAATACGTGTTTGAATCAAATAAATTTTGCTTCTATGTTATTATTAAACAGCAAACTGAGAAATAAAAGGGATCTTTGCATAGTGCATTCTCTCAGAAACAATACAACGAAGTCACAGTAATCAAATATGAAGAGAAATGACTTAAATTTAATTAAAACTAAACGATTTCCTTTAATACTTCCGCTTGTGTTGAAACAAGATAGCAAACACACATTTCAGTAAGCACTGAAGTAGAAGAAACACAGCTGTAAGAGAGTAATACAGAAACTGTAAACCTGTTCATCTATTTTTTATTTACTCATAAAATGCACTTCACGTTTATGAGTGCGAGACATCTTTCATGACACTACTTCAATAATCCAGAGAATTTCTTATGGACACCAGTTTTTTTCGTCTGACGTGTATCACATACGAACAAAGTTTCAATTTCGTCCCCTCGTCTAATTCTTTTTATTAATTACCTGTCACTCTACTTTTCCGACTCAAAGAACAGAAAGGTTTAAGTGTTTTGGAAAAATTATATCTAATTATAGTTATTTTTTTGTGTTCACCGATGATCGTATCATGCAGTCTTTATATTGCATAGAAAAAATATAATATATATTCCTCTACACGCCCAATTATAATACTTGTGAATAACAGTTGAAAGTAGTAATAGAACCTACTTTTTTTTTTTAGGGCAACAGGCTACATGAGGGTGATCCACATTGGGCAACTCCCCTTTAATAGCATAGGAAGGGATTTGAAAGGGGGGATGCGGAAGGGTAGAGGAAGGTAGCCAAGGGTTAACTATGGCCCCCGGGCTATATTTTAAGGATCCTACCCGGCATTCGCCTAAAGAAATGCAGGGAAAACCTTAGAAAAAACTGCATCGGGTAGGTCGGGGATTGGGTTATGGTCCAACGACCTTTCAATGGCGGGGATGTGTTGTTCCCAATTCCTATTGGAATAGTCGGCCAGCTGCCTCCTAAACAGGCCAAGGCATGGCGAGGGGTAAGCTGCGTCCCCACAGCAAACTCCTCTCTTGTCATCGGAAGGGCGTGGGACAAGTACTCAATGCCCGACCTACCCGATGCAGGTTTTCCTAGGGTTTTCCCTGCATTTCTTTAGGCGAATGCCGGGTAGGATCCTTAAACCATAGCCCGGGGGCCCTAGTAACCCTTGGCTACCTTCCTCTACCCTTCCGCATCCCCCCTTTCTAATCCCTTCCTATGCTATTAAAGGGGAGTTGCCCAATGTGGATTACCCTCATGTAGCCTGTTGCCCTAAAAAAAAAGGCCAGAGTTGTATGAAGAAAAAACCTGCGAGAGGATTCTCTCGCAGGTAACCTGCGAGGGATTTTCTTCTCCGTTTCTGAACTAAGGTTCCCACAAGCCGAGGCCTGTTTTGAGAGGTGTATGTTCCCGCTATGAGAATTACCCAAAACACAGCCTGTCTACACCTTCTTCTTCTTCTTCTAAAATCAATATCAACAGCTGGAAGAAACCAAGGAGATATTATTGAAACTAGCAGGTCATTTGTTTAAAAGAATTTAAGGTTTTATGTTTGTATATTAGTATTAAGTATTAATAATAATGATTGTTTCTTCGCATAATTTATTTTAATTCTTTCATGTTCATTACATGTTTACCTCGCCTTTGTGTGTGTGTTTTGGGGGAAGATTGTTCGCCATGACAGATGTGACGTCAGAGTGACGTCATGTTGGGCCTAGTGGGAAGCTTGACTGCCAGCAGCCCTCCACAGGGCATAATCTCTTGAGATCAACCCACCCGAAACCTTGTGGGCTGTTGTATCTGGGTATCGTTAAAGAAATTTTGGTGAATTATGATTGGTTGTTAAATCTACGTTCACCCTGAGACTACGAGAGTGTAATGTTCTGTTTTATAATGGAGATTTAACATGTGAATATTTGTCTGTGTTGAATTTTGCGGTGCATTGTTTCGTTGAAGACGTAACTAACGGCTAATTTGATTGTAAATTGACATTTCTTTGTTCTAAATATTGGGTTTGCATTCTTCTCGATATTTATTCACCACAGTTAGAAGGCGATAGGCATGAAAACGTTATAAAAAAATGTATATAACCATCGTCATATCTTAAAAAATGACGTCATTTTCTTATGGTATGGAAATCGACAGATACGCATCGTATATATATTTTTTAAAATAAATACTTGAATTTCTACATCACTGAAAGGCACAAATGATTGATGGTATTACTGTAAAAATACAGTATTAAGACGGATTGAAACAAATTTAGTAAGAGAAAATTAATAATCGTTGAAACTATGAAAGACACGTTGAACGTTTCTTAAAAAAAATCCAATCTTCTTCATTGTAACTCGGGAAAAATTTAGTTTTGAGACGAAGAGATCATTACTTTTTTCTGGAATTTAACGACTAGTCTGTGGTATGATTTTATTTTATGGACAAACCTTTTTGGAAATTCTTAATTCGAGTGGAGGAAGGATTTATGCGAACGCTGAACGGGTTTGAGTTCTATAATTTGACCTTTGTACAATTTTAAACAGACAGAGATCTGAGATTATGTTGTTAATTGCGTGGTATCGGCAACGTCGCAATTAGCTGATGACAATGGTGCATCTCTCCAGGCTCTATGCAGTACGGAATCCCAATTATCGGGGGAAGTGCAGGGTTAAGAAGCAGCTTTGAAGCCATAGTTAGCATTTATCCCTGTTGATTTCATTTCAGTCGAAGTGTATGAATTGTGTTAAGAGTGTTGCGCACCCGGCAGGGGTTAGGTGACGAGGGTTGCCTATCCGCTAAATCTTAAAACGACGTATCTTTGCTGTTTTCGACACACACAGACACAGAGGTGAATACTTTAGTTCCGTACGGCTCCTGCAGACTCCGCTATAGGAAGATGTGACAGCTGTCACTCCCGGTGGCGCAGGCTTCACAACCCCTCCAACCAAACCCCTGAAAGATTAAAACAGGAGGGGGGGGGGGCGGTAGAAATGAAACGGAGGGCGATACGGCCAGCTGTCTCTCCTACACCCAAATAAATGTGTAACTCACTTAGCATAGCTGCCCTGAATTTATCTGCGCCTCTGTGATGGACTGGCTGTTAGGGAAAACAAGAGCGAGCTGGATTAAATGTGCAGACAATGGCGAGGAAGAGCGAGGAAAACCTTGTCTTCAACAAACCGCCGTACTGATCCGAGAACCTCTAATACTTATGAAGAATAATTTCAGAGAATTATATATATAAAAAAATAATTTTCTGTAGCGGAAGAGGAAAAATTGGAGGTATTCAAGAAAAAGTTATATTGAAAAAACAGGTATAATTTTCCGTTCAGTTTCGTAGTATTCAACACAATAATACAGAACCTGGAGAGTATTCACCATTTTAACCTTGCTGATTGCGACGTTGCCGATACCACGTACTCTCAGATCAATTTTCTGCTAAAATTCTATAACGGTCGAATTATTGAACGCGTTCCTTCACACTAAAAGACTGTCTACCACTTGAAAATTTCCAAAAAACGTTTCTCAATAAAATAAAATCATGGTTCTAAAATCATATAACACAGTCTAGTCGATAAATTTCAACAAAAAAATATGTAATGATCCCTACGCATCAAATAAAAGTATCCTGGGTCACCTTAAAGACGATCGATTTTTTTTTTACAAACGTTCGACGTTAGTTTCACATATTATTATTTTTCTTCACGTTTTACCCTCTTTCCCTTACAAGTTTTATTTCAATGCGTCTTAATACTGCATTTTCCAGTAATACCACCAATCATTTCGGCCTTTTCAGAGACCTAGCAATTAAATTATTATTTATTTTAGAAAAAAATTACACGAAACCTATATGTTGTTTCCATACCATAAACAATGACGTAATTAAACCTGAATCAAAGGGGCAGGAGTTGTAGAGGCACCAGATTAACTGCGACGAGAATAAAGAGGTGAACCCTGGGACAAGGTAACGAGTTTCGAATAAATAAATAAATAAACATCAGCCAGGTTTAATTGAGGAAAAAAGGAGTTTATTAATTAAATTAACAACGTTTCATGGATTTAATTGTGACCTCAAAGGTTGCTAAATTTTGTTAAGTCTTACCAAAATTTATAATTTTTTGTTACCTGCCAAATGAAAGCGAAATATGATATTGTAATTGTGGTTTTAAACTTAAACCTGATGAGGTTGAAAATTAAGCGACGAAACGTTGTTATTTAATTAATTAATTTTTTTTTCTGACTTAGAACTGCCTGATGTGTCTTTTATTTATTACTTTTCTCAATTGTGAGAAATTATATATATATATATATATATTGTAGTAATTGGTAATTAAGACAGTGTTTTAATTGAAAAGTTGAATTGAAGAAGACTCATTATTAGTGGATATAGAGCGGACGCCGCAACAAACCGGCAAGGCAAAGAAAACATTGTTGATGAGTCTCGAAGGTTCTACGCGCTCAAAAACTTTCGAGACGAACGAACAGTCAGCAAATGTACAGTCGGGCAGTAGGCAGCGAGGAGAAAAGACTAAAATTCCAAGTCATGAAAATTTGTACAGTACAGTCGGGCAGCAGACAGCGAATAGATCAGACGAAAAGTTTTACAGTCGGCAGTCAGAACGAAAGATTGTGGTCCAGTCACAAACATGCTTTCAAATATTAAAAAGTAAAGCAATATTCAGTCGGGAAGGAGACAGAGCAACTAGTGTGTATTCGGTGGTGGGGCGTAGATTCATCATGCTGGCCATAGACAAACCAATCAAGTCCGTTTACAACTAAAGTCACGAGATCCACAAATCCAGGTTGCAGTAAAGCATCGAGAACAAACCAATTTGTGTTAAACCAACTAACAAACAACGCCAATTAGAGCCTGTGAACATTTAGACTCTGTGAGAACTTAGAATCAGTGATGTCCCCAAAATTGTGCACGAAAAACTAAAAATGAGACCTGGGCAGCCGTAAGTAGAGAAAAACTTTAAAATCATTTGTAAACCGAGTTTAAAAGATAAAAGTCAGATCGTTCTTTAATTATTTAATTATCGAGAAAATGAGATCCTTAATTCTTGATAAAATTAAAATTGTTTAAATTCAATCTGTAGTATTATTTCTTCCGCAACAAATTTCGTCTATGTTCAGACGCATTGATTTTCATAAAAAGTAAATGTAATTTTGATTATATAAATTCTGTCATTTATCAAACCCAGTTCAAGGCCCTGAGGTCCCAAATATTTTGTGTATTTTATTTTTGTTTTAAAATTTTTAATAAATCTTGTTTAATAGTTTTCACTTAAGTTCTTTCATTTAGAAACGCCACATTCACATTATATTTTAATTATTACAGTATATATATATATAATGGATTTTAGTTTATCGTCCTGTAAGTAAAATATAACTGTATTTATTAATAGGAATCCACGTTGTTTGCCGCTGTCAAGACTGTGTATTCGAGTGTTTGTTTTACGTGGTAAAGTAGCCTCTCTGCGGTTCAGCGATTCCCTTGCAGTACCCATCGTGCGCCTGATTTTAATTGGGGACTTTTCGAAGCACACGCGCGTGTTTATGCTTTTTAATCGCCTCGACGTCTTGGTCGTGGGTGGAGAGCGCCAGTGTGTGCGTAGGCACGTGTGACCGGCGGCGACAAGTAGTTGAGCATTCTCGTGCAGCGCCGATACGATACGCGGCCGCGAGGCACGGCCTTCATTAAGCAGCGCAGTCGATGCGCCATTGTTCCCGGCTAATTGCGACGTTGCCGACTCCACGCAACAAAATACTGACAGCGAGCACTGAATTGGCCTCCGCAGTCGCACACGAAGGTAGCCGGCGGCTACGAGACGCTACAGGTTAGAAGCGCTCCTGCACCACTGCAGTCGCCATCATGAACGCCGTCCCAGGGCTCTACAGTCCTTGAAATTATAAATTATAGGCCCTTGCAATCTTAAAAACAAACCACAGAGGAATGTCGAAACGTTCTAGTTTAATTACCGTTGTTCCCCAGAGGATCCCCGAGAACTTTCTTTACAGATATAGTGAAAAATACAGACTCATTAATACGAATAAATTTTGCGATGTTGAACACCATGTTCATATTTCTTGACGTTGACGTTTCTACGTATTCATAATAGGAATGAAGAAAAAAAAGATAAAATAATAACCTAATTCGTAAAGACAAAATAACCCATAAATAATAGAAAAATAATATGAAGCAGAATAGTTTTAATTTTACGTCTGTTTTTAATTAATAAAACAATTAATGACCTTATACAGACACTTTTTATTTATATTATGACGACGTTTCTATACCTTTTTGTATCTTATTCATGTATTTTCAAATTCTCCTCCTTTCCTATTTATGCAATACGGTCAAGATACAAAAATCGCAGTCTAGAATCCTCAAGATGCTCTCCTTGGTATCTTAGAAACCTCACTCTACGTCATGATCTACGAATACCATACATCGAAGATATAACTCAAGGTAGAGCACCATTAAAGACTGGAAACACACACACACGAACCCACTTATACACCCATTGCTCGAACACAGAATCAACACAAGACTGGCCAATTGACCTGAAAACGTGTTGACCGCGGACCAATCATTGGAGAGGACAGTGATGAATATTCAATTATGTAAATGAATTCTAAGTCAATAAATATAACACAATAATATGTGATTTTCATTCATATTAAATAAAATAAATAATAAAAATATTATGACAACGTTTCGGTACCTTTTTTAACGTCGTCAGGAATTTTCAAATTCTCTTCCTTCGTCGAGGATTTGGAAATAATTTAAACCACATATAACATTGAACCGATAACACATGTACTATTCAATAATATTCAATATATATATATATATATATATATATTTATTTATTTTTCATTTATATTCTGACGACGTTTCGGTATATTTTTGTATGTTCTTCAGGTATTTTCAAATTCTCCTCCCTCGGATTAGATTTTAAAATAATTTAAATTCAACGTTCAATGTTAAATGTTATTTGTGGATTAAATTATATTCAAATCTAAACCGAGGGAAGACAATTTGAAAATACCAGAACAACATACAGAAAGATACCGAAACGTCGTCAGAATATAAATGAAAAATAAATAAATAAATATATATATATATATATATAATAATGATAGATATTATATATATATATGTATATATATATTTATATAATATATATATATATATAATAAATATAGATATAATATATATATACCGAAACGTCGTCAGAATATAATGAAATATATGTATATATTTATATATATATATATATATATACCGAAACGTCGTCAGAATATATATATATATATATATATATATATATATATATTGAATAGTACCTGTGTTATCGGTTCAATGTTATATGTGGTTTAAATTCTTTCTAAATCCTCAACGAAGACGGAGAATTTGAAAATACCTGACGACGATAAAAAAAGGTTTTGAAACGTTGTCATTATATTTTTATTATTATTTATTTTATTTAATAGAAATGAAAATCACATATTACTGTGCTATTTTTGTTGACTTAGAATTCATGTACATAATTGAATATTCATTACTGTTCTCTCCAATGATTGGTCCGCGGTCACCACGTTTTCAGGTCAATTGGCCAGTCTTGTGTTGATTCTGTGTTCGGGCAATGGGTGTGTAAGTGGGTTCGTGTGTGTGTGTTTCCAGTCTTTAATGGTGCTCTATCTTGAGTTATATCTTCGATGTATGGTATTCGTAGATCATGACGTAGAGTGAGGTTTCTAAGATACCAAGGAGAGCATCTTGAGGATTCTAGACTGCGATTTTTGTATCTTGACAGTATTGCATAAATAGAAAATAAAAAGTGTGTCTGTGTAAGGTGTTTAATTGTTTTGTTAATAATGGGAGGATTAATTTCTTCGTTGCTCGTCAGTCGCGGTAGATGAAAAATCTCCATTAATCTGTAATTTATGGACTGCAGAAAAAAATGAGGAAATTAATGCTTATAAAAGCACGAATTGGAGGTCTGGGTTCTGTTAATTCCTAGAAGCGAGATCGTCCGTGAGGAAATAATACGATTGGGATGGATCTTCCTAGGGACCCGCCAGCCAGCAGCGTGGTTATTAACCCCCCCAGGTAACACTGTTGTGGTAATTTGCGAGTGAACATACATCTCCCGAAATACAGCCGTGTAACACGCTGAGGGGCACGGGGGATTTTTTTTTTTTTAACACCGTCGCGGACAAAGCCAACAATAATAATAACAATGACATCAGCGAGTGCACAGTAGTTGAATTATCGAGCTCTGCTCCCGCCGCCGCCGCCGCTGTTGTTGTTGTTGTTGCGTTAATATATTTCAACGCTATTTTAAGTTTGTTTCATAATTTGTGTGAATTATGCAGCGTCAAACAGAAAACTCCATTAAAGCTCCGTCCCACGAGGCTGGACACCTACACACGCCCTGCCCTCCTCTGCCCCTAACACGCACGTAGCTGCTGCACATAAATTATGTCCGTACATTACAGCGCTACATACTGCGCCGTGTTCAACAGTTGTAAGTAAGGGGGGAAGAGTCTCGTTGGTTGGTCCGTCTTCCCGTGTCCGTTGTGTCGGTGACGTCGTCGTGGATCGGAAATTTCTTGACAGTGGTGACGTATTATTATTATTGAAATTATTCGGGGTATTCCGTTGTCTTGGAGTAGTTAAGGGAGAAAGAAAAAACTGAAAGGAATGAAAAGCCAAGAAACAAGAAAAATTGAAATAAAGAGGTAGGTCAAAGAGATGACGAGAATTATCGTCTAGAAGATCAGAAGAAAGATGTAGAGATATACTCCAAGCGAAATGAAAAAAAGGATACAAGAAAAAACAGAGTAGTTAAGTGAGAAAGAAGACGTAGAAAAAAAATGTAAAAAATAAAAGCAGGGAAAGAAGAAAAACAGAAAGAAAGAGACAGGTCAAAGAGATGACGAGAACGATCGTCTAGAAGATCAGAAAAAAGTTATACAGATATAGTCAAAGCGAAGAAAACAAGAAAGACAGAGTAGTTAGGTGAGAAAGAAAACGTAGAAACATGTAAAACAGAAAATCAAGGAAAAAATAAAAACAGGAAGAAAAAGACAGGTCAAAGAGATGACGAGAACGATCATCTATAAGACCAGAAAACAGTTGTACATATATAGTCAAAGCGAAGGAAACAAGAAAAACAGAGTAGTTAAGTGAGAAACAAAACATCGAAATAATGTCAAATAGGAAAGCAAAGAAACCAAACAGAAATAAAGAGGCTGTTCAAAGAGATTGCGAGAAAGATCGTCTATAAGATCAGAAAAAAGTTGTACATATATAGTCAAAGCGGAGAAAACAAGAAAAACAGAGTAGTTAAGTGAGAAAGAAGACGTAGAAAAATTGTAAAAAAGAAAAGCAAGGAAAGAAAAAAAACAGGAAGAAAGAGGCAGGTAATAGAGAACGATCGTCTATAAGATCAGAAAAAAGTTGTACATATATAGTCAAAGCGAAGGAAACAAGAAAAACAGAGTAGTTAAGTGAGAAAGAAAACATCGAAATAATGTCAAACAGAAAAGCAAAGAAACAAAACAGAAATAAAGAGGCTGGTCAAAGAGATGGCGAGAAAGATCGTCTAGAATATCATTATCAATCATAAAATGCTGTCGTTGTCGTTGTTGTCACAGGTGGTAAAATATAACAAGTGTCTGTAAAATGTCATAAATTGTTTTATTAATTCAAAACAGAGGTTAAATTAAATCTTTAATTTTTTATATTATTTTTCTTTTATTTATGGGTTGTTTACGTCTTTACTTATTCAGTTATTATTTACTTTTATTTTGTTCATTCCCATTCTGAAGACGCAGAAACGTCTAGAAATCTGAACCTGGTGTTCAACCACGAAAACAATTATTAGCATAAATGACTGTATGTGTGTAAAAAAAAGTTCTCTGGTATCCAACAGTTGTTAATCTACGACATTCCTCTGTGTTTTGTTTTGACAACCAGTATAAATGGGGGTTTGAGGAATATCTACCTCGTTTTCTCCACGTCGTTATTGGTGTTTATGAGGGGGGGGGGGTTGTTTATTTCCCTATCTGGATGACCTCCAAGGTGAACGACATAAACAGAACAATTTCCAAGATAATGCGTGACACTGCCAGTGAAATGATCCCGTACACTTTATCTCGCCTTGATTTAGATATTTTTTTTTTACCGTCTACTTTTATATAGCTCATAAAGTGTAACATATTTTCTTTTTCGGAACTTAAATGTTATCAGAGCAAACTGCGGATGGTAAATTTTCGCAGGGAACCGACGAAACGTAACTTTGGTGTGCTCCTTCTCCTTCTCTCTCTCTCTCTCTCTCTCTCTCTCGCTCTCGTTCTCACTAAGGATCTGTTGATTTGGTGTTTGGCGCTCAAAGTTTAGGCAGGACCTGGGAGAAGTTGCACCAGATGTTCGAAGCACATGCGAATTATGGTTTCCTGAGGAGTTGGTCGCAGGTTTACGGGTTGTTTGTCACACGATTGAGGAAGAAAGCTCGTGGAACTGGAAGGGTTCAAGTGAAAGTTTTCCCAAAGACGACGACATAAAATATACTTACAATTGAGTATTTATAGCAAAAAAAAAATTAACGATGTTCCTAGGAATTTATTAAGAAGATATGAAACTATTTTTAAGTGTATTAATGGAGCCAAATCAGAAAAAAAAATATTAACAAACTAAGAAAAAAATTGACACAAAACGTTTCTTCCTCAATCTAGGACTTCATCAGGTTTAAATAATTTCCATGTGATACAAATAATTCTTCTATAAATATTAGCCAAATGTTGGTGTTCTAAGAAAAATTTATTTATTCTGCATCAAGCAAAGGCTAAGATTTATAGAACAAAGTATGGAATAATTTCACACCTGATGAAGTCATAGATTCAGGTAGAAACGTTGTTCTTTCTTTATTTTTTTTTAATATCATTTCTGCTGTATTCATAAGATTTTTAAATATTTTAATTATAGGAATTATGCTTTAGTAATGTGAACTATTTTTGTGTAACTTTATGAATGATGGTGGCCATATTGTTCTCACTTAATATACCACGAAAATCAACTTACATTTACCGCAACGATCTTAAAGTATTTCTTATTGCTTTTTTTTTTATTATCGTTCGATAGAATATTGCTGGATATATTTTTAGTTTTTACTCAAGCTTCATTCCATTACGGAAAAGGAAACTGTTTTTGTTATGACGCATCAACGTCTCGTTTGGCTCACGCGCCCAACGTGAGATGTGACGTCACGGTCTCTTGGCGCACTGTGATTGTAACCCTAAATTATGACATCAAGGGCGAATTCGTAAAAAATATTTCAAATACAATTCTTTCCACCTTTATGCCAGCGGATTCTCATCCCCCCCCCCCAATCCCCAACAGTACCGTTTCTCGAGTTTTGAAGAATAAGTCTACCAAGTTTTCGTGTATTTTGTCCAAAAGTTAAAATTTGTATAGAGATTAACGTAAATACATACAAACATACATCCTTTTTTATTATATATATTACCATTAATAATTATTCATTTTATATGCAATTTGTCTATTGTAATTCAAAAATTATTTAATGTCTCTGAAGTAACATTTGTGACTAATCCTATTTCCTCATAAGAGGGCTAATTGAGAATAAATCATTACGTAATTGAAATTTTGAGATTTAATCTGGTCCATATTGAACTTTTATCTAAAAAAAATTACTATAATTTTAAAAATATTCTTGTAACTAATTTGTAAATTTTTTAAGGTCGCCATTAACGTTTCTTCTTGACGCGACCATCTTAATAATTAAATATATATATAAATTCAAGTGCGATAAATATAACTATAAAAAAATTATAGTTTTATATAAATAAAAATCATTTAGTCAGAAAATAAATTATAATATTTATTAACAAAAAAAATTCTTAACGGTGTTTCGTCCTCTTTTGGGTCTTTTTCAGGTTGGTACGATTCATGAGTAAAATTTAAAGCGAAAAGAAAAATATAAATAGTTATGTTTTTATTCATCATTATTATTTCTATTTGAATTTTATTATTCTTCCCATTATTTTGCTACTTTTCCTATTATTATTATTACTATTAGAAATTTATTATTTTTCTACTTTCCCTATTATTATTATTTCTATTTGAATTTAATTATTTTTCCTATTATTTTCCTAGTTTTTCTATTATTATTATTATTATTTCTATTTTAATTTTATTATTTTCCTACTTTTCCTATTATTATTATTTCTATTTGAATTTTATTATTTTTCCTATTATTTTCCTATTATTATTATTACTATTTGAATTTTATTATTTTCCTACTTTCCCTATTATTATTATTTCTATTTGAATTTTATTATTTTTCCTATTATTTTCCTATTATTATTATTACTATTTGAATTTTATTATTTTCCTACTTTTCCTATTATTATTATTTCTATTTGAATTATATTATTTTTCCTATTATTTTCCGACTTTTCCTATTATTATTATTTCTATTTAAATTTTATTATTTTTCCTATTATTTTCCTACTTTTCCTATTATTATTACTTCTATTTGAATTTTATTATTTTTCCTATTATTTTCCTACTTTTCCTATTATTATTGTTTTCCTATTATTATTATTTCTATTTGAATTTTATTATTTTTCCTCCCGTCCTTAACAAGTGTGCTGGGACTTTTCTTCCTGTTGCGATATACTTCAGATTTATTCAGCACTCATGGTATTATTCTAATTATTTATCAAATATTTCATTTCTTACTTCCCCCCCCCCAATCATTTCACGTTATTTTGGCTCATTGTCACTGACAAGTGACGGTTCAGTTGTTGTTTTTTTGCAGATATTATTTTATTTTATTTGTTCACGTGGTACAATAGTCTTATTAGAAATATATAACAATGGATTTATTCGAGATTAAATTATTTTTCCCTTTTCAAGAAACACACACTTCAGCACTATTGGTGAAAAGAAAAGTCTTATTGATTATTTTTCGTTAATTATTGGAGTTCATTTGAATGAATCATGTAAAATTAATTGAAGGAAAAACCGTTTTTTAGATGTTTAAAAAACTATTCAGGAATGTGTCGGTCTAAATTACTCTTTTATGGAAATCGTTAATTTAATTTCCGGTTAATTTCTCTAAAGAGTCTCACTAAAATCTGATGAACATTAATTATGAAAAAAAAGGTGTCCAGCACAGTTCATAAAATAAATATTTTCACCAAAGGGTGGTTTAACGTAACATTTTTTTTATTATTCCCTAATTATGCTGGAAGCTCTGTCACTTTTCAGACGACTGCGTAAGGGTTGCATACGAATTCAGTAATCAGGGACTTCAATTAGAACATGCCGTAAAATAATCAACACGCGAGTGTGAAGGGGTGATAAGCACCCGACTAAATTATTATTCGTATTCCCAACCCCCTCGCTGAGGGGGATGTTTCCCTTTCAGTCAGGCGATAATACTATTAACATAATTGCGGAGTATAAATCAAAACTGTACATTTAGCACCCGAGACAGAGATAATTTATAAATGAAGCGTAAGCTTTTTTTATATATTGTTTCAAAACTAATTTTTCATACACCCTCTCTTTAATTAATTAATCAGTAACAAAAAAAAATACGGTGTTGGTTATGATGTCGTTTTGTCAGACAGATATCATTTATTCAACCAATTATTTATTAACAAACACGTCATTGAATACATGTGTGTTTGCCGTCGTTAATTGAATATTAAAATGTGTGCGTGTGTGTGAGAGAGAGGGTAGGGTAGGGAAAATGTCAAGCTTTCAATATGGCAACGTTGTAAAATTTAAAATAATCGACACGGATTTTCGGGGCTTCTCCTTCAACATTCTTTTCTCAAAACTGTCTCTTATCTGAGACACTGCTGTGCGTTCTTTGTTTAACGGAAGGCGTTTCTCAAAAAGTAATTAATATAAATACATATGTAGGAGAGAATGCCGGGTAGGATCTTTAAAATATAGCCCGAGGGCCCTAGTTAACCCTTGGCTACCTTCTTCTACCCTTCCGCATCCCCCCTTTCAGATCCCTTCCTATGGTATTAAAGGGGAGTTGCCCAACGTGGATCACCCTCATATAGCCTGTTACCCTAAAAAAATATATCGAGAAAATAAATAAATATATATAATACAATTTTACGTCAGAAAAAAATAATTTATTAATAAAAAATTTAACAACGTTTCGTAGCTTAATTGGCGGTACTCTTCAGGATCAAGATTAAAAATACAAAAAAAACACGTTGAAATCTAACAAAACGAATATTTTTTGTTTTTTATCTGCCAAATGTTTCTTAAAAATGCTATTATAATCATTGTAATTGTTTTTTTATTCTTTTTGTAGATTTTAAATTGGTACCTGAAGAGGGTCGTTTTTCTGACTTTAAAATTGGCTGATGTTTATTTATCTAGTAATTATTATTATTATTATTATTATTTATCTTCGGATCTTTTGCTTGAAAGTTTCGAAAAATATTTAAGTAATAATTGTGAAAGATAATTTTCCAACCTCTTCATTCTTCTAAATGTGAATGTTGACTAATGATGTTATTTGAGTATGATTTCAACCCCTTACAGCATAGTAAAGTAGCACTGTTACGGGTGTTACAAGAAAATAAGGCGAATACAACCGAGATTGGAGTCAAATATAGAGTTATGGATGTCGCTGGGTTTAATTATGACGTTCAATTGGCCATTTCACCCGCAGAGGCGGGGGTGGAATTATGACATTTAATTGGTGATTTAACCCCCAGGACGGGGGATGGACGAGGGTGGAAATATTCAAACATGTTAAAAAACGATATTTGAGTCGAACTAATATTTTTACGGATCAAACAGGGTTGATAGTGTTTATAATGATGTTATCTGAGTATCATTTCAACCCCCTTACAGCAAGGGAACGTAGCACACTTACGGGTGTTACAAGAAAATAAGGCGAATAAAACCGAGATTGGAGTCAAATCTAGAGTTATGGATGTCGCTGGGTTTAATTATGACGTTCAATTTCACCCACTGAAACGGGGGTGGAATTATGGCATTTAATTGGCGATTTACCCCTCCAGGAGCGGGCGTGGTTGGGGGTGGAAATTTTGAAACATGTAATACGGTCGATATTTGCCTGAAATAAATATTTTTCAGGGTTAATTATAGTATTTCTACGCTTGTTCTGTTAAAAATAATTTAAATTTAAGAAGAAACACCGATATATTTTATTTTGTTACAAATACTATTTGTAATCAATTGTCAGCCGTATATCATTTTATTTCAGCTCGTTGCGGGTTGTAATAAAACACATGTGGTGTCTACGAATATAATAATTATAAACGTCAAGTTAGATCAATTTTCCTTTTATAATTAAGAGTTGTTTTTCTTGAAGTGAATGCAACTCGTCTGCATCCGCCGTAACAGTTAGTTAGTTATTCGCACGTTTACGCGGACGTTCAACACTTGCCAACACACACGAGACAATTTGTTGGCTTCAACAACGTGTCTCTCCCAAACTAATGTGGAACCAGCGCAACCTTTTAGTGGCTATTCACACGTCAGGTCGCTTTATTGCTATTTATTCGTGTATATTTTACGGACAGCTGTGACAGGACAACGACGATTTAACACGTTTACAGATTTTTTCCTTTCGTTTCACAGCGCAGCAAAAGGGAAAAAAACTATTATTTATTTAGAAATCTGCATTTTTATTAGTCTGAAAATATAAAATATATTTTATCAACTATAATAATGGAAAAATATGACATTTATAATAATCTTCATTAATAAAATATATGACATTAAACCTGAAGAGGCCGTAAAAATATTAAATTTTTTGTTAATAAACTTTATTTTCTGACATGAGGCCGTAAAAATATTTTTTACGACTATGAAAAATTATTTAATTTTTTTTATTATAAATATTATTTGATTATCAGCGGTTCTTAAATCCTACGATCGGATGTTAAACAGCTTTGCCTATGACACAGGCGATTTTCATGACGTTTTTCTAATTTTCTTACCTTTGTAACTTACTCCAGTTTTTCTAATAACATAATTAAATATTATTATTATTTATGTAAAGTTTATTTCTACGAAAAATTAGTCCACAGTTTTTAAGTCCTACATTTATATTTTTCAATGGGGAGGGGGGGATTTTTCTAAAAATTTTAAAATTTATATATTTGATTTATTCATTATTCTAGATATCCTTTTATTTAGTGGTCGGATGTTTAACAACTTTGCCTCTGTATAATAAAACACTATTTTAGCATGTTTTAAGACACAGACAATTTTCTTTACCTTTTTCTAATTTTCTTAAAACATTTTTGTAACCGTTGTAATTTACTTGAGTTTTCTTCTGACACATCTTATTATTTATGTAATGTTTATTTCCATGAAGTAACAGCCTTATGTTTAGGTTCTATATTTATTTTTCAATGGGCGGAGGGATTTTCTGATAATTTAAAAATTTATTTATTTGATTTATTCACTGTTCTAAATATCCTTTTATTTATCGGTCGGATGTTAAACAGCTTTGCCTCAGAATAATAAACACTGTTTCATCATCACGTGAGATTTTTTGGCGTCATATTCATGGCTTTTTTCTAATTTTCTTAAAAATATTTTTATTATCTTTTTAATTTACTTGAACTTTTCTTGTGACACAATAAATATTATTATTATTTATGTAATGTTTATTTCCTTAAATTTTTAGCCTTCTGTTTTAAGTCCTATATTTATTTTTCAATGGGAGGGAATTTCTGATAATTTCAAAATTTATTTATTTCATTTATTCACTATTCTAAATATCCTTTTATTTATCGGTCGGATGTTAAACAACTTTGCCTCAGAATAATAAACACTGTTTTATCATTTTCTAAGACACATGCGATTTTTTGGCGTCATATTCATGGCCTTTTCTTAATTTTCTTTAAAGTATTTTAATAATCTTTTTAATTTACTTGAACTTTTCTTGTGCCACATTATATATTATTATTATTTATGTAATGTTTATTTCCTTGAAGTATCAGCCTTCTTTTTTAAGTCTTATATTTATTTTTCAATTGGGGGTGAATTACTGATAATTTCAAAATAATTATTTATTTGATTTATTCATTATCCCAGATATCCTTTTATTTATCGGTCGGATGTTTAACAACTTTGCCTTGGAATAATAAAACAGTATTTTTATCATGTTCTAAGACCAAGGGTGATTATTTTTTGCATCATATTCCTGACCTTTTTTCTAATTATCTTAAAATATTTTTATTACCTTTGTAATTTTACTTGTGTTTTTCTTATGGCGAATTAAATATTATTATTATTTATGTAATGTTTATTTCCTTGAAGTATCAGCCTTCTGTTTTAAGTCCTATATTTATTTTTCAATGGGGGGTGAATTACTGATAATTTCAAAATAATTATTTATTTGATTTATTCATTATCCTAGATATCCTTTTATTTATCGGTCGGATGTTTAACAGCTTTGCCTCGGAATAATAAACACTGTTTTATCATTTTCTAAGACACATGCGATTTTTTGGCATCATATTCATGGCCTTTTTCTAATTTTCTTAAAAGTATTTTAATTATCTTTTTAATTTACTTGAACTTTTCTTGTGACACATTAAATATTATTATTATTTATGTAATGTTTATTTCCATGAAGTATCAGCCTTCTGTTTGAAGTCCTACATTTATTTTTCAATTGGGGGTGAATTACTGATAATTTCAAAATAATTATTTATTTGATTTATTCATTATCCTAGACATCCTTTTATTTATTGGTAGGATGTTTAACAACTTTACCTCGGAATAATAAAACAGTATTTTTATCATGTTCTAAGACCAAGGGTGATTATTTTTTGCATCATATTCCTGACCTTTTTAATTATCTTAAAATATTTTTATTACCTTTGTAATTTTACTTGTCTTTTCTTATGACGAATTAAATATTATTATTATTTATGTCATGTTTATTTCCTTGAAGTATCAGCCTTCCGTTTTAAGTCCTATATTTATTTTTTTAATGGGGGTGAATTACTGATAATTTCAAAAAAATTATTGCTTTGATTTATTCATTATCCTAGATATCCTTTTATTTACTGCTTAAAATAAGTCATTCTGAGAAACTTTAAATTTAACTTAATTTGTTTTAAAGTACGAATAAGGACCCTAAGAATTTTCAGACACATGATCTGTTAAAAGAAATATATTTATTTATATATATTTAATTATTTTAAATCAATCATAAAGTAAAAACCTGTCTTATTTTTATTTAAACAGCTTCATCCTGGCAGGCCTTTGAATTATATTCGTTCACTGATGAATACATTTTGATTCCAGAAAAAAAAATCCATTTTAATACGCAGAGAGAAACCTCTTGATATAATATACATGAGAAAAAAATAATATTGACCTTACATGATCCTTGTAATACAAAAAGCAGAGATTTTAACTATAGAAATAATTTTCTTTGCTTTTTTTTTTAAAAAAAAACAAAGAAATTTGTACAGTGCTTGAGACGTATTTTTTTTGCGTTACCAACGAAAATTATAAATTAAATAAATATATTACTTATTAATTAAGTTTAAGTTAAAGTAGACATGTTATAATTTGAATTAGTGGATATGGATTTTTTTAAATATTTAAATGGATAAAAAGATAAATTGATGTATGACACTCATAATAAAATCAGATTTATCAAAACATTTATATCATTTCAGCAAACCATTTTGAGGTATAGTATGAAGAATACTCAGTGTAGAGAAAAAATAAATCTTTAAATTTTAAATGAAATATTCGTTAAAATAATAAAAAAAGTTATTGCCTTGTTGCCCGGTGGAAAGAAAAATGTGGGGCGATTAGTAGTTGTCAACGGGATCTAGAGGCATTATTAATTTAAAGCGTTGGAAAAGGAGAAAATTAAATTTTCGGAAGAAGAATCGCCCACAGAGACATTTCAAAGAACTAAAGGCCCGAAACTTTATACCAATTATTTTGTAGCGCCCATGCAAATATTAATTCAGCGAGGAAGACTTCGCTTGTCAAAGGATCAAATAATTTCACCAGAGGAGAAGTTTTCCTCTGTTGTAGGAGCAGAACACGAGATTTAACATCGACTTGATATTTGCTAGAGTTTCAGAAAGGACGGAAAAGATTTTGAGAAAGGCGTCATAATTAACAAATCAACGTTATTGCTTTTAATTCTCAAAGTTAAATAATGCGTGAAATGAAACAAGGGAACGCTTTTAAATTCTACAAATACAGAAGGAGCGAGCACAAGAAAAAACAAACGTGTAACGTATATCCCACAATAGAATATCATATGTTGTACTTGGTACCCTGTTAACGATTTCTGCTTCACGCGGTTAAATAAAACGTTTCTCAGAATAAATACAATTGAAAATAAAAATATTGAGAAAAAAAATATTTATTTAAAAAATATATAGAGTAGATTTGATAATTTTTTATAAAAAAATGTATTGCGGAATTAATAATTCCATAATTAACTGTTCTTTGAGTTTGATAATATATAAAAAAAATAATTAATAGTTGTAATTATTATTTATTTTAAAATAAAAATTTGACTTTCTAATTGATAATTATTTTAAAAATATAAATACAAAGAAATTAATAATTTTTTTAAAAATAATGTATTTTGGAATTAATAATTTCATAATTAACTGTTCTTTGTGTTTGATAATATTTTAAAAAAATACTTTATAGTTGTAATTATTATTTATTTTAAAATATAAATTTGATTTTGGAATTTATAATTATTTTTTAAAAATATATAGAATGAAATTAATAATTTTATTAAGAAATAATGTATTTTGGAATTAATAATCTCTTAATTAACTGTTCTTTGAGTTTGATAATATTTAAAAAAAATACTTAATAGTTGTAATTAGTATTTTTAATACATAAAAATTTGACTTTGGAATTTATAATTACTTTTTAAAAATATATAGAATGAAATTAATAATTTTATTAAGAAATAATGTATTTTGGAATTAATAATCTCTTAATTAACTGTTCTTTGAGTTTGATAATATTTAAAAAAAATACTTAATAGTTGTAATTAGTATTTTTAATACATAAAAATTTGACTTTGGAATTTATAATTACTTTTTAAAAATATATAGAATGAAATTAATAATTTTATTAAGAAATAATGTATTTTGGAATTAATAATCTCTTAATTAACTGTTCTTTGAGTTTGATAATATTTTTAAAAAAATAATTGGTAGTTGTAATTAGTTAAAATAAAAATTTGACTTTGTAATTGATAATTATTTTAAAATACATATAGAATGGAGTTGATAATTTTTTTAAAAAAATTAAGGTATTTTGGAATTAATAATTTCTTAATTAACTGTTTTTTGAGTTTGATAATATTTTTAAAAAAATAATTGGTAGTTGTAATTAGTATTTATTTTAAAATAAAAATTTGACTTTGGAATTGATAATTATTTAAAAAATATATAGAATGAAATTTATAATTTTTTTTAAAAAATAATGTTTTAGGAATTAATAATTTCTTAATTAACTCTTCTTTGAGTTTGATAATATTTTTTAAAAAATTTGTAGTTGGAATTACTATTTTTTTAAAAATAAAAAATTGACTTTGGAATTGATAATTATTTAAAAATATATATAGAATGGAGTTGATAATTGTTTTTAATTTTTTTTTTCTAATTCATATTTTTTATAAAATTATTTGAAGTATGCGATTAATATTTTTTTTAAATAATGTTGATTTAAATTGATAATTCTTAAAAATAAATTTTAATTATAATTGATACATTTTTGAAAATCATGTAGTTTCTAATTCATAATTTTTTAAAAAATAATTTGTGGTTTGGTTGGAGTTCAAAATTTTTTTTAAAAAAAATATATAGTTTGGAATTGAAAATTATAAAAAATAAATATGTTGTTGGTATTTGAATATTTTTTTATAAAAATTAATATTTCCAAACTACATATTTTTATTCAATACGTTTTCTATTGCTACGAAAAATCTTATCCTCCTTTTCTTTCTTAATTTCCCCAACGTGTAAATATCTATTTTAGTATTTTAACAAATCAACACATTTCCGAAATCCTACAGTGTTGTTTGTGATGTTTCAACATTGACATATACTTTAATGATTTTTCCGCATTCCTATTCTCAGTGTAACTCTTTTACGCCCAGACGTTGTAAAAATGTCTAGTGGAATACTCTTGAGTGACAAGCGTTAAATACAATTTAAATTTTCAGCTAATCCATTCCCCCCCCCCCACCCACGCAAAGGTTTGGTAGATTTTTCGTTCTTCTACAGACGAGCGTACACGACACCAACAACCCAACCGTACACATGAATACTGCCTGCTTCCAGGTTGGAAGCCTAAACACGAATTTGTGTAAAACGATTTTTTTTTCCGAGAGAGAGAAGGGACGGGGGAAGGGAGAAGAAAGATGGATAAAGAGAGAGAGAGAACAAAAGGAAAAGAGTCAACATGGGGAAAAAAATGAACAGTGTAATGGAGAGAGAGTAGTAGTTTCAGGGAATAGAAAAAAAAAATACACACACACACACACACACACAGAGCCAACTTGCGCGAAGTTGTTCTTGTGTTGTGCGTACCTCCTCCCTCGCAAATATGAATACAAAAGCCGTAGCTGCTACTACTGTGGAGGAGAGGAAGGGTGGGATTTATAAAGGCAGTATCATGAGGCGTGCTACAATCCTTTCCGTAGCTTTGTTTTCGCTTTTTTTTTTAATTGTGCTCAATACGAAGCTGGGGGAGGGACCAACCCAACTAGACATCTCACTCTGAAGAACGGAAAATCCGAACTTTGATCATAATAATCCGTATTATTTATATATAAACCTTGTAAGAAATTCTTAGGTGATGGATTAATCCCGGAATAAGATGGATAATCATATAAAGAACGCGTAAAGGCATAAGGATAGGTGAAATACAAAAATATTAAAAAAAGAGGGATGATCTATAATGAAATCATGAACGTTTCATCTAAAAGTGTGATCTATATATATTTTAAAATAGTGTTTCTGTTTTTTAGTTTCTAGTATTCTCATCTAATACAAAAATTTCTGTTTTCTAATCAAAATATTTTCCCTTAACCAGTTTTAATTTGTGGTCAACACTGTAATTACTTAACTACCCAATTTCTACAGAATTTATTTATTATCATAGAAAAAATTATTTGTTTTATTATAAAATATAATATTTACCATAATTTGGATAATTTATAATAATATATAACCGAATCTCTTATTAATATATTAGATAAAAGTCGCTTTTAAAATTTAAAAATAAAATATAATTCATGAGAAATAACAGTTTACTCCATAAATTCAGTTTCCGTACCTTCTTCAAGTTGTATGTTGAAACGTGTTAATTTATTTTCACTCTGGTTGGGTGCCCGACGTTGCCCGGGTTGCCATATATCCGTAACCCCCGGTTTGCTTTTTTCCCCACCTTTATAATCTTGTAACTCCCTCCGCCTCCCCCACCCCCTAAGCGTGCTCCCCTTTCCATGCGGAAAGGGGTTGAAATTATACACAAACAATTTCAGTCTAATTACCCCTGAAAGATTTTTTTTTCAACGCAAATATCGACCTTATAACATGTTTGAAAATATTTACCCCTGTTCACCCCCGCCTTGGCCAATTGAATGTCCTAATTAAACTCTACGACATCCATAACCCTGGATTTGACTTCAATTACAGTTGTATTCGCGTTATTTTGTTCTAATGCCACTCCACCCGCACCCCCTAAGGGTTGCTCTACTCCTAAGCCCGAAAGGGGCTGATATTATACGCATGGAACATTTAAAAAATGTATGAATGTCATTGACCTGGAAAAATATTTATTCGACGCAAATATCGACCTTATAACATGTTTGTAAATATTTACCCCCGTCCACCCCCTACCCTGGCCAATTAAATATCATAATTAAACTCTGCGACATCCATAACCCTGGATTTTACTTCAATTTCCGTTGTATTCACGTTATTTTGAACTAACGCCACTCCACCCGCAACCCCTAAGGGTTGCTCTACTCCTAAGCCCGAAAGGGGCTGATGATATACGCATGGAACCTGTAGAAAAATTTTATGACTCTCATTCACCGGGAAAAATATTTTCTTCAACGCAAATATCGACCTTTGAAAATATTTACCCCCGTCCACCCCCTGCCTTGGCCAATTGAATGTCATTATTAAACTTTGCGACATCCATAACCTTGGATTTGACTTCAATTTCCTTTGTATTCACGTTACTTTGTTCTAACGCCACTCCACCCGCACTCCTAAGGGTTGCTCTACTCCTAATCCCGAAAGGGGATGATATTATAAGCATGGAACATGTAAAATTTTTTTATGAATCTCACTGACCTGTCTATAAAAATTTTGTAAGTCTAACATAATTAATAGCTTTTGTTATCTGCAAAATTGTTATTGTAATCATTGTATTTGTTTTGTGTTCTTTTTGTAAGTCTAAAATGGAAGCTGATGAGGTTGTAAAATTAAGCGATGAAACGTTGTTAATTAAAATTGGCTGATGTTTGTTTGTTTATTTATTTCGTTCCTTTCATTAAGGGGAAAGTCAGCAAGTCCTTGATATTTGAGCGCAGTTACCGCAGTAGTCAATATTGTATTAGCGGGTGTCATGTCCTGCACAAGGTGGTGGTGTGTATAACAGATGTCCGTAATCGTTCCACGAGGCTCTTCGTCGCGTCATATGTACCACCCCGTGACAGGTAATAATTGCCATTTGCATTATGTCCTGTAAATTGTGGCTCCATGACCCCACGGAAGCAACGTGCATCACGTGTAACACCTCCAAGAAACCGTCACACTTGAATGAAAATATCTATCTATCAAAGAGAAGTTAAAAATTGTCATCTATAATAAGACTGATATAAATGTTTGCTATAGATGAAGTTCCTATTTTCGTTAATGAAAGAAAACTTCCCCTTGAATTAACGTTTCAACCAAGAAATTCGCATCAAGTATTTACGGATGATGATTATATAATATTTGATTTTTACGTCAGTTTTTAATTAAATAAATCAGTTATATTACTAATTAAGTTGTTTATTAATCAAAGAATGCATCGTTTCAGTATTTATGATTTTTATTTATCACTTTCACTTTGGGCCTTTCACCTTTCACTTGAATCCTTCAACCTTTCACTTGAAACCTTAAACATTTCACTTGAAACCTTTCACCTTTCACCATTCACTTGAAATTTTAAACCTTTCACATATCACTTTAAACCTTAAACCTTTCACTTTTCACTTGAAACCTTAAACCTTTCACTTGAAACCTTAAACCTTTTACTTGAAACCTTAAACATTTCACTTTTCACTTGAAACCTTAAACCTTTCACTTGAATCCTCAAACCTTTCACCTTTCACTTGAAACCTTAAACCTTTCACCTTTAACTTGAAACCTTAAACATTTCACCTTTCACTTGAAACCTTAAACTTTTCACTTGAAACCTTTTACCTTTCACTTGAAACCTTAAACCTTTCACTTGAAACCTTAAACCTTTTACCTTAAATAGTTCACATTTTCTATAACCTATTCCGTTCAAAATTTTAATTAAATATTTTGACTAAAATAAGAAGCTTTTTACTTATGTGACTGCATACATTCATACATATATATATATACGTATAAATTTAATTTTTTTTGTCGTGACATAGAAAAAAAAGGGAAAATGTTTACAAATTTTGTGGTACCTCAACGTGAAGAGAAAATAATTTAAATACATACACATCTGAAAAATTTAATCAAGAAACAAAAAGGAGAATTTATTAAATTAAAAACGTTTCATTCCTTAATTTGTGAGGCTAGAATTTTACGTTATTAGGTTTCGTCATAACCATTTAAATTTTGTATTTCAATTGTGTGTACAAGATTATTAGAATAGTGGTCAGGGAGTACGAGTTAATTGAGTGATTCTCTGGTTTATTTAGCATGAAATGTTGAGGTACTGATTTAATATTAATTTAACTACGGAAAAATAAAATTAAAAGTTTTAATTTAACGTCTGTTTTGAAGTAATAAAAAACTGTCGATGACCTGATACAGGCACTTTCTATTTATATTGTGATGACGTTTCGATACCCTTTTGCATCTTCTTCAAAATTGTCTGAATTTAATAACTTGTTAATTAGTTGTGCTAGTTTATTATATTATTTTTGGTAAGTTGTATCTTAGTTTGCTTTGTACAACTATACTATAAAGTCCACTCATTTTTAAATACCTCCTCTGTAGGAAAATACCTGAAGAAGACACTTGAAGGTATCGAAACGTCGTCCTAATATTAATCAACTATATAACAAAAAAGAATGTATTTTTTGTGTGTATTTATTTACGTAAATTTGTTTACAAATTTAAACGCGGGGACAGATTGAAACAAAACTTGGTACAACATATTCTTCAAAAACCGAGAAAATGGTACTGTGGCGGGGTGAGAAACTCACTAGCATAAATGTGGGAAGAATTATAATTGAAAAACGTGATTCTTAAGCGCCAAGAGACCGTGACGTCACACACGAAAGAGAGACAGAGAGAGAGAGAGACGTTACTACGCGACGAACAAAGGAAATAGTACCTTTAACCGTAACGAAATAAAGCAGAAATATTGTTTTATTTTACCCAGCAATACTCCATCGAATGATAATAAAAGAAAACAATACTAAATAATTTACGATCCTTGCGGGAAGATGTAAGTTAATTTTTGCCGCCATGTTTAGTGACTCAAATATGGCGACTCTTTGTTTACATTGTGAATATAGCTAAGAATTTCATCAATTTAATCTCTGGTAATGTCTGAAGACTGAGGGACAATTATATCCTGCAGTAGTCAAGGAGTATATTTAAGAAGAAATTCGGAGGTGTGTGTGTTGGAACTGATGCAATAAAATTCAGTGTATTTTACAGCTTTTCAATTAATGCACTATCGCTGGAAAGTGTGTAGGGAACTAGGAACAGTTAGATCTAGGATAAGTCACTCCCTGACTAATGATTAATATAGAATTAAATACTTTTCCGGGTTTATATAAATAAGTACACGTGGCAACGCCGCGGCACCAAGGCTACTGAATAATAAAATTTTCGGAATTAGATAATGTAACCTCCGTCACACATACAACTGCACTTATACAATATTTACAACAACAAATACTGCGTGTACGCATTTCCCATTGTAAACTGCCATATCCCGTAATTGATTCAGCATTACCGCAGTTGTGTCGTCTCTAGGGTTTATTATTACTGTTTCCACCCCCCCCCCCAACCGCCCGCCCCCCTCCATCACTAGGTTGAGAAAATTAAAGTCGTGGTGTAACAGTAGTTACAAATGGTACTTGCTCCATTATTAATCACCGACTAAACATTTATGTTACTCGCGTTTAAAGTGGATAAACATATGCCTCAATTTGCATATCAGGCTTCCAGGTATCAATATTTGGGTCCCCACGTATCGCGTAAACAGGTAACATTGTTCAAACCGTGCAAAAACATGGGTCAGTCGCGATGTATATATATATATATATATATATATATTAATCAAAACAAACCAGGAGGAAAATTGGTGGAAGTCGAGGCCAGGAATAGCAGGAAAATAAGCAATTTTTCAGAAAGGAAAATAAAAATGTTGTTCTCAGATAAATTGATTTCTTTTTATTTAAACCAGGCACAGGAGCTGAAAAAAATTAGAAAAACTGCTTACATTGGAATAATAATGGAATGAAAATATATTTGAGTTATAGCCTAGGACATTACACGAATAAAAAAAAATATTCCAATAATTCTTTAATAGTTTGTATAATCTTTTTCATCACGTACTTGCTATGCCAACGTCTGGAATAAACGTAATAATTACATCATTAATCAAAACACTAAAAGTGGCTCACTCGTTCAGCATTAAAAGGAAAATTTAAATAATTACGCGAAAATTACAAAAGAACTAAATAAGAATAATAAAAAATTCTACCATTAGTAAATTCTAAATAAATTAGGATTTTATAACCTGACCGAAAAAAATAGATAATATCAATATTAATAATATAAATAATAGGAAAAATATATTCCACACGAATGGGAAAACAATCTCAGTGAGTAGACACTCCTGCATCTTTCCTTTGATACTAGGAAAAATAAAATGAAAAAAACTACGTCTGATTGAAAAATAATGAATAAGAAAGATAGCCCAAAACAGCCAAAAAATAGGGGGGAGGGGGTAATATAAATACCACACAACAACGTTTCTGGGATCCTTATCGCCTTTCATCAGGTGCGAATAACAGCCTAGAGTGACACAACTGCACTGGTCAGTTTGACAACACTCAAAAGTCTAAACTGAGTGTGACCACAGTGCAGTTGTGTTTCTCTAGGATGTTATTCGCACCTGATGAAAGGCGATAAGGATCCCAGAAACATTGTTGTGCTACTTATATTACCCCATTTTTGTCTGTATTGGCTATATTTCTTATTAAATAAGAAAAATATATTCAAAGAGACCAAAGAGAGTCCAAAACCGGTTTATTATATATTGTAAATAGTCACGAAAAGCCCAATTCTTATTTATTTAAAGTAACTACATATCTTCACGCGAGAAGAAGAAGAAGAAGGTGTAGACAGGCTACATGAGGGTAATCCACATGGTGGCAACTCCCCTTTAATAGCATAGGAAGGGATTTGAAAGGGGGGATGTGGAAGGGTAGAGGAAGGTAGCCAAGGGTTAACTAGGGGCCCCCGAGCTATGTTTTAAGGATCCTACCCGGCAATTCGCCTAAAGAAATGCAGGAAAACCCTAAAAAAACCTGCATCAGGTAGGTCGAGCATTGGGTACTTGTCCCACGCCCTTCCGATAGCGGGAGAGGAGTTAAAAAGAGCCCAATTTTTATTTATTTAATGTAACTACATATCTTCACACAAGAAGAAGAAGAAGAAGAAGAAGAAGAAGAAGAAGAAGGTGTAGACAGGCTACATGAGGGTAATCCACATGGTGACAACTCCCCTTTAATAGGATAGGGAAGGGAGTGAAAGGGGGTATGCGGAAGGGTAGAGGAAGGTAGCCAATGGTTAACTAGGGGCCCCCGGGCTATGTTTTAAGGATCCTACCCGACAATTCACCTATAAGTAATGGAGGGAAATCCCTAGAAAAAACCTGCATCAGGTAGGACGGGCAGTAGGTTCTTGTCCCAAACTCTTCTGATGGCGGGAGAGGGTTTTGCTGTGAGGACGCAGCTTTCCCCTCGCCATGTCTTGAGCGTCCCCACAGCAAACTCCTATCGGAGTTATAGGAAGGACGTGGGACAAGTACCAAATACCCGTCCTACCTCATGGAGGTTTTCTAGGGTTTGTCCGTCATCACTTTTAGGCGAATATCGCGTAGGATCCTTAAAATATAGTCCGGGGGCCCTAGTTAACCATTGGATACTTTGCTCTACCCTTCCGCATCCCCCCTTTCTAATCCCTTCCTATGCTATTAAAGCGGCGATGCCATTATGTGGATGCCCCTCAAATAAAAACCTGAATGGCGATGCTTGTCCGATCCTAGAATTGATCGCCCTGAATTTTCTTTATTTTCTGTGGCCATCAGTTTAACAGTATGAAGCCTGTAAGTGGAGGCTCGTTTTCTTTAAATAAGTTATAGGTAGGAAATTGTTGTTTTATTTTACTGTAATGAAGATATTGTGGCGTTTTATTAATATGTACTAATTATTGTGAGGTAAAAAACAAAAATCTGTAAGGAATAGTTGGAAGGGGGTGGGGAATATTCAGAGTAATAAGGACACTCTCCCCCTAATTTATAATTTATTTTTTTGGTGCCTTTACCAACGTAGGTTTTTAATGAAGCATTGTGGGTATTTATTTTCCAGGACGTGCGTCTGGGGATTACCGTGATCAGAGGTGTGTGAGGCCGCAGGGGGAAGTCGATAGTAGCGAGGCAGTGGGCGCAATCAGTCATCCGCGTCGTGACGTGCGCCAATCCCGATAATGCGCCACGAGACGCTAATAACGCAGCATTGTCTCCGCGGTGGGCTCAAAGTAATCACCTTCCACCTGCCCGACTCTCTCCCGATACCACGCAGGTCTCCATTACTAATTCACTGTCCACGCGTTGCAAGTCTTCAAGTTGCGTGGAGCGTCCAAGTGCCACTGCAGCCAACTGACGCTTTCCCCACGGACCGCGTTCATATAAAACTTCCTCATCGGATTATCGGAACTTACAGCCACGTGTTGCCATAGTAAATGTTTAATAATCGTAGGCATCGGCGCGAGGAAAGTCAAGCTCATTCCTTCCCTTCATTATAGCACAGTACGTCCTACGTCATCTCAGGTCTATGTCGTCATGTAGCTTAACCAGTTTTACAGGCCTGGAAAAAAAAGGAGGAAATCTTAATTAGTTTCATATAAACGATTTAACGTCAGAAAACCCATTTCTTTTCCTTTTTTAACTTTTTCTTCCTCATCTATCATGACGTCATCTCATTAACCAGGCTCTCTCTTTATTTCTGTTTTCATTTCTTTTCTTTTTCTCTTTTCATTGCCTTTCTTTCCATTTTTCATGCTCACCTAACATGACGTCACGTCTTTAGCCTTCCTCTTTCTTTCCGTATTTCTTGTTTTCTTTGCTTCTATTCTTTTTAATCTTTATCTGCTTACCTTTTCTTGCTCACCTATTATGTCGTCGTCTCTTAAACTGCCATTCTCCTCCTTTTTTTCTTTTTTTTTCAGCTTTTATTTGCCTTTTTTCATTTCTTCTTGCTGTCTTATCATGACGTCATGTCTTTAACCTGCCTCTGGCATTCGGTTTTTCTTTGCTTCTATTTTTTTCATCTTTATGTGCTTACTTTCACCTTTTCTTGCTCACCTATTATGACGTCATCTCATAAACTGACATTTTCTTTCATTTTTTTTCTTTTTCACTTTTATTTGCCTTTTTCCATTATTTTTTGCTCACCTATCATGAAGTCACGTGTTTAACCTTCCTCTTCCTTTCCGTTTTTCTTGTTGTCTATTCTTCAATTTTTAATCTATATGTACTTATTTTCACCTTTTCTTGCTCACCTATTATGACCTCATCCCTTAAACTGGAATTCTCTTTCTTTCTGTTATTCTTTTTTTTTCACTTTTATTTGCCTTTTTTCTTGCTCACGTATCACCACATCCTGTCTTTAACCTGCCTCTTTCTTTCCGTTTTTCTTGTTTTCTTTGCTTCTATTTTCTTTTAACTTTATGTTCCTTCTTTCACTTTTTCTTTCTCAACTATCATGACGTAATCTCTTAACCTGCAATTCTCTTTCTTTCTGTTATTCTTTTTTTTCACTTTTATTTGCCTTTTTTCTTGCTCACGTATCACCACATCCTGTCTTTAACCTGCCTCTTTCTTTCCGTTTTTTCTTGTTTTCTTTGCTTCTATTTTCTTTTAACTTTATGTTCCTTCTTTCACTTTTTCTTTCTCACCTATCATGACGTAATCTCTTAACCTGTCTCTAACTTTCTTTCCGTTTTTCTTTTCTTTTACTTTTCTTTGTCTTCTTTCCCTTTTTCTTGCTCACCTATCATGACGTAATCTCTTAACCTGTCTCTATATTTCTTTCTGATTTTCTATTCTTTTACTTTTAATTGTCTTTTTTCCCTTTGTCTTGCTCACCTCTCATGACTAAAAGATATATTGTCTATTAATATTAGATTTCCAATGCCGGTTTCCTTGCTAAACTTTGCTGGGTTATTTATTGCCGCTCGTGTATTTCTTAATCGTGGCTCTGTCGTGCTTTGGGCGGTCGTAGAGGACATGTTGGATCGTCATAGGGCAGCCTTGCGTACGACATATGGAAGGTTGTGGTGATCTAGAGGACAGATAGTAGGTGTGTGTGTGTGTGTGTGTGTGAGGTTATCTACTTACAGTCTTCCATGTAGTGAGAATATTTTAATATTGTTTTTCCATTTAAGTTTTTTTATATATATTTACATTTATTTATTTTTATTTATTTTATATTTCCCTGTCCAGGTTTGCAGGTACAATTAATTTTACTTCATTTTCCTGGTACATTGGAGATTCTGTTATTTTGTTTATAACCTTTTCCTCTAGTAGATCCTTTTCTCTGGATTCTGTACTAATAAGAGGCAAAAATGATGTGGTCCACTGTTTGATGAGTGTTTCAACATATTGGTTGTTTCTGTGTTTAATCTTTAAAAGTCATTAATATTAAAAATATTGTTGATAATGCACATGTCTTGCCAGTTGTTGCGCCCATGGTAATTCTTCTCCACAGATGCGTTATATTAATAATATTTATTCGTAGCAAGAGTCTCTATTCAGTGATGCCGGCGAGTGTTTTCGTTTCGTCTATAAACATGGAGGGAAATTTTCTGTGCGTTATTTTCCACGAAGGGCTGTGAGTACATTAAGTTTTCCTATTCGCGAACGGCCACCGTACGTCTTTTTTTTCTACTTTCCGCGCGCGCAGGGAGATAATTGACATCGCAATCTGCAACATCCCTTTCTTCTTCCCCCCTTTCCAGACCTAAATTACGGCTATTTCAGAGCGCGGCAACTTTATTTAAGCGGAGGAGGAGCGTCGGTGCTGTGTGGCGAAGTGAGTACGGCGCGAATCGAAGCCAAATCGCTTTACGATACAATCAATAGTGAAACGACGTGCCTCGAACGAACGAAACGAGAGTGGCGGTTTCATACGTCCCGGCCGCGGGGCAAAGATCCGCAGGGGCGGAAGCTGCGTCCTCGTCCCCACTACAGTGTGAAAAATAAGCCGTTGCTTTAGTTTGTAATTTATATTAAATCTAAATTTGAGATTTCTTGACAACGGTGAAGTAGCATTACTATTTAGATTATTCGGCTATTCCATTGTCTTGGAGAAGATAAGTGAGAAAGAAGAAATTAAAAAAGGCAAAGAATAGTAAAAAATAATAGAAGCAAAGAAAACAAGAATAACGGAAAGAAAGAGAGAACGTCGTCATTGAGCAAGAAAAAGTGAATGAAGGCACATAATAGTAAAAAAACTAGAAGAAAAGAAAACAAGAAAAACGGAAAGAAATAGGCAGGTTAAAGAGATGACGTCAGGATAGGTGAGCAAGAAAAAGTGAAAGAAGGCACTTAAAGGTAAAAAAAATAGAAGCAAAGAAAACAAGATAAACGAAAAGAAAGGCGCAGGTTAAGGAGATGACGTCATGATAGGTGAGCAATAAGAGGTGGAACAAGGCACATAAAGGTAAAAAAAAATAGAAGCAAAGAAAACAAGAATAACGGAAAGAAGGAGGTAGATTAAGGAGATCACGTCAGGTTCTGTGAGCAATAAAAGGTGAAAGAAGGCACATAAAGGTAAAACAAAAACAAGCAAATTAAACAAGATAAACGGAAGGAAAGGGGCAGATTAAAGAGAGAACGTCGTGATTGAGCAAGAAAAAGTGAATTAAGGCACATAAAAGTAAAAAAAACTAGATGCAAAGAAAACAATAAAAACGGAAAGAAAGAGGCAGGTTAAGGATATGACGTCAGGATAGGTGAGCAATAAAAGGTGAAAGAAGGCACATAAATGTAAATAAAATAGAAGCAAACAAAACAAGATAAACGAAAATAAAGAGACAGGTTAAGGAGAGGACGTCATGATTGAGCAATAAAAGGTGAATGAAGGCACATAAAGGTAAAAAAAGAAGCAAAGAAAACAAGAATAACGGAAAGAAAGAGGCAGGTTAAGGAGATGACGTCAGGATTGGTGAGCAATAAAAAGTGAATTAAGGTACAATACGGTAAAACTAAAAGAAGCAAAGAAAACGAGATAAACCGAAAGAAAGAGGCAGGTTAGGGAGATTACATCATGATAGGTGAGCAATAAAAGGTGAATGAAGGCACATAAAGGTAAAAAAAGAGAAGCAAAGAAAACAAGAATAAGGGAAAGAAAGAGGCAGGTTAAGGAGAGAACATCATGATGGGTGAACAAGAAAAAGCGAATGAAAGGTAAAGAAATACAAGCAAAGAAAAACAAGAATAACGGAAAGAGAGAGGTAGGTTAAAGAGATGACGTCAGGATAGGTGAGCAATAAAAGGTGAATGAAGCCACATAAAGGTAAAAAAAAGTTAAAAATATATATTTCATCACATAATTAAATGAAATACAGCTATTTTTTTTTAAAAAAAATATTATTTATTAGACAAAACTTTTATCCTTAGTTTGGTTACAGTGTATACAGTTTAAACGATGTACAAGGTTAACATGGGAACAAGGTTAATGCAGTACTTAACTTAATTTAGCAAAAAAAACAATTCTCGTACCTTCATTGGTCTATCTGAGGGACGACCATTGTTGGGGGTTGCTGGTGATTTTGAGTTTGATGGGTTCTAAAGGAATGGAAAGGAAGAAGACACGAACACGTCACGTCCTACATTAATTTGCTTGTGTCTGAAAAACAATAATTTGGTTATTTGTATGCTAATGTTTCTTTCTAAATGCACTCGCCTTCGTTTCTTTTCATTAAGGAAAAGCGGTGGAAACGACACCACACCAAAAAAAAAAGGGTCACGACTAAATAAAACAACTGTTGGGGGACAATTATACAATTTTTATATAAATATATTTTTTCTTCAATTATGTGTAATGACTCAAAAAAAATATTTTCAGTAGTGGTAAATGAAATGGAATGACTGCAATAATGATGGCAACAATTAAGTGTGATTTCTGTGTAGATGTTGAGAGGGGGGTAAGTTAATTGTCCCTCAGTCAGCGTTTACCTGGCACATGCCTTGTGTGAGTGTCTGTGTGTGTGAGTGTGTAATAAAAACAACAACAAGGCACACTTCAAATCGTAATTATTGAATGAAACAAAACAATAGCAGGTAGGTGGAGTATTAGCAAGGCAGAGGCCCCTCGTTAGGCCGGCCAGAGCTTTAAACAATTGCCTCCACCCCATGCCCCACTTTTTCTTCTTTGGGCGGCCGAGTTAATTACAAGTTGGCCTCGCCGTTCTGTTCTGCCCTGTCGCGTATTGCGTTTAGGCGAAATGATATTTTACCGTTGTACGGGGGGAGGGGGGGGAGGCCCCGCACTGTGTGTAATTGCTCTGCAGACGTAATCTACCAGATAAATGAATTCCCCGCTACAAATTACGATAAAATCCGCAGAACATTTTATTGATAGTCATTAAAACGGAAAGGCTGCCGTGGGAGGGTTTCGTGTGGTTCCACACCCACGCGAAGAGCAACAGTTTACACACACACACACAAAAGATGGACAAGGTTTGTCAATAAACAAATACCAGCACTGAGGGGGCCGTAGTTAACAGATGCAACGACACAAAGGGCGGTTTTATCTTCGTAAGGAAAACTTCTTAGGGGTAACATGGCTGTGATTTAGTCCAACAGTAAAACCAGAACTGCTTTACGTACGACAATAATTTCTATTATCTGTTAGCTTGACCGCTGAGGGCTGTTTTCTGACCCCTGTCATCCACATTCCTTATAACTAAAATTTTTTAACTACGACTACGGTATCAGCGTCAAAAATATATATATATAATTAATTTAGAGTCTGCTTTTAAACCTAAGAAATTAAAACTTACACTAGAAAATTTACAGGGGTGAAGATCAAGGGTGTAACGCATATTCTAACACTCTGTCCTTAAATATTTAATAGTTTAGGTTTATAAACGCTTTATAAAATTATTTAAAGATTTTATTTTTAAATCTGTTTACATTTAATAAATAATACAGGATTTTTTTAAACCAATACCAGAGAATATAGTTATTTATTTTACGACAACGTTTCGGGACTTGTTTGGACCTTCCTCAGGGTCTTTCCTTCAGAGAAATTGTACAAAATAAATTTGTTGTTATCGAGAAGCCAAATAAATATATAAAAGTGGTTCAACCAATAAAATATATATTACTGTACTATTAACACAATGAAACTAAGAAAACACTCGCACCCTAAATAATCTAAAAAATGTTTCACATCCTCTGTGTTGTCGTAAATAATTAAAATATTGTCTGGTATTGGTAAAAAAACCGGTATTATTTATTTACTTCGCAATCAAAATTTAATACACAGATATACAAATTATTTTTAATTGGTAACATTGAACGGTATATTGGGGGAGGGTGATGTTTCTCGTGGATATTGTGGCACAGAATCCGTTACAAAATTTGCAAAATACGTATCTTTTACCCCCCCCCCCCGCCCCCCGTGCAAAATTAACGAGTTTCCTGTTTTTAAAAAACAATAATTTTGGTGGAATTTATATCAAGTTGAGAAGTAAACGTGTTTATTTCCTCAGTAATAATTGAACCAGCATCGTCCTGTCTTCCCTTATAAAAATTTTCAAGTAGGAGTCGTTCTAGGCTGTCAGCAAATGAGAGCAGAGAATTAGATAAGCGTTGCTACATCGAAAATAATAATTAATGATGACATGCCCCCTTTTCTGCAGCTGCGTGGCAACGTCGCACGAACTTCATTCGACGGTGCAAGGAAGAGCTTCCAGGTCAAATCGTCTCTCATTTGCCTTACGCCATTAAATTATTTCTAGATGCAGTTTTTCTGAACAGTTAAATTGTTAGCATTTTATAAATTTCTAGTCTTACGACTTGTTGGGGGTTTTTTTTCGTAAAAAAAATAGATTTTTGCGGGTATTTATTATTAATATATTTCATGAAGAAAAAGACCTTGTAATGGGATGAGCTATTTTTCGACATAAACAATAAATCGAAACCGGTCTTTTTAGAACATCTGTATTGCTTGTTGCAGTCATAAAGGGGCGCTAATTTTTTTGAGCCAAGACCTGTACCTAACTCTATTGTCTTTTATCTTATAATTTCAACCCCTGATTTTCCTCAGGGAATTATATTCCTCAGATCACATAATGTAATCGCAGGTTTCGATTACATAGTGATGTTTAAAGAATAACGACGGTCCGTTGACAAGAACATGTGGCAACGTCGCACGAATCTTATTCGACGGCGCAACGACTATCATCAAGGTGGAATCGGCTCTTATTTTAAAATAACTACACTTGCCTTACACCATTAAAGCATAGTAGATCCAGTTATTTAAGAGTAAAATTGTTGGAATTTTATAAATTTCTATTCTTACGACTTGTTGGGGGTCTTTTTCGTAAAAAAAATAGATTTATGCGGGTATTTATTATTAATATATTTCATTAATAAAAAGACCTTGTAATGGGAGGAGCAATTTTTCAGCGTAAACAATAAATCGCAACGGGTCTTTTTAGGACAGGTGTATTGCTTGTTGCAGTCATAAGGGGCGATTATTTTTTTGAGCCAAGAAGTGTACTTAACTCTATTGTCTTTTATCTTATAAAATCAACCCCTGATTTTTTCCAGGGAACTATATTCCTCAGTTCACATAATGAAATCGTATTTCGGTAGAGATATTTCAAGAATAATAATAATAAATAAATAACAAAAACCTCTTTTTGCAGCTGCGTTGACAAGAATATGTGGCAACGTCGCACGAAACTGATTCGATGGCGCAAGGAAGAGCTTCCAGGTCAAATCATCTGTCATTTGAAAAGGACTACACTTGACTTACACCGTTAAAGTATTTGTAAATTCAGTTTATTAACAGTTAAATTGTTAGCATTTTATAAATTCCTAGTCTTACGTCTTGCTGTTTTCTTTTGTAAAAAAAATAGATTTATGCGGGTATTTATTATTAATATATTTCATGAATAAAAAGACCTTGTGATGGGAGGAGCTATTTTTCAGCGTAAAAAATAAATCGTAACGGGTCTTTTTTGAACAGGTGTATTGCTTGTTGCGGTCATAAAGGGGCGCTAATTTTTTTGAGCCAAGAACTGTACCTAATTTATTATAAAATCAGCCCCTGATTTTTCCCACGGAACTATATTCCTCACATCACAGGTTTCGATTACATAGAGATGTTTCAAGAATAACGAAGCCGCGTTGACAATAATATTTGGCAACGTCGCACTAATTTGATTAACGAAAATCTTCAAGGTGGAATCGGCTCTCATTTTAAAATAACTACACTTGCCTTACACCATTAATAGTAGATCCAGTTATTTAAGAGTAAAATTGTTAGCATTTTATAAATTGCTACTCTTTCGACTTGTTTTTTTTAATTTATTTTCGTAAAAAATAGTTTTTTCCGGTATTTATTATTAATATATTTCATGAATAAAAATACCTTGTAATGGGAGGAGCAATTTTTCAGCGTAAACAATAAATCGAAACGGGTGTTTTTAGGACAGGTGTATTGCTTGTTGCAGTCATCAAGGGGCGATTATTTTTTTGAGCCAAGAAGTGTACTTAACTCTATTGTCTTTTATCTTATAAAATCAACCCCTGATTTTTTCCAGGGAACTATATTCCTCAGTTCACATAATGAAATCGTATTTCGGTAGAGATATTTCAAGAATAATAATAATAAATAAATAACAAAAACCTCTTTTTGCAGCTGCGTTGACAAGAATATGTGGCAACGTCGCACGAAACTGATTCGATGGCGCAAGGAAGAGCTTCCAGGTCAAATCATCTGTCATTTGAAAAGGACTACACTTGACTTACACCGTTAAAGTATTTGTAAATTCAGTTTATTAACAGTTAAATTGTTAGCATTTTATAAATTCCTAGTCTTACGTCTTGCTGTTTTCTTTTGTAAAAAAAATAGATTTATGCGGGTATTTATTATTAATATATTTCATGAATAAAAAGACCTTGTGATGGGAGGAGCTATTTTTCAGCGTAAAAAATAAATCGTAACGGGTCTTTTTTGAACAGGTGTATTGCTTGTTGCGGTCATAAAGGGGCGCTAATTTTTTTGAGCCAAGAACTGTACCTAATTTATTATAAAATCAGCCCCTGATTTTTCCCACGGAACTATATTCCTCACATCACAGGTTTCGATTACATAGAGATGTTTCAAGAATAACGAAGCCGCGTTGACAATAATATTTGGCAACGTCGCACTAATTTGATTAACGAAAATCTTCAAGGTGGAATCGGCTCTCATTTTAAAATAACTACACTTGCCTTACACCATTAATAGTAGATCCAGTTATTTAGGAGTAAAATTGTTAGCATTTTATAAATTGCTACTCTTTCGACTTGTTTTTTTTAATTTATTTTCGTAAAAAATAGTTTTTTCCGGTATTTATTATTAATATATTTCATGAATAAAAATACCTTGTAATGGGAGGAGCAATTTTTCAGCGTAAACAATAAATCGAAACGGGTGTTTTTAGGACAGGTGTATTGCTTGTTGCAGTCATCAAGGGGCGATTATTTTTTTGAGCCAAGAAGTGTACTTAACTCTATTGTCTTTTATCTTATAAAATCAACCCCTGATTTTTTCCAGGGAACTATATTCCTCAGTTCACATAATGAAATCGTATTTCGGTAGAGATATTTCAAGAATAATAATAATAAATAAATAACAAAAACCTCTTTTTGCAGCTGCGTTGACAAGAATATGTGGCAACGTCGCACGAAACTGATTCGATGGCGCAAGGAAGAGCTTCCAGGTCAAATCATCTGTCATTTGAAAAGGACTACACTTGACTTACACCGTTAAAGTATTTGTAAATTCAGTTTATTAACAGTTAAATTGTTAGCATTTTATAAATTCCTAGTCTTACGTCTTGCTGTTTTCTTTTGTAAAAAAAATAGATTTATGCGGGTATTTATTATTAATATATTTCATGAATAAAAAGACCTTGTGATGGGAGGAGCTATTTTTCAGCGTAAAAAATAAATCGTAACGGGTCTTTTTTGAACAGGTGTATTGCTTGTTGCGGTCATAAAGGGGCGCTAATTTTTTTGAGCCAAGAACTGTACCTAATTTATTATAAAATCAGCCCCTGATTTTTCCCACGGAACTATATTCCTCACATCACAGGTTTCGATTACATAGAGATGTTTCAAGAATAACGAAGCCGCGTTGACAATAATATTTGGCAACGTCGCACTAATTTGATTAACGAAAATCTTCAAGGTGGAATCGGCTCTCATTTTAAAATAACTACACTTGCCTTACACCATTAATAGTAGATCCAGTTATTTAGGAGTAAAATTGTTAGCATTTTATAAATTGCTACTCTTTCGACTTGTTTTTTTTAATTTATTTTCGTAAAAAATAGTTTTTTCCGGTATTTATTATTAATATATTTCATGAATAAAAATACCTTGTAATGGGAGGAGCAATTTTTCAGCGTAAACAATAAATCGAAACGGGTGTTTTTAGGACAGGTGTATTGCTTGTTGCAGTCATCAAGGGGCGATTATTTTTTTGAGCCAAGAAGTGTACTTTATTGTCTTTTATCTTATAAAATCAACCCCTTATTTTTCCCAGGGAACTATATTCCTCAGATCAAAGGTTTCGATTACATAGAGATGTTTCAAGAATAACGCAGCTCCGTTGACAATAATATGTGGCTACGTCGCACCAATTTGATTCGACGGCGCAACGAAAATCTTCAAGGTCGAATCGGTTCTCATTTGAAAATAATTATACTTGCAATTCTACTACAGTAGATCCAGTCTTTTAAGAGTTAAATTGTTCGAATTTCATAAATTGGTAGGACTGTTTCTTGCGACAAGTTCGTGTTGAATCAGGCCAGTTTATCTTCTTCTACGCCAAATTTCAATCGTCACTTATCCTACTCTTAAAATTCTTCCTGTGATGTAGACCTACTCTGCCTGTTCAGGAAAAATAAATTTTCTCTTTCGTTTCCGTGAAGCGTAGTTATTTACACAACGTCACTCACGCGCTTCCACAGTAAATTTATTTTAAAATAAAAAGCATCGCACTAATTTCTGCTCTTTGAATAAATTAGCGGAGATTGTGCCGCAAGTGGCTGTCCATTATTCAGGACATTTTTTTTATATACGAGCGCTGTGTGTGTGTGTGTCCTTCATTTTCAGAAATATAATGAACCAGATCACTGTCGCTCGTTCCATTACAACGATTGGAGACCATAATTTGGGTCTCGCCTCCGTGGTGATAATTAACAGATGGTCGCGATTACACTATTAAGCCCGAGTAATTACCCTGAGGGGGGGTGGGGGGCGGAAAAGATTGGAGCATTTGCATCGCAAGAGCTCTCAGAAAGATTGTTACAGAACAGTGCCGGTGGGGGGAGGGGGGTGTGAATCGAGTTAGAGGTGGCGCAGGGGAATTTAGGCTCTTTGACACCGGCGATTAGTTTCTAATCAGTCAAACAGGCGCCGCTTCTATTTGCATGTGAAAGCCACGCAGCTTTTCTACCGCTTTCACCCGCAGATACGGTAGATTTTCACAGCCCCGACTCTTCCCCCATATCCCAACGAACCAACGATTTTTTTCCCTTCACCCCCCCCCCCCCCCCGCACCACCACCGCCAAACCAACCCCCCCACGGCATCTCGCAAATTTCTGACATACTCTATTTTGCTGAGCTGTGTTCCATGGAATGAGGACCTGTATTCCATGCATTTCAGATGCATCAACAAAACACCAACCAACCCTCCCTCTAAACCGTCCCCCCCACGATCGTACGTCATATTTGGCAGAATACTCAAAAATAACAATAAAAATTTTTGTTAGAGCAGCGGAAGCGTCCTAGAAAACCTGAAAATAATAATAAGAAAGATCAAACAGACGAGATTAGTTCGGGACGCACCTACACGCACAAATTAAACCCCAAAGGATACGGTGATAAGATTTATTATATAAGGGGAATGTTTCTAAATAATTTTCTCACGTTTTTCAGTAAGGTTTCTTAATTATTTTGTCCATGGAAACTGTCATTATCAAAATTAATCAGATGAAAATATTAAATAATTTTTTGTAGTGTATAAAAACCATTTTTAAATTAATTTACTTTCCTCCTCTGAAGATTTCTTTGCCACGGTCTTCAACCTTAATTGCCTCAATGTTTCAGTATTAAATTCGTTCGATTTATTTCCTTTTTCTCGTTCTAGGATTCTGTCTACAAAATTATCTTCTCAACACCTACTCTTGATAACAAATCATTTGTTTACTTAACACTAGTAACACCCCGTAAAAGAGGGGTTTAGTCAGTCAGAATAAAATTTTTTTAAACAAATTTAAAGATATTTAAATTGTTTCTCGTTTCATGAAGACAAAAACTTCAAGTCTTTTTTTCCTGTCAGACTACTATAACAGGAGTCCCGAACGATGGCGGTTCAGGCAATAAACCTCACTCCCGACATCGAAAGAGCGCGGGACAAGTACCAAATGTCCGACCTATCTGATGCAGGTTTTTTAGGGTTTTACTGCATCACTTTTAGGGGAATTGCCGGGTAGGATCCTTAAACCATAGCCCGGGGGCCCCTAGTAAACCCTTGGCTACCTTTGCTCTACCTTTGCAGATCCCCCCTTTGAAATCCCTTTCCTATGCTATAAAAGGGGAGTTGCCACCACGTGGATTACCCTCTACACCCAAAAATATCCAGAAACGTTGTGTGGTATTTATATCGTCACTTCTCTTGTCTGAATTTGGCTGTCTTCCTTATCATAATCCATTCCCTAATATGAAAAAAGAAATGATGATATAAATACCACACAACGTTTCGTGAAGCCTTGCTCCTTGCTTCAGGTGTTAAAAAAACGCGAGAGCATTCAGCTACAAAAAAAAATTGTCTTAACATTTATTTGCATGGCCTCCATAAATTAGCGACCATAAATTGCTAATAATAATAAAATAAAAAATACGCAGTAGATAAAATATTACTGATTCAAATAATTCCTTGCTTTAAAATCAAGTTCCAGCTTCTTGCTCCAATGGTACATTACATTTTTTTTAAGTTTGGATGAGGAGTCATTTCAGCGTGCTTCATCGCCTTTGAAACTATCATCAATCGTAGTCCACTATTTATTTTCCCTTTTACGTATATTCATTCAATCATTCATTCAACCCTTGATGCTTTCACTTACCCCTTCACCTAAACCGTTCTATGATGGAGATTCCGACAGAACCTCACGATAAAACGGGTTTTCCTGATCGTTGGCCCTTCCAGGCGCTCTGCGAATGTCCGTCGTCCATCTTGTATGGTTTTCTGATAAATTAATTAGTATAATTTATACTTTATAGCGATGTCGTCGGGTTCGCCGATGTGGTGCAGCATTTCCAATAACTTTTCACACACGGGGGGCTTTGTGTGTGGCGCTGGTCGCAATATCCCCTCCCCCCTCTTTTTTTCCCCGGAGAGGAAGCAGATTTTAATATCGGCCGGTCTTGGTCGTCCTAGTCACCACCAACGCCATATTGGAGGGTCGACATCGCACTGCCCACTTATTATATACAGACAGGGTCCCGTCCGCCCTTTCTCACAAACAGGTAGGACAGGCTCTGAGGCCAAAAGAATGCAATTGATGCGGCCTGGAATAATAAACCGTACACGCTTGAGCCACCAGTTTCACAGATCATCTAAGGACAATGCAATGTAAGAAGACTATAAAGAAAGGTGTGAAGAGGCAACTGCATTATTATTATAATTTAGAGGAACGCAGAGCAATTAAAATAATTATATAATTTGTACGTTACACGATTTAAGAGAAATTAGTGGCCACATACAGACAATAAGACTTAACAAATTAAATGAATACTTGAAAAAAATAATACACGACCTTTTTATTTGGACCTCAACAGATAAACATAAGACATTAGAAGAACTTCAACATAAATAAACTTAACGAAGACATTAAGCGATATTAAAAGATCGAAAAGAAAAATCCCCACGTTGGGTGCCATTTCGTAATATTACTTTTGTCCTTCACAGCATCTGTCTCCCTCCCTCTCTCTCCCTCCCTCTCTACCTCTCCCTCCCTCTTCCTCTCTCTCCCTCCCTCTCTCCCTCCCTCTCCCTCTCCCTCCCTCCCTCCCTCCCTCTCCCACCCTCCCTCTCTCTCCCTCTCCCTCCCTCTCTACCTCTCCCTCCCTCCCTCTCTCCCTCTCGCCCTCTCCCTCCCTCTCTCCATCCCTCTCTACCTCTCCCTTCCGCCCTCTCCCCATCCCTCTCTACCTCTCCCTTCCGCCCTCTCCCTCTCCCTCCCTCCCTCTCTCCCTCTCTACCTCTCCCTTCCGCCCTCTCCCTCTCCCTCTCCCTCCCTCTCCCTCCCTCCCTCTCCCTCCCTCTCTCTCCCTCCCTCTCTCCCCCTCTCCCTCTCCCTCCCTCTCAACCTCTCCCTCCCTCCCTCTCTCTTTCCTCTCTCACCATCTACGGATGACTGCCTCAGATTTCCTTTTTCACACTTTTAAGAAGGAGTCTTCTCGATCGTATGATTTCTGTTTCGGGTAAGTTTCCTCAGCTCATAATGTATGACCCCAGCATCTTTCATCTTGCTGCCGGTCCTCGAATTCCTTTGCCACTCAATCTACAAACAAAAACTGTCTATCAGATTTTATTAATTATTACTCATTACTGTCTTTAAGACGTATTACTTTCTGCTTAATATTTTTTTGCTAATTTTTAACCTTCGTACGTTTTGATGATGTCCACAGGATCGTGGTGGAAATGGCACGAATTATTTTGTAACGTATTAATTTAATTTTTATTTTATTTTATACAGTCTTGTAAATAGTCTTTACTTTATGTTAAATCAATCAGGGAAATTAAAAAATTTTCCCGCAGGCAGTCTCGAGAAAAACTATATGAATCAGATACAAAAATTATACCTTCCTCTACCCTTCCGCATCCCCCCTTTCAAATCCCTTCCTATGCTATTAAAGGGGAGTTGCCCTAAGTGGATTACCCTCATGTAGCCTGTTGCCCTAAAAAAAAAAAAAAAAAAAAAAAAATCGAGGTTTTTCCCCGCTAGGAAAGTCAAGAATAAAAGGGACTTTGTCCTCTTTTGCACAGAGTTTCAAAAATTCAACTTATCAATATGCATATTGACGGTTACTTATGAAATATTTTAAACATTTTTTTATCCAATTAAATACTGTAATTATTTACTGTAATTTTACTGTAATTCCGTATTAATCAATATTTATAATCCTGACTCTTTATCGAATTATACTTTCACGTCTTTTTTCTTCCCCCCACCCCCAGTATGTGCGTGTGTCAAGTTTTGTGTTTACTCTTTTGTGATGGTTAGTTCTCCAATCATTATTAATTTACTACTACGTATTAAATTTTTTTTATATATTAGAGCTGTACATACTATGTTATACCCTTCGGTGTGGTTAAATAATTAATATTTTTGTTATTATTAAAATTATTTTACTTATGTTGGACAAGGGAAATTTGTCTTCCCGAATTTTAGTATTTTTATCTTAACTTCTAATTATTTGTAATTGTATCATCCAATTATATTATATTTTAGTTTTATGTATTGACTGTTTCCTCATACGAGGACTTATGGAATAATTACATCAAATCAAACTGCTGTTAACATCACGTTGCTTCAAGATCAGTGTTGTGTTAAAACCTAAATTAGGTTTACTAATCAGATACAACATTCAGTGATAAATCACATCCCTTGTTGCTCCCGTCAGGTGATTTCGAAAACTCAAGACGCACAGCGCGACGAAACAAAGATGACGAGCTCGAAATTATTTTTTTAATTAAGTTCAATGAATAAATATGAATTATTAATATATTACAATATTCAGTATGTTTTATATTTATTGACGAGTCGGCAGTAATTTTTTTCTTCTTCTTTCGAGGAACTGCCCGATGGCAGAAGCGTCTGCTTGAACTCAACTCTTCCTGGAAGCTTTTTCATTACATCAGAGCTTTGTGGACTTCACAAGTGTCATCCGTATTTTTCCAGCAATAAATTTCAATTATCAATTACAAAGTAACACCCCTACTATTCATTTGGGAGGGGGGCAGAAACTCAGGTTTAATATTAGCATTCTTTGGACCGATAGTGCGTCAATTGAACAGCTGTAAAATACATTAAATTTTATTTCATCAGTCCCACCGATTTTTGTTTTTTGGGCAACAGGCTACATGAGGGTAATCCACGTTCGGTAACTCCCCTTTAATAGCATAGGAAGGGATCTGAAAGATGGGGATGTGGAAGGGTAGAGGAAGGTAGCCAAGGGTTAACTAGGGCCCCCACGGGCTATGGTTTAAGGATCCTACTCGGCATTCGCCTAAAAGTAATGCAGGGAAAACCGTAGAAAAACCTGCATCAGGTAGGTTGGGCATTGGGTACTTATCCCACGCCCTTCCGATAGCGGGAGTGGAGTTTTCTGTGGGGACGCAGCATTCCCTTCTCCGTACCACGACAAGTTTAGGAGGCAGCTGGCCGACTAGTCCAATGGGTACAGCGAACACCTCTTACCGTATGCCCAAGGTCTGTGACCCCGGAACATACACCTCTCAGAACAGGCCGATTTGCCCCGGCTTGTGGGAACCTTATTTCAAAAACGGAGAGGAAAAGGCATCCCTAATTATCTCTCCTACAAGGTTTTGCCTGCGAAAGAACATCCCTCGAATTTCTTGACGCATTTAATACCTTAATATACTCCTTGACTACTGCAGGATGTAATTGTCCCTCAGTCCTCAGACATTACCAAAGATTAAATTGATGAAATTCTTAGCTATATTCACGATGTAAGCAAATAGTCGCCATATTGAAGTCACTAAACATGGCGACGAAAACTAACTTACATTTGCCGCAAGGATCGTAAATTATTTCGTGTTTTTTATTATTTATCATTCGATGGAGTATTACTGGATGTAAATATACCTTTTATTTAATGAAAATATTTCTGCTTCATTTTAATTACGGAAATAGGAACTACTACCTCTGTTTGTCGCGTAGTAACGTCTCTCTCTTTCGCGTGCGTGTGACGTCACGGTCTCTTGGCGCGCAGTGATTTAACACTAAAATGATCACGGTTTTTTAATTATAATTTTTTCCACATTTATGCTAGGGGTTTCTCACCCCCGAACCCGTTTCTCGTGTTTCGAAGAATATGTGTACCAATTTTTGTTGGCATTCTGTCCACGCGTTTAAATTTTTTTATAGAGATTCACGTAAATACATACGTACATACAAATATACATCCTTTTTAATTATATAGATGATGACGGTATAACAGAGGACCATTTTTTTGCTGGTATTAGAAAACAGAAACCCTATTAACCCCAAACTAAACTGAATTTCACAGTGCGACGTTGCCACACCAGTGCCACTTGCAAAGTGCGACGCGAATGTGTAAGAGCGGATTATTGAGATGTTTGCCGTAGTAATATTCGTAGAGCAAGAGATTTGCAGAGGGATAAAGGATGCATGAACTCTCATCAAACAAACGAGATTAGTTCGGGACGCACCTACACGCACAAATTAAACCCAAAGGATACGGTGATAAGATTCATATAAGGGGAATGTTTCTAAATAAATTCCTCGTGTTTTTCCGTAAGGTTTCTTAATTGTTTTGACCACGAAAAGTGACTAGATGTCATTATAAAAACGAATCCCATGAAAATATTGAATAATTTTTGGTAGTGTTAAAAGATAATTTTTAACTTATTTTACTGGCCTTGTCTGAAGATTTCTTAGCCACCTTTCTTGAACCTTAATTAATTATTGCCTCATTGCTCCAGTATCAAATTCTTTCGATTCGTTTCTGTTTCCTCGTCCTTGGATTCTGTCTATAAAATTATCTTCCTCGACGCCTACTCTTGATAACAAAGCATTTGTTTGCTTAACACTAGTAACGTGGGGCAAATTAAACGACTAACTTGTTGATTATTACAATATATATATATACATATATATATATATATATATATATATAGTGTGTGTGAATGTATAATCTTATATAATTAAAAAAATGAAAAAACTTTACGTCTAATTGAAAATAACGAACAAACACCAAAAAGTTATAATATAAATACCACACAACGTTTCTGGAAGCCTTGTTCCTTTCTTCAGGTGCAGAAAATTCAGGACCATACAGAGATACAACTGCAGAGGTCAGTTTAATAAACTCAAAAGGTTTTTGGTTTTTTTTTCACAGTTTTGTCAGTGTGTAGTTTTGTAGTTGTGTCTTGCGTTTTTCCGAACCTGAAGAAAGGAACAAGGCTGCCATAAAATCACGCAATTTAACGTTGTTTTTTTTTCTTAACATTTAATTAAATTTTATTTTCGTGTTTTTCCTTTTTCAAAGTTGTTTAAAAACACACGTCGGGCTCAACATTTCAGCCAAATTTACACCAAGGCGGGAGGGGGGGAAAGGATGAATGGGGGATGAATTATAAATTTAGTAACAATTCTTTTGTTTTATAAACCAGAAAAATTGAAAAAAAATCTACAGTCGTGAGTTGATAATTTTTGCATTTTTCTTAGAAAGAATATTGTAACGATTTTAGAACCGTTTAAGAAAATTTTACTTATCGTAGAAAAATGTTCTGGAAAAATCGTACGCGTAGACGTGTCATCCCATTGGTTCATATTTGAGCTTTATCGTATCCTCTGTGAGATTTAAAAAAAAAATGTTTTTAAAATGGCGGAATGGCGAAGAGAAAAATTAATTTCACTATCGTTATTTTTCCGCTGGATTTTGGACCGAATTAAAAATGCGTTACATCGGAATTCCAACGTTCTGATTAGGGCAAGGAGTAAATATGTTACTATTATTTTTTTTGGTGCGGTGGGGGGGGGGGGGGGGTGACCCTATTCAGGTTATATAGGGGATACTAATCGTGACACCAACCGATTGCACGAGTGTTAGGGCTTCTCCTAGGGTCGTGACTGTACTCAGTACAGGGAAAGGGAAGGGCCCACATCAAACAGGCGGCGTGTGTGAACACCTGCCCTTCCATCTCGCTCCCATGCCCTTCCCCCTACCTGCATTTAAGGCCGTTCATCAATAAATCCGCAAAAAGTCCGTCTGCTAAAGCTACCAGAAAAAAAAAAATTCTCTCTTTCAAACGTTAGAGCCCTCTAAAGCCGCCCGCCCCCCCCCCTCCCCAACCACCCCCCACACATCTAAAGCGATCGTAATTGAAACCAACATTTGTAGTGGAATTTGTCACTGTTGTGAAGAAGCCAGAAAAAATATTGTGCCACTGTAGAATCGGACCATTGAGGACCTCGTGGGAGGGGGGGGGAAGTAATTAACGACACTGGCAATTTTCTGCGTTATTCTGAAACCGTATGGAATTACGCGTAAAAAATGGAAAGTTTAAAAAATATTATCAGAAAAACGTGTCAAAAGGGAGTGGATTAGGATAAAGTAGAAAGCAAAATTCAAGTGACAATGTAAACACCTCACAACAACAATGTCCATTGTTGAGACGGCGGAAACTTTGAACCCTGCGGTACTAACACGACACCTTTGGCCGTCGTTGAAGAGAGACGAAGAATAGAATCATTGGTTTTTTTCCATCATTACTCCTTAAAAAAATTTTGTTTTAATCTGCGTCTGTAGAAACTCAGGTAAAAGCCGTTGGTTTGAAAGTATTTTTTTTCTTCTTCAATTAAATAAATGACTGAATTTCTGTTTTAAACTTCGTAAAAAGGAAATTACGAAAACAAAATTAAATTAATGGTTAACAAGAAGAAAACGTAAATCGTAATCTGCAATAATCTGATGTTGATATTTAAATATTAATCTCCCCCATATAATATGAAATCACGTCAAGGCTGAAAACACGAAAATATTAATCCTATCGATACAAAATATCGACAGTTGAACTTGGCTCTAATTAGAATTTTTCGAGTATATTGGTGATTTTTTTTTAAGGTAACAGGCTACATGAGGGTAATCCACATGGTGGCAACTCCCCTTTAATAGCATAGGAAGGGATTTGAAAGGGGAGATGCGGAAGGGTAGAGGAAGGTAGCCAAGGGTTAACTAGAGGCCCCCGGGCTATATTTTAAAGATCCTACCCGGCATTCGCCTAAAGAAATGCAGGAAAAACCCTAGGAAAACCTGCATCGGGTAGGTCGGGCAAACTCAAAAATTAACTAAATGACTGCAACATTCAACAATATGTCTTTCTTTAATAATAAATACCTCAAACCTATTAATATCAATTTTTTTAATTGAAAGGGGTTCCTCTACAATATATTTTTAAAGTATAAATGTTAATTTCAGTCTTAACCCCTCTGATCACATGAGCAATAATTAAAAACAGAAAGAAATTTAATCATTTTCAATTTTTTTTAAAAATTTAATTTTGAAGTAGCTTTCTGTAATATTTGCCCTTGTTACCTGTAACGATAAAAAGACACCCGAACAATTTAACAAGAATCACGGATATAATTTTTTTTTAATAAAAAGCATTATTTTTAAAACTTTAAAATGACTGTACTTTTTATTATTACATAAACGTTCAACTTGTGAAAAATGTTTTACCAGAGTTTAAAATGGATAATTTGTTCATTTTTTTGTAGTGTTAACTTCAATGTCACCAATTTGAATTCATCATTTATCTATTTCGATAAAAAAAAATTTAGTTTAGAGGAGCTTCGGTAAAAATGTGTTACCAGAGAAAAAATGATAAATTGATAATTTTAGTGTTAACCTCAAAGTTTAAATCAGTCACCAATTTGAATTAATCATTATCAATTATTTTAAAAAAATTAATTTAAAAGTTTCTGGAATACTTGTTCCTTCCTCCAGCTACTAAGAAGAGGTCTTGAGCTCCTAGTTTGACATAATTTAAAAAAGTTCAGTTGTGTCGCTCTAGGCCTCTTCTTAGAGAGACACAACTGCAATTGTCAGTTAAAAAATTTTTTTGGTCATTTCGATGCCGTTCCTGCAATTCTCGTGTTCGCTAATATATTTTTGTATCTCCTTCAGGTTTAAATAAGAAGGGACAGTATAAAGTCATCAATTATATTTTTTTATTTATATCGTGACGACGTTTCGATACGATTTTGTATCTGTTTTAGGTATAAAAAATTTTTCATTTATATTATCAGGACGTTTCGATACCTTTTTGTATCTCCTTCAGTTTTAAATAAATATAAATAAGAAGGGGCGGTATAAAGTCATGAATTATATTTTTTTATATTTATATCGTGACGACGTTTCGATACGATTCTGTATCTGCTTCAGGTATAAATAATTTTTTATTCATATTATCAGGGCGTTTCGATACCTTTTTGTATCTCCTTCAGTTTTAAATAAATATAAATAAGAAGGGGTGGTATAAAGTCATCAATTGAATTTTTTTATTTATATCGTGACGACGTTTCGATACGATTCTGTATCTGCTTCTGGTATAAATAATTTTTTATTTATATTATCAGGGCGTTTCGATACCCTTTTGTATCTCCTTCAGGTTTAAATAAATAGAAATAAAAAGTGTCGGTATAAAGTCCTCAATTGTATGTTTTTTATTTATATCGTGACGACGTTTCGATACGATTCTGTATCTGCTTCAGGTATAAATAATTTTTTATTCATATTATCAGGGCGTTTCGATACCTTTTTGTATCTCCTTCAGATTTAAATAAATGTAAATAAGATGTGGCGGTATAAAGTCATGAAAATGTAATAATAAAAAATATATATTCTACACACGATTCTTTGAATTTCGGTTCGGAAAACTTTCATTTATTTTTTCCACCCCCCCCCCACCCACATCCACCACCACCACCACTAAGCGTGTGTACATTAGCGTATTACGTACTTAATTCTTTCCGTTCTGAGCTGTTAATCTTCTTTTCACGTGGCTTAATCTTTTAAGAGGGAGTCATTTTTCACCGCGGTTATTGGTAAGAACATTCCAAATACGTAGGTTCGGGGGTGGGGGGTTGGTTTTTTAATACATAATTCTTCATTCGCAAGGCTGGAAATTTTGTTGTTTCATTAATCAATAGCCTTAATGGTTGTGTTATTTTTCTACCTTCAACGTTTTACACAGACGGACCACCGCGTTTGTCCACATACGTCAATTACACGTGTACAAAAGAAAATACTGAATTAATATTACTCTCTACAAGGGAAATAAAGGTCAGTAAAACATACAATGAATTTATAAATAAAACAGCCTGATCCTGATGAACTTAATTAAATGGCTAATAGTACTCTATATACGCAAAGAAACATAATGAATGAGGTTTGTAGTCAGAGAATAGAAAAAAAATGGCCGAAATCAATATGAATGCCCTACAACGCCTTGTAATCGTAAATTATTAAATTCCTTGTTATTCTAAAAATCAAATACTCCTTCCGGAAATTTTAATAATCCAACGATATACATCAACAGAAAAAAAAATAGATATATTTATATTATTAGGACGTTTCGATTGCCTTTTTGTATCTCCTTCAGGTTTAAATAAATATAAATAAGAAGGGGCGGTATAAAGTCATCAATTGTATTTTTTATTTATATCTTAAAGACGTTTCGATACGATTTTGTATCAGCTTCAGGTAGAAATAATTTTTTATTCATATTATCAGGACGTTTCGATACCTTTCTGTAGCTCCTTCAGGTTTAAATAACTGTAAATAAGAAGTGGCGGTATAAAGTCATCAATTGAATTTTTTTATCGTGACGACGTTTCGAAACGATTCTGTATCTGTTTTAGGTATAAATAATTTTTTATTTATATTATCAGGACGTTTCGATGCCTTTTTGTATCCCCTTCAGGTTTAAATAAATATAAATAAGAAGGGGTAGTATAAAGTCATCAATTGTATTTTTTTTATCGTGACGACGTTTCGATACGATTTTGTATCTGGTCCTGATATAAATAATTTTTTATTTATATTACCAGGACGTTTCTATACATTTTTGTATAATCTTCAGGTTTAAATAAATATAAATAAAAATTGACGTTATACCAACTCTTTTTATTTACATTTATTTAAACCTGAAGATTATACAAAAATGTATAGAAACGTCCTGGTAATATAAATAAAAAATTATTTATACCTAAAACAGATACAGAATCGTATCGAAACGTCGTCATAGTGTAAATAAAACATATAATTGATGACTTTATACCGACACTATTTATTTATATTTATTGAAACCTGAAGGAGATACAAAAAGGTATCGAAACGTCTTGATAATATCAATTAAATATTGTTTATACCTCAAGCAGATACAAAATCATAACGAAACTTCGTCTTGATATAAATAAAAAATATAATTGATGTTTTTATATCAATATATTTTATTTCTATTTAATTAAAACTGAAGGAGATACAAAAAGGTATCGAAACGTCCTGATAATATAAATAAAAAATTATTTATACCTAAAACAGATACAGAATCGTATCGAAACGACGTCACGATATAAATAAAAAAATACAATTGATGACTTTATACCACCCCTTCTTATTTCTATTTATTTAAACCTGATGGAGATACAAAAAGGTATCGAAACGTCGAAATGTAAATAAAAAAATACAATTGATGACTTTATACCGCCCCTTCTTATTTATATTTATTTAAACCTGAAGAAGATACAAAAAGGTATAGAAACGTCCTGATAATATGAATAAAAATTTTTTACACCTGAAGCTGATAGAAAATCGTTACGAAACGTCGTCATAATATAAATAAATAATACAATTCATGATTTTATACCAAAAAATTTTATTTATATATATTTAAACCTGAAGGAGATACAAAAAGGTATAGAAACGTCCTGATAATATAAATAAAAAATTATTTATACCTGAAGCTGATATAAAATCGTTACGAAACGTCGTCATAATATAAATAAAAAATACAATTGATGACTTAATATCAACACTTTTTATTTATATTTATTTAAATCTGAAGAATAATCAAAAAGGTATCGGAACGTCCAGATAATATAAATAAAAAAATACGTTTCATGACCCTATACAAACACTTTTTATTTATACCTGAAGAATATACAAGAAGGTATCGAAACGTCGTCATGATACAAGTGGAAAGTGTCCGTATGAGGACGCCAATTGTTTTATTAATTGAGTACAGACGTTAACTTAAACTTTATGGATAAATGAGGCTGCATTACCGAAAAATAAATTAATATAATAACATGTAAAAATCATTTCTAAAGCGTTTAATAATTTAGTTATTCTTCTCAGTGAGTAAAAAGAATTTATTTACAACAATTTTTATAATGTATCAGAATTTAGTTATCATTTCCAAACTATTTATACTAATCACAGCAGCAAAGAATCTCCGCTCTCACGGCCAGCGATATCAGTACTCCAAGGAGTTTAGTATCATCACGAACATATTTGTTTACTGTCACGAAAGAAATAAACACGATTAAAAATATTATTAAAACACAGAAAACAAAGTAAATTTGGAAAAACTGTGGCTGGCGGAAATTAACATGTCACAAGGTGGACATAATTCTTGTGGCTGAGGTGTTTTTTTTTTAGGGTAACAGGCTACATGAAGGTAATCCACATAGTGGCAACTCCCCTTTAATAGCATAGGAAGGGATTTGAAAGGGGGGATGGGGAAGGGTAGAGGAAGGTTGGAGCCAGGTTTAATCTCATCAGTCCAAGTTAATTTATTATTTACTCCTAGGAATTTAATAGTCGTAATTTCGTTTACATAATTGTCATTGTGTTTTAGAGTTACAGAAAAAAGAATTAGGTCTTAAATGGTATGTAATAAAATATTTTTAATTCCAAAAATTTAATGAGATGTATTTTAGTATTCGTGATCCAATTAAGGATCTACACATAAGAGAACCACTGAAGAAGAAAAAAGAAGGCACAAGAAAAGTGCAACGACCACAGTCAAGCGTCCGTTTTTACTTCTTAGTTTATCTCTGCGTATGAAAGAGAGATTTTTTTTTTAGAAACAAGTCACGGAGGTTAATAAATCAAGGCGAGGCAGGCCAGCCACAGCAATATTATAAATACATATTCGCTTTTTTTTTTTGATTACACGGGGCCCGGGATCATTCCTAGGGCGGCCACGTCAAACATGATCCATATTTAATAGAGTCGTGCAGCGTAATTTAAAAGAGCTAATTTGGTTGGGTCGAAACGAGACGAGGCTTGTTCAAATGTTGGGTTCGTGCTCAATAATGGATGTTGATTCACTTATTAGGCTGCTGCTGCTGCTGCTGCTGCGACTCCAACAGCCGTGTTTAATGGCTTGTAGTTTCGCGTGGCGCAATAATTGATAGAATTAATGCAGCGGACTCCCAAAACATCTGCCCCAGTTTCCACAGGATGAGAGGCGCTTTCTCTAGTTGCTACCTGAACCTCCCCCCCCCCCAGCATCCACGGGAGGTGACTTCCTAAGCTCTTGCGTAATATACACACTTTTTATTACTATTTTTAGGGCAACAGGCTGCATGAGGGTAATCCACATGGTGGCAACTCCCCTTTAACAGCATAGGAAGGGATTTGAAAGGGGGGATGTGGAAGGGTAGAGGAAGGTAGCCAAGGGTTAACTATAGTCACGGGCTACGGTTTAAGGATCCTACCCGGCAATTCGCCTAAAAGTGGTGCAGGGAAAACCCTAGAAAAACCTTCATCAGGTAATTCGGGCATTTGGTGCTTGTCCCACGCCCTTCCGATTGTAACATTCCAGCAGTTGGGAATGGGAAGTCCAGATAAATCGTTCACCAACTGAGTTATACCTCCATTAGCTCACCTGGCTACCGATCTAGAGGATAAAGGAAGAATTAAGAACAGGAAATAGGAAAGTCGGTAACGTGAGGGTTCGGGTTCAACTAATTGAACCTAGGCGTAGTGTTTGGTGTTTCGCTGCACTTCAGTCAAATAAGAGTTGATGAAGAATAAAGAGATTTAATAGTCAGAAATAAAATAAAGGAAGACAAACTGGCGGATAGAACCAGGAGCCACCGACCCGTCTGGAGGTTGGATCACGACTGGCGTTCCCAAGAAGCTCTGAACAATTGGAAGACTCCTTTTCCCCTCCCTGATGATTTTAAGTCTCCAATGAGAGCTCTTAGAGAAAGGAAGATTTCTGCTGCCGTGGGCATCGTTGCACACGGCACCTAAGGTGCTGACTTGCGCTAGACTCAGCTTTCTTACAGCTGCGCCCTCTTAGGTCCGCTATGCGGAAGAGACGTTATGATAAGATGGCACGTGTAGACTATTATATTACACGATCCCGGGAGTGGGGTTATCTGTGGGGTTGCAGCATTCCCCTCTCCGCGACTTGACCGGTTTAGAAGGCAGCTGGCCGACTATTCCAATAGGAATAGCGGACAATTCTTACCGTATGCCCAAGGTCTGTGACCCCGGAACATACACCTCTCAAAACAGGCCGAGGTGCCTCGGCATGTAGGAACCTTAGTTCAAAAACCAGAGAGATGTGAAGGCATCCCCAAAGGTAGCCTCCGCCGGAGCTCTCTGGGAAGGTTCACCTGCAAGAGAATTCTCTCGCAAGTTTCTTTCCTGTACAAACTTCCTTTTTTTAGGGCAACAGGCTACATGAGGGTAATCCACGTTGGGCAACTCCCCTTTAATAGCATAGGAAGGGATTTGAAAGGGGGGATGCATACGGGTAGATAAAGGTATCTAAGGGTTAACTAGAGCCCCCGGAGTATGGTTTAAGGGTCCTACCCGGCATTCGCCTAAAGAAATGTTGTTTAATTATTTTTTTTAATATGAATATGGTAAAATCGTATAAATAAATCGTGATGCCTCGCGATGGTATTGTTAACTCTTCTCCCGCTATCGGAAGGGCGTGGGACCAGACCAAATTCCAGACCTACCTGATGCAGGTTTTTCTAGGGTTTTCCCTGCATTACTTATAGGCGAATGCCGGGTAGGATCCTTACACTATAGCCTGGGGCGCAGCCTAGTTAACCCTTGGGTACCTCCCTTCCGCATCCCCCCTTTCAAATCCCTTCCTATGCTATTAAAGGGGAGTTTCCACCATGCGGATTACCCTCATGTAGCCTGTTACCCAAAAAAAAAAATCGAACGAATACCAGACAATATTGTTATTGATTTAAGCCAATGTTTTGGTACGTGTTTGTTCCTTCCTCAGGTCTTTCTTGCGGAGAAATTGTATATATGTAGAGATTGTAAAAACACTTTAGTAAATTCATTAGTTTTTCGGTAACAACAACTTTATCATGTTTAATTTATCAGCAGGAAAGACCTGAGGATGGTACAAACACATACCGAAACGTCGTCTTAAATCAATAAAAAATATTGTCTGATATTGGTCAGAAAACTGCATTATAGGTCGTACAGCATCCAACTGTGATCACGTATCCCTTCAATTGAAACATTTAAAAATTCTATTAAGGCTCAGTATTTCTTTTTGTCTTTTCAAGGTGGTTTTAAACGTAATCCTTAACCTCAATTAAATATATTATTGCTCTGATTTTTTTTTTCATTTTCGGTTATTAATAATTTCTGATTTTTTTCTCCTCTACAGTGCAATATATTTATTTATTTAATACTATAAAATATATGAGGGTGTTTTATATTTTTTTCAGTACTTAAAACTAACACAAACACTATAAATCAATTTGAAATATATTTCGGTAATCCATAAAATTCCCAAGTTCAAATTTTATGTGAAAAAATACTCGAGAGTTTATAATTAGTTAATTTTTAATTTTACACGCCCGTTTATAGTCATGTTGATTGTCAACGCGACAGGGCTACCAATCTCTGAGTTTCTTCCAAATCGCGCCGTTTCCGTGGACAGCAAACAATATTTGTCGAGATTTTTTTCGAAGAGAAAGAGATGTGCCTTAAGTGGGGAAACTCCCCCGACGCCCTCACGATCAAATGTCAACATGACATCGCCCTCTTCACGACGTCACAAGAGGGGACAGTCAGTCAAACGTGACGTCCACTTAAAGGTAAGGGGGGGGAGGGGGGGAGGAGAAGATACACGTCATCTCAAACTACGGTAATGTATCCTGTAATGTTACAAAAATAAGACGTAAAACGATTCTTCAACTCTACAGAACAAATGGTAATTTTTTCTTTTCTAAAATGTAATTAAATTGTTCTTAACATTTCAAACATGCTTATTCCCTACTTTGTACGTTTATTTTCTCAAGGAAATGAAGTATCTGACTTCATTCTGACTTATTCCAAGTCAATCCAATTAATGTAAGTAGAGAATTTTTAATTTTTCCCTTTAAAAATCCATGACCTCGGTCACAAATTTGTTATTATTTAATGTCATTCCTGAAGATATATATAATATTTTTATTCCTCTTTTCAAATGTCAGGTTGGTAGAATTGTAAGGTGAAATTGTAAATTATAAAATATTTCAATTAATTCTTATAGTTACTCAAGTAAAAACACTATGATAGTTGGTGGAAGTTAATAATTTATTCTCTCGCAGGAAGTACCTGCGAGGGATGTTCTCTCGCAGGCAGAACCTTGTAGGAGGGACAGGAACGGGCTACCTTTGGGGATGCCTTCTCCTCTCACGGTTTTTGAACTAAGGTTCCCACAAGCCGAGGCACCTCGGCCTGTTCTGAGAGGTGTCACAGACCTTGGGATTACGGTAAGAGTTGTTCGCTGTTCCCATTGTAACAGTCGGCAAGCTGCCTCCTAAACTGGTCGAGGCACAGAGAAGTGAATGCTGCGTCCCCACAGCAAACTGTTCTCCGGCTATCGGAAGGGCGTGGGACAAGTACCCATTGCCCGACCTACCTGATGCAGGTTTTTCTAGGGTTTTCCCTGCATTATTTTTAGACGAATGCCGGGTAGGATCCTTAAAATATAACTCCGGGACCCTAGTTAACCCTTGGCTACCTTCCTCTACCCTTCCGTCCGCATCCCTCCTTTCAAATCCCTTCCTATGCTATTAAAGGGGAGTTGCCACTATGTTGATTACCCTCATGTAGCCTGGTACGGTAAAGAAAAACGATACACTATAAGTGAAGATAATAAAATCGTACCCCAATTGGACGGAATGCGTGAAACCAATCTTGTATTGTAGGAGGAAGATTACCAAGGAGATTTAAAAATGGTCGAGTATTTTATAAGAAGGGAGGAAATTATTAATGTTATAATTTGAATTAATATTGAAGGAGACGTTTCGAAGATTATTGGTATACCCATTAAAAGAAAGATTTTAACAGGAATGACACGATAAATAATAAGAAAGACCTGGATGCATTTAGACAGGGAAGGAGACAGAAGACGAGAAACGTTGGTTGGGGATACCGAGGAATATAGCTGAGTAAGAACAGTTGAAACTTCTACATCTTGTAGTGAGGATGATTGACGCTGAAATGAAACATTAACCCTTTTTACGTGGAAATGTGAAACGTGGAAAAAAAGCTGAAGAACTATGAAGCCCTAGAAAAATGTAGAGAATACGCAAGGACACATTACAGAATTTTCTGAGCGTCCTTAGAAGAATAAAAAAAAGAGGGTTGGAATAGGTCACAGTTTATAAATAAAATAGTAAGGTATATAAAACCGTATATTAAAAGTAAATATTGTGTTATTAATTAATTTATAAAATTTTTAAAAAATTCTGCAGGGTTGACCAACCGGGTTACGCTTGTAAATACATGATACGGTGACGCATTACCTTGACAATGGCGTCAGAGAATGTCCGGGAGCGTTCAGAAGTCAGCCATACGGAAGTATAGTGCGGTGAGGGTCGCCCTCAATGTGACCAACGTAACAACCTCAAGCCGCTTTTCCAGCCCTCCCAAATGTGACAGTCAGTGACGTCACCTGTGACGACCAGGTCGGCGGCCCGCGACGACGCCTTCCTGCGGGCGTCCCGACGACTCTGGCTCGCTGGCCCGTGGCCAGGACACAGGGTAATTATGTCCCTGGTAATAGCACATTAACACGCTCGTTATCCAGATGGACGACTTCCCCGGCGGGAAACGCTCGTCAGACCACGGCGATGCTCGCAGCTGTTGTGGCCAACCTGCTCTTGTCCTCCGCCGTGGGCAACAGTTAATTTATTTTACAAAATTATGGGGATTTAAATGATACTTAGACAATTGGTCAGTGGATAAACAAGTCAGGAACTCATTTTGGCCTTTGTTTCATTGATAGCAGACAAACGACAAGCTGATGACCGGAACGATTTCGAGACCAGACTGGGAAAAATATTAAGTGGAGTAATTATAAAGTACAAGAAGAGATGGTAAGACGAATAGAATAAATGTAGTTTATTTGAATTAATTAAATTATTTAAATTAATGTATTATTACTAATTTTCAATAAAATGGATGTATATATTTAAATTAATTTCTATACAAATTTTAACGCGTGGACGGAATACAAAAAAAAATTGGTACACATGTTCTTTAAACTACGAGAAACGGTAGAAATAATTATAATTGAAAAATGTGATCATTTTTGTGTTACATCCATGCGCACCAAGAGACCGTGACGTCACAGCGAGAGAGACAGAGAGAGAGACGTTACTACGCGACGATGAAAGGAAATAGTTCCTTTTCCCCGTAATGAAATAAAGCACCAAGAGACCGTGACGTCACAGTGAGAGAGTGAGAGAGAGAGAGAGACGTTACTACGCGACGATGAAATGAAATAGTTCCTTTTCCCCGTAATGAAATAAAGCACCAAGAGACCGTGACGTCACAGCGAGACAGAGAGAGAGAGAGAGAGAGAGAGAGAGACGTTACTACGCGACGATCGAAGGAAATAGTTCCTTTTTCCCGTAATGAAATAAAGCAGAAATATTTCCATTCGATAAAAAGTATAATTTTAATCCAGTAATACTCCATCGAATAATAATAAAAAAACGATACTAAATACTTTACGATCCTTCTGTTGCGCGATGGGGGGGAAGGGGGGGGAAACCCTAGCATAAATGTGGAAACAATTATAATTAAAAAACCGTGATCATTTTGTGTTAAATCACTGCGCGCCAAGAGACCGTGACGTCACACGCGAGAGAGAGAAAGAGACGTTACTACGCAAGGGACAAAGGAAATAGTTCCTTTTTCCGTAAAGAAAAAGAAGCAGAAATATTTTCATTAAATAAAAAGTATATTTACATCAAGTACTACTCCATCGAATGATAATAAAAAACAATAGGAAATAGATTACCATCGTTGCGGAAAATGTAAGTTAATTTTCGCCGCCATGTTTAGTGACTCCAATATGGCGACTATTTGTTTACATTTTGAATCTAGCTAACAGTTTCATCAATTTAATCTTTGGTAATGTCTGAAGACTGAGGGACAATTATGTCCTGCAGTAGTCAAGGAGTATATTTAAGTATTCTATTCGTAAAGAAAATTCTGAGGTATGCTTGTTGGGGACTGATGCAATAACATTCATTTTAATTGTACAGCTTTTCAATTAATGCACTATCGGAACTAGTAACAGGTTAAATCACTCCTTGACGAAAGATTAATAGAGAATTAAACACTTTTTCGGGTTTATATAAATAAGTACACGTGGCAACGCCGGGCAACAAAGGCTAGTATAATAATAAGAAAGATAGCCAAATACACACACAAAAAAATTAATAATTACGTCTGATTGAAAATTAATGTTGGAAAAATAGAAGAGTTGATATTTAAATCATGTCAAAGGTTTAAAGGTACATTTCTCATAGACATGGTGCCACAGTGACGCCTTGTAGTGAAACAGTCCAATTCCCCCGCTCGCGTGGTTAATTTTGAAGTCCTCGTAGATTACTAGACAGCGTTGGATCTCCCTAAAGCCTGGGATATACGACCGTATTACCTGTTCTCAAGACGCCAACCGCACGTACGCAAGTTTCCCGTGTGTGTGAGTGTGCCCGCCCCCTCCCCTGTCTGTGAAAATTTTTCCCCAAAGACCGATCCCAGAAAGTCTCAACTGGGGCGGGTGGGGGGAGTAACAGCGGTGTACGCGGGGGGGGGGGGAGGGAGGGGGGATTTCTTCCTTGCTTCTGGACGAAAAGAAATGCACCGGATGATGGGTTTTTTTTAAAACGTAAAAACTGAATAAATGGGAGACGAAATTTATAAGTGCGTTAAGTCATATGTAAAAACGGGGAAACTGAGGTTGAAGCGCACGGAAAATTTTTTTTATTCCAAGTGACCCAATTTTATAGGTATTAAAGAGAAATTATATGTTGTATAGCTGGGTTCCCGGCGTTACCCGAGATGTCATTTATCTATAACCCCTGATATGACTCCAATTTCGGCTGCTTCTGCGCAATTTTTATGTAACGCTACTTGAACCCTAATCATTATAATTAACTCTGAAAAATATTTCTTCAACGCAAATATCTGCCGTGTTTGCATGTTCCAAAATTTGCAACTACCCCACCCCTGCATCTGAGGGGTAAATGCCAATTTGAATGTCGTAACTAAGCACAGTGACTTCCATAACCTTTGATTTGACTCCAATCTCGGTTGTATTCGCGTTATTTTACTGTAAAGCATCTCCACCCCAAACCCGAAGGGTGTCCTTTTCACAGGGCGTAGGGGATGGAAATTGTATTCAGATAACATTGGTAGAAACACTATCAATATCTTTGACCCCTAAAAATATTTATCAGACTCAAATATCGGCTGTTTTAGTATGTTTAAATATTTCCGCCCCCACTTCTAGGGGTGGAAGACGCGTCTCACCCCGACAGTGTTTATTTCCTGGTCGCAAAGAACACGTGTACGAAATTTGGTGAAAATTGCTCGACTGGTGTAGGTTTGTATTTTATTTAGAAAACGTTTGTATGGGAAATAGAAAAGAACTGTTTTTAGGGTTTTCCCGGAAATTATTCGAAATTTTCTCGCCTTTTAAACCTTCCCTAGACCTCCACGAACATTTCAAGACTAAGATAAGATAAATCCGTTGAGCCGTTCTCGAGTTTTAGTGAGACTAACGAACAGCAATTCATTTTTATATATATAGATTTCATGACTGATCCAGGGTTGGGTGGTGTCAACAGTTGCCGGCTTGAACTTTGCGAGGACTACTCGGTCGAGTTGCGGGCGGGGCTATTTAGTGCTACATTAACCCCCGTGTAAACATAATAGTTTAGGCGAGCAGTGCGCACAATTGCGTAGCCATTTAGTCGAGTAAATATGAAGCTATTTACTCGACTTAGAAGAGGAGAGAGAGAAGGGGGGCAAGTTGCTAAGCATTCTGCGACGGTCGCGTGAGACGGAGGACTAACACCACTGCACAAGTCCGGTCGTTTACGTGTTCCACACCTCAAAGTGCTACCATTTTCACATATTAAATGTTGTAGGCTGTTTTTGCACGAGTAAATACCGGGAATTCGTTGGAGAAAGTTGTAACTTTATAAGGAACAGCAGTGACGTGTCGCCCACTGGGCAACATCTTATCTTCTCGATAATTATCTTACGGCATTAAACAAGCCGCGCCGATAATTTTAAATCAGTATACCTTGGTCTGTTTTTAGAGGTGTATGCTTCGAAGGGGTCGCAGACGTTGGGCATCCGCTGGAACAGTCGGCCAGCTGCCTCTTAAACTGGTCTGCGGCCCCACACAAAAAAAAAACATCTCAGGACCATCGGAAGGGCGTGAGACAAGTACCCAAAGCCCGTCCTTCCTGATGCAGGTTGTTCTAGGGTTTGCCCAGCATCACTTTTAGGCGAATTGCCGGGGTAGGATCCTTTAACTACAGCCCCCGGGGGGGGGGCTAGTTAATCCTTGGCTACCTTCCTCTACCCTTCCACATTCCCCCCCTTTTCAAATCCCTTCCTGTGCTATTAAAAAGGAGTTGCCACAATTTATCCTTTACTTTACTGTTCCTAAGACTACAAACACCGTTATTTACATACAGCTGGTTACCTTCCTCTACCCTTCCGCATCCCCCCTTCCTATGCTATTAAAGGGGAGTTGCCCAACGTGGATTACCCTCATGTAGCCTGTTTCCCTAAATAAAAAAAAACCTGGGAGGGCTATTCTCACGTAGGTGAACCTTCCCTCGGGGATGCCTTGTCCTCTATCAGGTTTTTTGAACTAAGGTTTCCACAAGGAGAGGCACCTCGGCCTGCTTTTTAGCGAGTGTACGTTCCTAGGTGGTCTTATACCTTGAGAGTTGTCCTCTGTTACCTTTGGAACAGTCGGCCAGCTGGCTCCTGAACTGGCCGAGTCATGGAGAAACAACTTCTGCGTCCCCAAAGCAAACCCATTTCCCGCGCCATCGGAAATGGCGTGGGATAAGTACCCCAATTCCCTACCTTTCTGATGCAGGTTTTTCTAGGGTTTGTCCTGCATCACTTTTAGGTGAATGGCGGGTTGGATCCTTAAACTACAGCCCGGAGGGGGGCCTAGTTAACCCTTGGCTACCTTCCTCTAACCTTCCGCATCCCCCCTTTCACTCGTTTCCCTATGATATAAAAGGGAAGTTGCCACTATGTGGATTACCCTATACATAGCCTGTCTACACCTCAAAAAAAATTGTTACATTTATTTCTATCAATGTATATATAATACTTACAAACATTTCCTTAGAAAGTTAAATATGGAGTCAATAAATATCAGCCCTATCACGTTTCTGCTTCAGGTAAAGCTGAGCTGGACCCGCATTTTTATTTACAAACGGTAAATACTAAAACAAAAATTGGATAATATGCAAGAGTTTTGATTTTACCAAAGATCCTGTCGTTGGATGATTTTCTGAAACGTTTCAAATGTCTCCCAGCCTGGAAGAAATTTTTGACCTTGTGCCTCTCACACACAGACATGAATGAACATGCCTCTAAAGACGACCGGAGTGATAAACAGTTTTCGGTATTCACTCGGGTGTAGGTAGCATAATTAAACGCGGCGTTTCGATGACCAAAATCTCTGTCGTGATCTTCTAGGCGAAGTGACGGAACCAGTCCATTTCATGTTACAAGTAACCTCCGCCGGATCATCACGCCTCAAGATTACACCGGGAAAGACTTCAATCTTTAAGGACCGGAGTGTTAGAAACGTTTGGTCATCGATCTGATTCTACGAACGGTATTCGAACACTGGAACATATGCTTTTATGACGTCACCGAAAGTTTACTGGTAACGGTAGACCAAAATGGCTTCGGCTGTCTCTGATCCTCCTCTCACTCTCCAAACCAACTGGTCAGCAAAAGTCTGTCCAATCGCGCAACGGAAACCTTCAAGGACCAGCAGGCAATGACCTTGCCCCCCCCCCCCTCTGTGTAAGAACAAACTTCCCACGACGTCTGAAGGTGGAGAGGAGGAGACTCTCTCGCAGGAGCCCCAGCTGCAGTTTGGGCCCTCGTCCGCGGGGCGGCAGCACAGTTGCAAGTTATGGCCCCAGAGGGAACGCGATGAATTTTTCAAGCCGTGTAAATTGCATATTAAGTATTGATATCATCTCTGCCGTTGCACGCCGCTCTGTACGGCCCAGGGAATTGCTTGATTTTTATAAATATGCGCCGAGCACCACGAGGATACTACACCTGCGAGGGCCGAGACAGATCGCGGAGGAATAATTAACAGCCAGCCAGCTGCCTTGCTCCTTCATTCCACGTAGGCGGCGGCTTCACTGTCGATCAAAGACCGTCCAAGGAAAAAGACTGAAAAATTATGAGTGCTCCATATAATAAATAATGTAATAACAAACTTCGTTTAAGGAAATAAAAAAAAAAGTGTCACCGAAAGATTGATAAGAAACCGTACAGTTTCACCACTGCGTAATAATATACGTTTAAGTATATTGTAAATCCGTAAAGAGAAAATCAGAAGCTTTGTGTTGACGTCGCCGAGCAGTTATAAAAGGGTGGACGGAATTTTTATATTTTTTTTTAAAAAAAAAAGCGGATTACTTCGCGCAGTTGCAGGTTTTTCTAGTTTTTTCCCTGCATTTCTTTAGGCGAATGCCGGGTAGGATCCTTAAACCATAGCCCGGGGCCCCTAGTTAATCCTTGGCTACCTTCCTCTACCCTTCCGCATCCCCCCTTTCTAATCCCTTCCTATGCTATTAAAGGGGAGTTGCCAAATGTGGATCACCCTCATGTAGTCTGTTACCCTAAAAAATAAAAAAATAAAAATAAAAATAAAAAAATCGATATTCAGATTGAAATAATTATTTAATTTTAGCTGTAGCCTACTTTTTTTTTCACGGAAATTAATATGTACCACTGTGAACAAAAAAGTAAGGTGAATTTATTTATAAAATATAAATTCTTTATTTATTCTTCCAAATCAACTTCATCCCCCTTCAAAGTAATCCCAGTCCGATAAAACGCACTTTTTCCAACGCTTTTTCCAGTCCTCGAAACAGTCGGAATAGTCTTTTTCCGGTATAGCCTTCAAGACCTTCTTCGATTCGGTTTTTATCTCCTCAATCGTGTACAAAACGGCGTCCCGGCATTGGCCTTTTGAGTTTGATGAATATCCAGAAGTCGCACGGAGCCAAATCAGGCTAATACGGTGGTTGCGGAAGGATAGGAGCCGAGTTTTTGACACAAAAGTCGCGAAGAACCAACGCAGTGTGACGTGGTGCATTATCGTGATGAAGGAACCAAGAGCTTCAGACGAATAGCTTCACGCAAACGACGCATAACGCTCAAATAATATTCTTTGTGGACAGTTTGGCCCGGGGGAAGGATTTCACAGTGAACCACACCACGATGATCAAGGAAAACCGTCAACATGACCTTGATATTCGCTGGATTGGTCGGTGGTTTCAGGGTCTTGTCTCCAGTAATGATGCATTTCAAGTGGTCCTGACAGTCAGACAGCAAAGTTTCACACACATCAACGCCACGCTTTTTGTCCACCAATCGAGACTTGACGCGTTTAAAACACAAAACATTCTTCAAAATGGTTTGGGCTGTGCCAAATGGTATTCCAACACCATCAGAGAGATCTCTAATTGTCCATCGACGATTTTCAAGCACCAAATCTTTGATATTTTGGACGTGGCCTTCGTCGGTAGACGTTGATGGTCGTCCAGAGCGCGCGAGGTTCGTCTTTGAACTCGTTGTGACACTTATAAACGATTCCTTGTGCCATAGTTTGATCACCAAAGGCCTTCAACGTGTCCGCACAAGAATATTCGTTCCGCAAACAAAATTTGATGCAAGTTCTTTGCTCAACAAAATCACCCAAATTGCAAAAATCGAAAAATTCACTTTTGGTTGTTTACAAAAAACACACACGTGTAACTCTGAGATAATTAAACCTTTTATCAAACAGACGCTTGACAAATATTATAGACAGTCCTACCAACCTAGGGAAAAAAATTACCTGCCTTCCTAATACCCCGGGAGTTTTAAATGACAATTTCACCTTACTTTTCGATCACAGTGGTACAACCACAAACAACTTAAACTAATACAGCTACTTATTGTTTAAGTGACCGTAGCATTGATGACAGTATTTTTTACCAACTTTGTGGGATTTTGGACCGCGTTTCGTTCCATAGCTCCGAACATTTTCAAAAATCTGGGCAGAGACGCGGCCTAAAGTCCCCGAAAAATTGGTACAAAATAAAAACAAACAACACGTAAACTTATGTTTAAAATGAAAAAAATAATTAACGTCTGATTGCAAATAATGAATAAGAAAGATAGCCGAATACAGACAAAAAAAAGGGGGTAAAACAAATACCACACAACGTTTCTCGGACCTTTGTTGCTTTCGTCAGGTGCTGAGAAGAGACTAGAGCGACACAACTGCACTGGTCAGTTGACAACGATATGATGAATAAGAAAGATAACCAATTTATACCAAAAAAAATTGATAATATAAATACCACACATCGTTTCTGGGAGCGGAGAAGAGCCTAGAGCGACACAACTGCACTGGTTAGTTGACAACAGTCGAAAGCAAGGCTCTTCTTAGCACCTGAAGAAAAGGAACAAGGATCCCAGAAACGTTGTGAGGTGTTTATATTACACTTTTTGTCTGAATTGGCTATTTTTTTTTATTCAACACAAATAATAATAATTAAAAAGGGGAAAATAAAGAAAAAAAATATACATATGATTGAAAATAATGAATAAGAAAGGTAGCCAATTTGTCAGCTGACATCCGAGTTTTAATACTAAAATAAATATTAAAGCCGAAAGTAAGCAAAACATAATTGAGAAAAGACATAAGATAAACATAAAATTAATTATGATTCATTATTCGTTCCATTAGATACTCGGTTGAGGAAGCAACAAACGTCATAATGTTTACATGAAAATAATAAATTATTACAATCTCAGTACTTAAGAATATTTTTTTATATAATTTAAAACTACGTTATAATAGTTAAGAAGATTTTAAAGGTTTATTAGAAAAATCGTTAAAAAAAATTTGAATGTGAAGGAGAATTTTATTTTTATGATATTTCCTCAAACTGAACTTAACCATTTTCCTCCTACAAGAAAGAAAAAAAAATTAATTAGAAAAGTAAATTTATTTAAATGAATAAAGATTTACTTTCAATTAAATTTCATAATTGAAACGCTATTCAAAATTAGAAATTTTCTAACCTACTGTAAGTTAATTTTGTAAATACTTTTAGAAGGTCGCCAATAACCAATAGGTTGACGCGATATTTAAATCTATATAATAAAAAAGGATGTATATTTGTATGTATGTATGTATGTATGTATTTACGTTATTCTTTATACAAATTTTATCGCGTGGACAGAATGCAACAAAAATTGGTATACGTATTCTGCCAAAATCGAGAACCGGTACTGTGGGGGTGACAAACCCATAGCATAAAGGTGAAAAGAATTGTAATTAAAAAATGTGATCATATTGTGTTAAATTATTCCGCGTCAAGAAATTATGATGTCACAGCACGCTCGAGAGAGAGAGAGAGAGACGTTACTACGCGACGATACTGCACAACAAAGTAAATAATTTCTTTTTTTCGTAGTGAAATAAAGCAGAAATATTTTGAATGAATAAAAAGTAATATTTTATCCAGCAAGGCTCCGTCGAATGGCAATAAAAACAATACGAAAGATTATGCGATCAGTGGAACTAATTTTATTTTAAGGAACTTGACTTTTATATGACTGACATGGGATAAATATGGCACGTACCAACGATTTTGCCCAATTTTTTATGTACTGGAGGAGACAAAAATGACGGTAAAATCAATACCTAATAGTCATTATAATTTAATAGATTTCTAATGTGCTAAAACTGACGAATTATTTCAAGCGAGACTCTTGAAACATTTTGGTTACATGTGTATATCATTATATTTGGTCGTGAATGTAAAGAATGAATACCCATGCAACGCTGGGCACCCAGCTAGTCAACAAATAAAATAAAAAAATTCATAAAATATTTGTCCTTGAAGGTCCTTGAAGCTTTCGTGGTTCCTCTTTACATAAAGGTGCGACTGTTTCTTAATTGAATTTGTAACCGGGAAACTGTTACCGTCAGTTATAAATTGGGGGATTCCTCCTCCTTATAAATACTAAGGAAGTTTTTCCCTCCTTGAAATGACGGCGGAGTATGGAAAGCAAACGTTTCCCTTCCGCCTACTTTGGGATTATCGTCGTCGTCGACGACGACTCGGCAGAGAGTTTAATGAAGTCGTCTCCGCAGCTGTTTGCGGTGGTTGTTGTTGGTTGTTTTCTTCTTCCAGTGGGGGCGATACTGTGCAGTGGGGAAGGGGTGGGGGAGGGGGTGCGAATTGCAAGGTTCCGCGTAATGGACTCCGCACGCCGGTTAACAGCAATTGGGATTCATTCCGGAGATCCAGCAGTGGCGAACTTGAGGGTTAATTGTCCCAAAAGTACACAAAGAGCGAGAAAACTTTCGCCTGGACGTAATCGTTGTGTGCCTGGAAGCGATCCTGCCCTCCCACTGCTGCTCCATTCCACCCCCACCAACCCCCCCACAACCCCCACGGGAAAATTCCGCCCGTCCCTTTCCTTTACCGTCTTCGGCGGGGGAAAAACTCAACGCCGTTGTAAGAAAACACCATTACGCCTCTTTTGATCAGTATCACTGAAATAAGTAATTACCCCAGAATCCTATGCTGTAGTTCAAATTTTTCCGCCATAGACACAAACATGGTTTAACTAATTACTGTTTAACAGTGACGTCACTTGTCCGTCGTTTGTGTTTCCTCCCAGTGAGCGTGTGATCTGTAATTCTGTATTTAATAATAGTTAATTATCTACTGATTAATATTTTACTAGTGCGTATTAATATTTTATTTTATGTTGAGTACTGTACATATAATATTATACCCTTAGTATACTTAAAGAATTATTATTATTTTTAAATAAGAAAATTAGCCAATTCAGCCACAAAAAAAAGCTGATAACGTTTCTGGGGTCCTTGTCCATTTTTCTCCCGTTGCGAAGAAGAGCCTAGAGCGACACAACTGCACTGTTGAAACGATCTATTTGAGTTTTGTCAAATGATTTGAGCGGTTGTGTCGCTCTAGGCTCTTCTCCGCTCCTGACGAAAGTAACAAGGTTCCCTGAAACGTTATCACTTTTCTTTTGACTAAATTGGCTATCTTTCTAATTCATTATTTTCAATCATATGGATTTTTTTTTGATTTTTTTCCCCCTATTTCATTATTATTATTTTTGTTGAATAACAAATAGACAAATAGCGTAATATAAATACCTCACAAAGTTTCTGGGATCCTTGTTCCTTTCTTCAGGTGCTAAGAAGAGCCTTGCTTTTGAGTGTTGTCAACTGACGAGTGCAGTTGTGTCGATCTAGGCTCTTCTCCGCTCCTGACGAAAGGAACAAGCAACCCAGAAACGTTGTGTGTGGTATTTATATTATCACTTTTTTCTGTCTGTATTTTTTTATCTTTCTTATTCATTATTTTCAATCAGACGTAAAATTCTTTCTTTATTTCCCCCCCTTTTTTAATTATTATTATTTTTGTTGAATAAGAAAAATAGCCAATTTAATTAAAAAGGGTAATATAAACACCACACAACGTTTCAGGGATCCTTGTTCCTTTCGTCAGGTGCGATGAAGAGAATAGAGCGACACAACTGCACTGTTGAAACTATTTATTTCAGTTTTGTCAACTGATTAGTGTAGTTGTGTCGCTGTAGGCTCTTCTCCGTACCTGAAGAGAAGAACAAGGATCCCAGAAACGTTGTGTGTGTTATTTTTATTATCACTTTTTTAGGTCTGAATTGACTATCTTACTTATTCATTATTTTCAATCAGACGTAAATTATTTCTTTTTGTTTTTTTTCCTCATTTTTAATTATTATTATTTTTGTTTCAATAATAAAAATAGCCAATTTAGACAAAAAGGGTAATAAAAACACCACACAACGTTTCTGGGATCATTGTTTCTTTCGTCAGGTACGGAGAAGAGCCTAGAGCGACACAACTGCACTGTTGAAACTATTTATTTCAGTTTTGTCAACTGATTAGTGTACTTGTGTCGCTTTAGGCTCTTCTCCGCACCTGAAGAAAGGAACAAGAATCCCTGAAACGTTGTGTGGAAATTATATTATCACTAGTTTTGGTCTGTATTTTGCTATATTTCTTATTCATTATTTTCAATCAGACGTATAAAAATTTCTTTTTGTTTTTTCCCCCTTTTTTAATAATTATTATTTTTGTTGAATAAGAAAAATAGCCAATTTAGACAAAAAAAGGTAATAAAAACACCACACAACGTTTCTGGGATCCTTGTTCCTTTCGTCAGGTGCGGAGAAGAGCCTAGAGCGACACAACTGCACTGTTGATACGATTTATTTCAGTTTTGTCAACTGATTAGTGTAGTTGTATCGCTGTAGGCTCTTCTCCCCTCCTGAATAGAAGAACAAGGATCCCAGAAACGTTGTGTGTGGTATTTATATTATCACTTTTTTTAGGTCTGAATTGACTATCTTACTTATTCATCATTTTCAATCAGGCGTTTTTTTTCCCCTTTTTTAATTATTATTATTTTTGTTTCAATAATAAAAATAGCCAATTTAGACAAAAAAGGGTAATAGAAATACCACCCTAAGTTTCTGGTGGTAAGAAGAGCCTCCAGCTTTTGACTGTTGTCAACTGACAAGTGCAGTTGTGTCGCTCTAGGCTCTAAATCGCACCACATATATATATATTAATTCAACCTTTACGTATAAAGTTTATCATTAATTCAAAGTGTTTATTAAATTAAGCTGAATTGGTTTCTATTTTTAAAGAAAATTGAAGATAAAAATAATAAATTAAACTCGATAATCTTTGTTATAATTACGTTGAATGTTGTTTTAAAATTTTGGTATTTTTAATTGAGCAACCTCTTTTTTTGAAACGTCGATGTAATCCACTACAGCGACTTCCGCGATTGTTTTCAAGTCTTTCTTCCTCTTGATCCCAGCCGGCTCCATGTTTAGTTTGAAACCCGTGGCAATTTCTGTGGACTGTTGAAATCTGTCAGCGACGTGTATTTTCCCTGATATAATACAATTTATGCTCCATCTTAGAGCCGCGAACGCGAGAGCGCACACACACACACACACACACAGGTGTTTTTGCTTGTCGATCCATTAATTACGAGCGCCGTTCGTGTCAGTGGTAATTAATTCAGTCGACCGACGCCGGAGTGCGCCTCAGCGGACGGAGCTTTAATATTTAACAGAATACGCCACAAATTACGCGGACAAACAAAACAGCGTCGTAAAAAAGCCGAACAGCGGAGGAGGAGACGTGAAGGGGTTTTATTGTCCAGCGGTGGAAAAGGCGGTTCACTAAACAAGTGGCGAGCGACGCAGGCCGGTTAAGTGACACTCGCACTTGGCTCGGGGGACAAGGAACGACACTAACATCGACGAGTAGCTGCAGACTGTAGATGTTTGGTTGATGTAGCATTCAACACGTGGATGTATACATTCCTAAGACTATCTCTTGGAAGACATCACGCAAATTTTCATTTTAGCTTGACATGCGGATGTTTTGGCGGCATTCTTAATTATATTTCTCAGCCACGGAGAAGGGAATGCTGCGTCCCCACAGCCAACAGCCACCGGAAGGGCGTGGGACAATCAGCCAATGCCCGACCTTCCTGATGCAGGTTTTCTAGGGTTAACCCTGCATTCACTTTTAGGCAAATTTCCTGGGTAGGGTCCTTAAAACTACAGCCCGAGGGGCCTCCTAGTTAACCCTTCCGCATCCCCTTTTTCAAATCCCTTCTTATGCTATTAAAGGGGAATTGCAACTATGTTGATTAGCCTCCTGTTGCCTGTTACTCTAAAAAACGAAGAATTTGTAAATACAACGTTTACGCATCCATAGATATTTATCTTCCTATTAAACTGAGACATAATTATCTCTGCTGAAAATTAAATGGATGAATTATAATTATTTTGGCAAATTATTAATAATAGAAATTAAGTAAAAGTTGAATTAAAAATATTTACGTCTAGAAAAAAATTAATAATAATAAAGACAGCCAAATACAGACAAAATGAATACCACACAACAGTTTCTGAGATCCTTGAACCTTTTCTCAGGTGTAAAGATTAGCCTAGAGGGACACAACTGCACTAGTCACTTGACTCAAAACTCAAAATCCTCTTTTAATTAATTATAAAAATTAATAATAATAAAGACAGCCAAAAACAAACAAAATAAATACCACACAACAGTTTCTGAGATCCTTGTTCCTTTCGTCAGGTGCAAATAATAGCCTGGAGCGACACAACTGCACTAGTCACATGAGTCAAAACACTCAATCCTTTTTTAATTAATTATAGAAATGAATAATAATAAACACAGCCAAATATAAACAAGATAAATACCACACCACAGTTTCTGAGATCGTTATTCCTTTCCTCAGGTGCAAAGAAGAGCCTAGAGCGAAACAACTGCACTCGTCAGATGACTCAAAACTCAAAAGTCTCTTCTTAGCACCTGAAAAAAGGAACAAGGATCCCTGAAACTGTTGTGTGGTATTTATTTTGTCTGTACTTGGCTATTTTCTATATTATTAATTTATTATAAGACTGTTGTGACTCACAAAATTCACTTCAGTTTACAGTAAACTGCTGGTAGGAATTTTGGAACGTAAAGAAACCTCCAATGTTACGTGTAACGAACTTCTTTGTGATGCATAGTAATTCAGAAGGCGATGATTATATAAAATTATTGTAGTTTAATGAAGGTAAAAATTCTGAAAAATCCGTTTTCTAATTTTCCTTTGGGTAATGGTTAGATTCAACGTCAATTAACTTTTACCTGATTAAATCGAGGAAGTTTCAAGACCAAAAATAGGAATAATATTTAAAATTGTGATATTATTTGTGTAACGCGAATGAGATCAGTTCTGAACTAAGACAGTCAAGTTGATCATTCTTCGTTATAAAATATCTTCTACCGAAGCTCACCTGTAATCTTCAAGGCAGAGATGTCATCCTATCTCCTAACATTAGACATCCGCCCAGATTTGGCGAATAGGATTCTGTAAGGTGGGGGGAAAAAAAAGAAACATTGTGAAAGTCAAATTGAATTTTTGTACAGAGGATTGGATTCTGGAGTCGTGTTGCGCGCCTTTTCACCTTAGAAATCGTGTTGAAGGAGCGCGTGTGTATTTTGATCCCATTAAATAGATCTAAAAATAAGAACTAAAATCCTAACTGAAATAAAATTATAAATGCACGAAAACCGTCAGGTATAATTTAGTAACAAAACAACGTAGAAATTATTACGTCCTAGGACGTCAGGTGTAGAATGAAGTAAATGTAAAAATCCTAATAAAAATTTAAGGAAGGGTTGACTAAAAACTTTAAGTATAAAATATATTAAATTTTACAATTTCCATACATTAAAAAACTCAACTATTAATACCAAAATTGTATTTATATTATATTAATATTTGGTTGATTGTATAAGAATAATTTGGAAGTTTATGAAAAATAAAAAAGTTTAATCTATTTGATAACATTTTATTCTAGAAAATGTTTAGTCAACAACCTCATTGCACTCCTTTTTATTCTCTACTTTACCGCAACCTACAAGTGACGTATGCAAGGCTGTCTCTGACGATGTCCTCTACGACTGACCAAAGCACGACAGAGCCACACTTCAGAAATACACGAGAAGGGAGATGTGCTCCTCAGCATACTACTGAAGTTTAGCAAGGAAACCGGCATTCAACATCTAATCTAAATAGACAATTAATCTGAGGCTGAGAATAAAATGTATAGTTAATACGTATTAATTGTAATAATTCCATGTAGTCTCATTTGTTCGTGGCTAATGAGATTGATAGTGTTTCTCCCGATGTTGTTTGCGTATAATTTTAATCCCTTACAGCATGAGAGGGAAGCAACTTAAGAGATGGCGGTGGAGCGGCGTTATATATAAATATAAACGCGAGGAAAAACAACAACAGACATTGGTGTCGAATCCGGTGTTGTGGATGTCGCTGACCTGAACTTTTGACGTGACTGTTAATAAATCAATAAATATATTTTAAAAAATTCCATCGTTGTCCCTAGGGGTGGTAGTCACGACAGTGTTGCTCTCCAGGTTTGAAAGAACCACATGTAAAATATTTAGTCGAAATTTCTCTATTCGTTTAGATTGGTAGTCGGAACAGTCAATTTTATTTTTCGGAATTATATATATCGTAACTCGTATTGTAACTCGTATGAATTCGTCCGAACGATGAATGGTTTCCTGATCTCTTGGCGTTAAGAGGTTGTCTGCGAATTCCTGAACTACTTCCAACCAAGCGAAATAACTGGTAAATTACACGTGCCCCGTGTGTTGTTACAACTGAACCTTTTCGTCCTGTTTGGCTTGACGAATAATACAGTTATTATCATAATTGCACTGGTGCACGGATCACAGGCGAAAGCTTTTTGTGCTGTATACAAATAGAAGCAGATGAGAGGGAAGCTCACAGACGCCTTTCTAACCTCGCCGACGACGACGACGACAACGAGGGAGCTCCATGAATATGGAAACAAGGCATTTAAAATGTGCGTATAAATTGCTCGCTAAGTGAGCGTTAATTTCACGTCATCTAACTAGAGGTGGCGACAGACATTACCCGCCGTTTCAAGGTGACTCCGCATTCAAGTTTTATGTTTGTGGGCTCCTTGACTAGTTACAGGTTAGCCTAGCCCGCAGGTCAGGTGTTGCGGCTAATTCGCCCTTCAAAACGTAGTATTGTCCGAATACATACGTATGTAACAAATTTGGTTGAAGTTTACTTGTAGATTAGCTTTTATATATACATATAATCTGTCTACACCTTCTTTAAGCCTGAACCTTCAGGTCTACCGGACGCAGCAACGTCTTAAATTAACAGTCTTCGTATCAGACTTCGCCTCTCGAGTTATTTACTAATGGTAAAGACAAATTTTTCATGTATGTATGTATGTATTTAACCTAAAAATGGGGCAGTTACATGAAATTACAATAAATAATAAACTGTAACTAAATCGAAGCCTGTAAGTAGCTTTATGTAAATGTATATATAAATATATTTATTAATGTAACGAACGGAATTGTAAATGTATGGTCATTGAAGTTGAGGCTTCCCTAAACAAAACATAATAATAATAAAAAAACTGTATTTATATTAAACGTAAGGATAGTATTATATATATATATATATATATATATATATAATCATACTGTGGATAAAAAAAAATATTAGTAAAGGTGAAAAGGTAAAGGAATTAAACGATTGCCGTGCGGAATGAAATTAAAAACTTTCCAATTTGTCATTAATTTACACAACGATTCAATTTAATATTATTTCTCTTCACTAACCATCAAATAATAAGGACACTTGCCCACGAATTCTACCTTTTTTATTTGTTTTTAGTATAAAAAAGGGATTGCTATATTTATGTTTGCGGCTCCTTGACTAGTTACAGGTTAGCCTAGCCCGCAGCTCGGTTTCTATAAATCGGGGAAGGAGGCAATTTTTTAAGGCAGAACTGTACCGTTCTCCTCTGCCTCAACAAAGGGCTTAACGAAACTGTCAATGTCTCCGTGGCGCTTAAGTTCCAACAATATGGATGTCAGGTAACGCAGGCAATATAACACAATACGCGATGAAATTCAGTAGAGAATTAAAAACATGCACAACAAGAAAAATTTATATAAATCTTAGTTAATTAAGTCGAACACTCGTACTCAACACTTTTGTCTTTAATATTCTGCTTCCATAAAACGAACATTCCCAGAAAACTAGAACAAAATCTTATTTACCGTAGTCTGTAGAACGTTCCAGGAATAATTTTACATTTATATGCACCGATTAAAGCTAAATAAGTCTCGTAGTTATATAAATAACGGAAAATAATGAAATGCACAAAATCTATCAGAAGAAACCGACCTACATTAAATTTAGTGAAAACGCTACGTCATCATAATGAGAGCAGAGAGAATTAAAAAAAACGGTGCCACGTCGTCATTAATTAATGACAACAAACCCTTACTGCAGCTGCGTGGACAATATGTGACAACGTTGCGTAAATGTGATTCGACAGCGCCAGGAAGAGCTTCAAGGTCAAATAGGCTCCAATTTGTAAAGGACTATATAGACAAAGGGTACTGTGTATATATTCAAATTGGAAAAAACAGGAAAAATAAGACCAAATATTGTAGTGAATATGGCTCATTTAATAATAGTATTTTTTTTTCAGATTCTCTATAATAAGTTCAGAAACCTTCAACGAAGTATAGCAGACATAGAATGGCATTGAAAATAAAGAAAGTCTTCTCCAAAAAGGAAATTTTTATAGGTTTAGGATCACTAATAGAGAACACAGAAAGATGCAAAATCTTACGGAAACATTTTTTATATTAAAGACACCGGCACCTGTAAGGAAAAATCTATTTTTTTTTTCAAGAGAGATAATACTAACATCCCTTACAACATTGGTGGATCTAAAATTTGGTTTCTCCGTGTCGTTTGTAAGCTACTCGTTACAGGATAATTAAGTGACTCCCTCTCGTATCGTGTCCTGGGTAGGGTCCCTTTTATGATCTACGGCGTTCGTTTGTTATTGTAGCAATAAGAGCTTTGACGCGTCCCTTTCTCTCCTCCCCTTTCCTTTTCCCCCCCTGTAATCCGATGTTACTTCTCCTTTGGATCTCTTCCCCTTGGCGTCTTTCATTTATATCTCCGACTTCCCCACATTAATATCCTCGTTTCTTGCGTACTACAGTGGCGGTTCTTTGGTCCCCCATCCTTCCTTTCAGGAAATATTCATGAAGAAAATTTCCATTGGAGGGGAAATAACTGAGAATGTGCTGTTACAAATCATCGGTTCGCGTAAGTGTCATTCAGAGAGAAGTTGGTATTTCTCCCTCTAAAGTTGCTTGCGTGTGACGTTTAATAATGGTGTAAATGCAAACATAATAATATAGCATTATAAACGCCTTAATTTTAAGATCATGTTAATAATCTCATTAGCGTAATTATTTAAACAAAAAAATTTATTCCCTCAAGAACAGACATAACTAAATATTTTAATTTCTGAAATCCGAAACATTTAGGTGAATTTAGGAACTCAGTGAATTACTTTTTGAACACCCTGCGCCTGTGTTGCACTCTGGGTACAGTTGATCCATATCCTTTTAGTACGAACGAAGCTTCAATATCTGCGATAATATCCGAGTATCCATCCAACTAAAGAAATATATATGGTTCGATTCCCTCCACAAAACCAGTACCAAGTACCACATAATTTATACAACATTCTTTATTTTAGGGTAAGAGGCCACATGTGGGTAATCCACACGGTGGCAACTCCCCTTTAATAGCATAGGAAGGGATTTGAAAGGGAGGATGCGGAAGGGTAGAGGAAGGTAGCCAAGGGTTAACTAGGGCCCCCGGGCTATATTTTAAGGATCCTACCCGGCATTCGCCTAAAGAATTGCAGGGAAAACCCTAGAAAAACCTGCATCATGTAGGTCGGGCATTAGGTACTGGTCCCACGCCCTTCCGATAGCGGTAGAGGAGTTTTCTGTGGGGACGCAGCATTCCCTTCTCCGTGCCTCCACCAGTTTAGGAGGCAGCTGGCCGACTATTCCAATGGGAAGAGGACATCTCTTACCGTGTGCCCAAGGTCTGTGACCCAGGAACATACACCTCTCAGAACAGGCCGAGGTGCCTCGGCTTGTGGGAACCTTAGTTCAAAAACGGAGGGGAAAAGGCATCCCCAAAGGTAGCCCCTTCGTGTCTCTCTTACCGCATTCTTTACGTATCTAACTTGTTTCCGCAGATAAATAACTGAAAGTTATTTTACTATTATTCTTTGTGGATTAATATAGTATAACATATAATAGAATATTTTTTAAAAAATGATGACCTTATTTTTAAGGATAAAATAGTCAACAAATAGTCAGAAAATAATTATGTAAGGCTCGGAACGAGTAATGTTCATGTCCCACAAATTCTACCATGTAAAACAAGCAGCACAGTACACTACAAAAATAATTGCACACTTCGTGAGGAAGACCCCCGCTTGCGAACAAGACGACTTTAGTACCAACGCTGACGTCATACCCAACTTTAATTGTGGACGGAAATATTCCTCGTAAGCACAAGTACCTTTGCTGATGACACAGCAATACTGTCAACACTCACAGACGCTGATTCTGCATCACAGAAACTTCAAGAACATCTACAAAAAATAGAGACCTGGCAAAAAAGATGGAAAATAAAAGTAAATGCATCGAAATCATCCCACATAACATTTACCCTTAAAAAGGAACATTGTCCTACAGTAAAGCTCAATCGGGAAGAAATTCCAAAATCAGAATCAGTAAAATATATTGGTCTTCAATTAGACACCAAGCTGAAATGGAGGGATCACATCAATAAAAAGAAAGAGCAAATAGAAATAAAAACTAAATTATTAAACCGGCTGATTGGACGAAAATCAAAATTATCAGTAGAAAACAAATTTACAAAACATTGATAAAACCTATATGGACTCTGGGGATGTGCAGCCAAGTCTCACATCGCTGTTATGCATCGAGTACAATCAAAAATCCTCTGCACTATTACAAATGCTCCCTGGTATGTATCCAACTTCAGCTTACATACTGACCTCAATACACCATATGTAGCAGACGTCTTCAAAGATAAAAATCGTAAACACCATAACTAAACTTCAAACCCATCCCAATCGACTACTAGAGCCGTAACTACAACCAACTGACAACCGAAGACTGAAGAGATGCTGGCCAATAGACTGCAATAGAAACTGAGGTGGCGTTGTTGGACCCTCCTCACCTCTCCTCGACATCAGTACAAGACACTTTTATTAAATTGTACATGTCATCAAATTAGCTTAAATATCATATGTAATCTGATTGCTAATAAAAATCTATTAAAAAAAACTTCGTTTTTCTTATTTATTTTTAAATGTGTGAGTGAAATGAAGGTAAATACAATTCTAAGGCATAAATATTTGAACTTATAAATATATGAAGTCATTTTTACGATTTTGTATGACGTCACCGGAGCTACTAAACTCATCCTTAACCCACACTAGAAAAAAAAACATTTTAAATCTATCAATAAGATTGTGTGTGGCCAAAAATGTCAGAAACCATTTTATTAAATTAATTTATTGAATCAAATTTATAATGATAAAGACTAATAATGAAAAATAGTATAAAGTCCATTTCAAAATAAAACCTTAATTGAAAAATCACAGCTATAACTCACTTAAAAATGAAATAATTTCCAAATTTATTCTATATTTCATAAAAAGTTGATAAATATATTTTTTTTAAAAAAATATTAAACTTTATTTTACGCTAATTTTATTATTTATAGATTTTGTTCAATATTTTTGGTCAATTTAATTTTACTACACATGAACATCGGTTGAACTTAAAAATACACATCTGGAAGTCAGATACACAGTTTATTAACTGCATTAAGAAAATCTTTAAGTTTATAAAATATGTATCAGCACCTGTTGGGATTGACTCGCTACAAAATCTGCATTTCTTTGATCTGTGCAGGACCGTAGTCTACATGTCAAATTATGAAAATTATACGAGTCGTATTTCTCGTTTCCATCCTTCTCTGTTTCTCCCCATACCACCAGGAAATACTACAACATGCACCGTGACGTCACGTCTTCAAAAATACATTTATCCACTTGTTAGTTACAAGCTTATGGGTAATCGGTTGGTTTAATAAACATTGCGTAGGGATTTTCCGACAAATTCCGGGGTAGAGAAGAAGTGGAATATTCTTCCTTGTTACTTACGTAGTATGATCTTGAAGTCAGTAATTAATAAGGAACTTCTTCGGAGGAGCTGAGGGAAGGAGCAGAACAGAAGAATGCTGGAGAGTTACAGCCTGGTCTTCGTTTTAATTAAAGGCATGTAAAACTCGGCTGTAATTCTGTAGCACTGCAACAACGTCGTGGCGTTGCAGCACGTCTGCTCCTACTCAGCCTCACACAAAGAATATATATATATATATATATAATATCTACTATAAACATACGTTTTAACATAACTATATTAACAACCCATATGAACTCCAAAACATCTAATGAAATTTCTATTTCTATATATGCATGTATTTGACCCTAGTATTTTTCATTACTTATAAATCTGTCTCTTCAGTATAAAATTCACATGACAGCTTCTTTCAATTAATTAATATAGTTATTTTTCTGACCTTATAAATATCCTATAACATCTATTATCGGTGTGTTTATAATAAATAGTTATATTTTGAGTTAAATAAGAATTTATTGAGGTTATATTATCACCAATCAAGTTAGAAACAATTTTAATAAATTAACGGGTTGAAAATTTCTTAATTGATTGGCCACACAAATCCATTTATTAATATTTGAGATTGTATAATTAGTGGAAATTGGCCATCAGTCAGAATTTATTGAAAAAACATTTCAATTTGACAGTAAATTAAAGTACATAACGTTTCTAAGTTTTTCTAAAAATTTAATTAAGGAATTTATCCCTCCCCCCCCCCAAAAAAAACAAATTAAGAAAAATACTTTTACTTACATTATTAAAACAATTCAAATATTTTGTTTAGTATTTGGAATCAAGATTTTTAACAAAAATATAGAAACCAACAACATCGTAACGGATAAGTTCTCAGATCATGCGACTTTCCTCGACTTGCAGGTCGACAGTAAATTAAAATGGATCTTGCACATTGATCGCCTCGTGCGCAGACTTAGTTCTGTTTGTTACTGATTGAGACTATTGATGCAGCAAGTTGATACCAAAACTGCTTCTCTAGTCTATTTTACCTACTTTCATTCACATATGTGTTACGGTGTTGCCAACTGGGGCAATTGTTCTCGTTGTGTGGATGTTTCCAAACCGTTCAGTTCTCAGGTCTGACAAGCACAGCCTCAGTCTCTACGAGTCTAGCGTTCATTATTCCGGTATCGCAGTATTTAACAGCCTTCCTGAACATATAAAGAACATCAACAACTACAACTCACTTGTAAATGAAACTTATTACTCCGTACACAAATTTTTGAATCGGTCTCACATTCGTTGAACTGTTTTGCCTACAAAATTGCGGAATATGCTATAAATATGTAAATAGTTTGTCCAGTTTTCCCCTTTTGGTTCTGTTTTCCTGCCTCTGCTTTCTGTTTTAGTAAATATCTATGACGACATCCCTCCGTACCTAGCGACAGGAGATGAATGGCAGGAAGTTATTAGTGTCGTGTGCGTGTTCCCTAAAGATAGTGTGTATGATGGTGGTGACTAGACAAATGTAAACAGAATTTTTGTGTGTGGTTTTGTGTATTATATGTAATTTATCTACTGTACATTTGTGACGAATCCCATTTCCTCTTTAGAGGGCTAATGATGATTAAATCTATCTATCTATAGTGATACTCCAACAACTTTCATGGCCGAAATGAGAGACAAACTACCAATATAACAAAGCAGAACGAAAATTAATCAAGTATTGGAACTATTATATAGTTATAACTTCTTTGAAATAAAATTTTGAAATTATTCGTAAATAAAAAGAAATTTGTTTCTAATGAATGAGTATGACGTAATGTTGAAAGCACTGTATCTGAATTAGAAAATAAATCAGAGACTGTTTAAAAGTTTCTTATTATAATAAATAATCCAATATTACTTGACGAAATTATTGTTATAGCCCTAGTAGAGAAAATAAATATTTTGAGTTGTTGAAGTAAATAACGTGGCGCCACGTATACGTTTGAATAATAAAATAAATAAATAACCGAATATTTACTGAAGTGTTGTATAAAAAAAACGACACATTAGCGAATCTCAAATACTCTTACATCTCATCTAAATTTGATTCAGTTCTGATTAAAAATATATAATCGTGGAGAGATGTTTACGAACTTTCCAGTGTATGTGATAGAATGTGGAATCTACACTGTAGTGGACTCAGTATCAGGATTTTACCACTCCGACAGAATGAAGATTTGAGTTCAGAGAACGTAAAAGTACACCAGTGAGAAAAACTATCCTGGTATAGACGTTGGAACATGACAGGCGATGCTTTGAGCATATTTATGAAGCTTCGATACGTTTTCATGAAACAAGAAGAGACCACAGAAAGAAATTGCAGTGACCATTACTGCAATATTTCGCGGAAAATAATATTTGTGATCCTTTGATGAAAGCTGCGGCTATTAAGAGATTTCGTGTGTCTGTGTGTTGTGTTGTGTGAGGACGTGTCCACGCGCGACCCCTCGCTGCGTGCGTATTATTTAGTGCTCGACAGGGGGCTGACATCATCACGGCTATTAGCGGCAAGTCGCACCCCAACAGCAGACCATTAACCCCCCACCCAGGCTCCCTTCCACCCCATCGGCCTGAGTCAGACATCGATCTCGGAGGCGGTATCAGGCAGACACACAAACACTGAGAGGAAACCGCAGTCCAAGCGACCGAATAAACATTACGCGCCTGGCGTATAGGCCGCCCGCGGCACCTTTCCTGGCCCCCCCAAGACCGCTTGCAAGTTGACTCCGAGACGGGGGGATTCAAAAAAATGGGTCATCGATTGTTTTTCAGATCTTTACTTTCTATTTTTCTTTGTAAACTCGTTTCACAGACTTAGTCATTGAATAGGACAAAAAAAAACCAGTTTGGCAACCTTGACTCTGAGCAGCATAACTTTATAATGAAACGCTCCGAAACAATCTGGTTCCATACTGAACTGCTAAGGATGAATATTAATATATCAAAGGTTTATGGCTACTTAGAGAAAAAAATAAATGACACTGTAGCTTTGCATGACGCACGTTAAAAGGAACTGATGGCAATAGCTCAGTCATCCTCGAACACTTGTAGGGCTCGTTCGGATTCAAAATAAAGTACAACCGCCATAAAAAAACTATAAAAGGTACTTGTGGAAACGATAACACCGTACTAGTAAAACAGACTATAATTAAACAACTCATATGAATTTCTACAAATTTTAGAGACAATTAGGGAGGGAAGCTAACAGGTTCAAATAATTATTAGTATACTATTACATTAAATTATAATCATATGTAATTATATTCCTGAGGAAAATTATTTAGACCATGACGACAAATATAAAAAAAAAAATTTAATTTGCATATTTTAAAACTATGATCTGGAACATATTTTATTGTAATCTTTAAAAAAAATCGTCCAAATCCAGGTACCACAGAAAATTCAACGCCTTCAGATAATCTCTTCTATTATATTTTTCTTATTTATTTCAGTGATTGTATACAAGACCAAGGTAACTGATAATATTAGTTCCTACAATAAGTAAAGATTTTTTTTTGAGTTTGGCATCAATGTTGCCTCAGTACGTATTTTCTTCGTTTTTTCCTTTATTCAGTTCCGTCTAAATGCGTCATTCAAAACACATTTTAAACACTTTTGTGTCGACCTGTACATTAAAATAAAATTTATGATAAAGTTTTATTTATTTAACATCCACGAAATGAATATTCATGGTTAAAATCAGTTCCTCCAGTTATAACATAAAATTTAAATTTGAAATTAACTTTTGTATTTTAATGTCAGTTTCACTGTTTCAAGCTTCCTTGTTTCCTTGTAAAATAGAAGCTTTTCCGTCCCCCTGAAAAATAATATTTCGTCTTATTTAAGTTAGTTTTTTTTCGTTGCCTCGCCAATTTTTCCCCGAGGATCATTATTGCATTTATTTTTTTTTATAAAAAATAGTGAAATAAATTCTAGTACATGATTTTCATAGAAAACTTAGTCCTGGAATCTTTAATATAACATGACGTCAAAGGACATACAGAGCCATACGACGCATCTCCTTTTATTAGAGTGTGTGACGTTTGGTGACGTCACTTTAAGTATTAGATCGCCGATAACGTACCCTGATTCATTAAGTATAATAACACGTATTAAAGTATTTATTTTTACTTCTTCACACTTGGTCCAATTAAAGTGTAAAACCTTTGAATTTTTCTTTTTAAATTAAATTATTCTTAACCCAAGGAATTACAAGTTTCCATAGACTTTATTAAAACTCCAATTTTTTACAAAATTTCCGCCAAACCCTGCAAATACTCTTTTAAAACCCATCTATATTTTATTTTCCAGAGTTGTTCTCCGTCATATTTCAGTTCCTTACATTATTTTCTTTTACTACTGGCAATACGCCCATGTGTTAGTCCACAGTTACTACATTTTATACACATATGTCTTTACACTGTTTCCTTGTTATTTTATGTTAAATTATCTCACCCTGTAATAAACGTCATTAATAATTTTAAATCAAAAAAAAATAATTATTTATTTTTTGCAATTTTTTCCACAACTAATTTTCTTCACGTCGGTTGGAAAAAAAAATTCAATAACCTGGAAAAATAAACAATATGTTCGTTAATACTCAGAGTAACTGTCACTTTTATTTATTTTAAAATTTAATTATACCGTTCAGACGGAAAGGAGTAAAGAACGTCCCCTTGATTCTCCTCAAAATTAATTCGATATATTTATGACTGATTCCCTTCATATATTCAAGGAGAACCTGTCACTTTACAACAATATGATTTTACAGGGGGGGGGGAGGGGCGGGAAATCAGATTATAATATATTGTAAATCAGTGCGGTTACGTCAGTCTACGAAAACAAAACCACGTTTACTTTATAATCAACGAATTAATAGAAACTTTTTTACCCTTTCTGCGGATGTATATTCATTACGTTTTCTCCCTGGAAAATTTGCCTAATTATGTGTCAAAATTCAATTCTAAATCAGATCACGAAACTTTGTGCATTGCAGATCAAAGGCTTTTGGACAGAAAATCGAATTACTCCGCAGAGCTTCTACGCTGTTCAGTCGTAATATCGCCAGTGTAATGATTCACTCAGATTGTAAGTAAATTTCGACATGTCCGGTTTAATTATTGACTCGATTGCTGCAGTGTAGTGAGAGAGGGGGGGAGGGGAGGGGGGGGAAATATAAAATAAAAAGCGTTGTCATTTTGCTTATTACACCATCATATAATACGGTCCCCCACTTTGATGAAATTATTTCTACAATATCTCCGATACCAAATACATTTACAGACGGCGCTACAAAGAGACAACGAAATATTATTCACGTAACACCATTAATTGGTTAGAAATATGATTAAATTCCTATTTTGAAGGTAGATGTCGAAATTTCAAGAAAATATGTGTTTGACATTCAGTTAATCAGATGCATTAAATTTTCCAAATTCATTGAGACATTTCTTGAGGTTATTTTCGTAAACTAACCGTATAATTACAATAGATTCTTAGCGAGGAATTTTCTCTCGCAGGCAGAACCTTTTAGGAGAGATACGAAGGGGCTACCTTAGGGTACGCCTTTTCCACTCCGTTTTTGAACTAAGGTTCCCACAAGCCGAGGCACCTCGGCCTGTTCTGAGAGGTGTATGTTCCAGGATCACAGACCTTGGGCATACGGTAAGAGTTGTCCGCTATTCCCATTGGAATAGTCGGCCAGCTGCCTCCTAAACTGGTAGAGGCACGGAGAAGGGAATGCTGCGTCCCCACAGCGAACTCCTCTCCCGCTTACGGAAGGGCGTGGGACAAGTACCCAATGCCCGACCTACCTGATGCAGGTTTTTCTAGGGTTTTCCCTGCATTTCTTTAGGCGAATGCCGGGTAGGATCCTTAAAATATAGCCCGGGGGGTCCTAGTTAACCCTTGGCTACCTTCCTCTACCCTTCCGCATCCCACCTTTCAAATCCCTATTAAAGGGGAGTTGCCCAACGTGGATTACCCTCAACAATTGTGATTTATGAACGTCACTTTAGTATTAACACCTCAAAGGATTGTCAATGAAAATAATTAATAAAAGTCTAGCCTATTCTTTAAGATTAAATTATAACCGCTTTTTTTAAGGGCAACAGGCTACATGTTCCCGAATTTTAGCATTATTATGTTCACTTCTCGTTATTTGTAATTGTAGTATCCAACTATATTATTTTGTAGTTTTATGTATTGTTTACGGTCTACCCGAGGCAGGTTTTCCTAGGGGTTTCCTTGCATTTCTTTAGGCGAATGCCGGGTAGGATCCTTAAAATACAGCCCGGGGGCCCTAGTAACCCTTGGCTACCTTCTTCTACCCTTCCACATCCCCCCTTTCAAATTCCTTTCTATTCTATTAAAGGGGTTTTGCCCAATGTGGATTACCCTCATGTAGCCTGTTGCCCTAAAAAAACTGTATTGTTTATTCCTGTTTCCTCATATGAGGACGAATCAAATTAAATAATATTGCTTGAAATAAATGTTAAAGTAATAACTAATTGTGTTTTTTTTTACAAATTTCCTCCATTTATTATTTTTAAGATTATAAATGTTCATCATATCATGTTTGTCATGAATACGGGTTTTCTTCGTAACCACGAGATATTTTAACGTTATTATTTGTTGCAGTCAATCTTGGACTTCCGTCTGATAGTTTTTTTAACTAGTAAGTTCATAAATCTTCGACACAGGTGTGAGAAACACGCATGGATTCAATCTCAAGTGATTGCTAGAAGTCTCCCTGATGCATTCCAGAGAAGACGTGAACCTTTTTGTTTTTGGTATATTAACTACAAGTTGTCCGATGGTTCCATTGTACTGAATCCTTTGTTTTTTATCATCTTTTTTGGGGGGGAATATCACATACGGCTTGGGTTGATCAGTTGAGCGTCGCTTTCGTGGACGTCCGTCGTAATGCCCTGCTCTGGAAGTCTCTCACGTACGCAGTTTATTTCCATCTCGTCTTGCCACCAGCTCAAGGAAATCCGAGAGGGCGCAGTTATCCCTAACTGTGACATATAGCACATCGCAATGCGCCATTCCCGTTTCCCTCCTTGATTTACCCTCCTGACTCAACCTGGTCAACCAGGGGAATATCATCTCATCCTGTCCTGAATCGCTTCGCCTGACCCCCCCAAGGATCCACGATTTATTTAAAGCTTCCAATATCTGTATTAGTTGCCTTGAAGAAGGGTTTTGAAAGGGGGGATGCGGAAGTGTAGATGTAGGTAGCCAAGGGTTAACTAGGGGCCCCTGGGCTATATTTTAAAGATCCTACCCGGGATTCGCCTAAAGAAATGCAAGGAAAACCCTAGGAAAACCTGCATCAGGTAGGTCGGGCATTGGGTACTTGTCCCACGCCCTTCCGATAGCGGGAGAGGAGTTTTCTGTGGGGACGCAGCATTCTCTTCTCCGTACCTCGACCAGTTTAGGAGGCAGCTGGTTGACTATTCCAATGGGAAAAGCGGACAACTCTTACCATATACCTAAGGTCTGAGACCCCGGAACATACACCTCTCAGAACAGGCCGAGGTGCCTCGGCTTGTGGAAACCTTAGTTCAAAAACGGAGAGGAAAAGGCATCCCCAAAGGTAGCGCCTTCGTATCTCTCCGACAAGGTTCTACCTGCGCAGGTACTGCCTGCGAGAGAATAGCCCTCGCATGCCTGATCTTGCGATAGCCCTCCCAGGATAGTTGAGGAATAATATATTATATTTTATATTTCATATATGATGTGAGAAATTACTAATAACTCAGTCAAGTAAAAAAAAATTGTGGATACGTTCGTACTAAACTGATCATATGTGATCTTCTTGTTCTCTTAATTAATAAGAGAAACACGACTTGTTCCGCTGGAATAATTATTTCATCCTTTAAATTACACGAAAACACAATTAATGTGAAGTTTGAATAATACCACAGAATTTTTTTTGTACGCTTTTTTTAAAAATGTAATTAAAATCTCAAAATGCAAAAGCTGTCACAATACATTGGAAAATAAAATTTCCATTTATTAAACGAATACAAATGAATAAAATTAACAATTAAAAGATCGGACTGATAATTTTTACGCACACACACACACACACATATTGAATGATACTCGTTACCTTTTTTTCTATTTATTGTGTTCATTAAGTTATTATCTTGGAAATAATTCATTACGCAATCTCGCCCCGTAGAGGGATGAAAATACACGGACGAAATTTAATTGATTTTACGTGGTATTCTTTGTTGCGTGTTTCAATATCGGCGAGGGAAATATAAATATATATAACCTAATTAGGGGTTAGCTCAGTTTTAAAATCAAATCAGAGATAGTGGTGGTAATACGTATACGTTCAGGGTTCTAGGTTGGGCGGGGTTTCTTAAATTAAAAAAAAAAATTTACTCATAAAATTAGAGACACAATTAGACGTAAATATTTTTTTATTTTAATATTAAATAATCCTAAAAATGCAGAATTCAGCTCCCTTCCCTATTATTAATGGTTTTTTTTCTGACATCTAAAAAATTTATGTTTGAAGTTTCTAGGATCCTTGTTCCTTTCGTAAGGTGCGGAGGAAGAGCCTAGAGCGACACAACTATACGTAATTATCTTTTTCATTTTAATATTAAATAATCCTAAAAATGCAGAATTCAGCTCCCTTCCCTATTCTTAATGGGTTTTTTTTCTGACATCTAAAAATTTACGATTGAAGTTTCTGGGATCCTTGTTCCTTTCGTAAGGTGCGGAGGAAGAGCCTAGAGCGACACAACTATACGTAATTATCTTTTTCATTTTAATATTAAATAATCCTAAAAATGCAGAATTCAGCTCCCTTCCCTATTCTTAATGGGTTTTTTTTCTGACATCTAAAAATTTATGTTTGAAGTTTCTGGGATCCTTGTTCCTTTCGTAAGGTGCGGAGGAAGAGCCTAGAGCGACACAACTATACGTAATTATCTTTTTCATTTTAATATTAAATAATCCTAAAAATGCAGAATTCAGCTCCCTTCCCTATTCTTAATGGTTTTTTTTTCTGACATCTAAAAATTTTTGTTTGAAGTTTCTCGGATCCTTGTTCCTTTCGTCAGGTGCGGAGGAAAAGCCTAGAGCGAAACAACTGGACGTAATTATTTTTTTTTCATTTTTATATTAAATAATCCTAAAAATGCAGAATTCAGCTCCCTTCCCTATTCTTAATGGTTTTTTTTTCTGACATCTAAAAATTTTTGTTTGAAGTTTCTGGGATCCTTATTCCATTCGTCAGGTGCGGAGGAAGAGCCTAGACCGACACAACTAGACGTAATTATTTTTTTTCATTTTAATATTAAATAATCCTAAAAATGCAGAATTCAGCTCCCTTCCCTATTCTTAATGGTTTTTTTTCTGACATCTAAAAATTTATGTTTGAAGTTTCTGGGATCCTTGTTCCTTCGTCAGGTGCGGAGGAAGAGCCAAGAGCGACACAACCAGACGTAATTATTTTTTTCATTTTAATATTAAATAATCCTAAAAATGCAGAATTCAGCTCCCTTCCCTATTCTTAATGGTTTTTTTTTCTGACATCTAAAAATTTATGTTTGAAGTTTCTGGGATCCTTGTCCCTTTCGTCAGGTGCGGAGGAAGAGCCTAGAGCGACACAACTAAACGTATTTATTTTTTTCATTTTAATATTAAATAGTCCTAAAAATTCAGAAATCAGCTCCCTTTCCTATTCTTAATAATTTTTTTTTTTCTGACATCTAAAAATTTATGTTTGAAGTTTCTGGGATCCTTGTTCCTTTTGTCAGGTGCGGAGGAAAAGCCTAGAGCGACACAACTAGACGTAATTATTTTTTTTCATTTTTATATTAAATAATCCTAAAAATGCAGAATTCAGCTCCCTTCCCTATTCTTAATAGTTTTTTTTTCTGACATCTAAAAATTTATGTTTGAAGTTTCTGGGATCCTTGTTCCTTTCGTCACGTGCGGAGGAAGAGCCTAGAGTGACACAACTAGACGTAATTATTTTTTTCATTTTAATATTAAAGAATCCTAAAAATGCAGAATTCAGCTCCCTTCCCTATTCTTAATGGTTTTTTTTCTGACATCTAAAAAATTTATGTTTGAAGTTTCTGGGATCCTTGTTCCTTTCGTCAGGTGCGGAGGAAGAGCCTAGAGCGACACAACTAGACGTAATTATTTTTCTCATTTTAATACTAAATAATCCTAAAAATGCAGAATTCAGCTCCCTTCCATATTCTTAATGTTTTTTTTTCTTCTGACATCTAAAAATTTATGTTTGTAGTTTCTGGGATCCTTGTTCCTTTCGTCAGGTGCTGAAGAAAAGCCTAGAGCGACACAACTAGACGTAATTATTTTTTTCATTTTAATATTAAATAATCCTAAAAATGCAGAATTCAGCTCCCTTCCCTATTCTTAATGGGTTTTTTTTCTGACATCTAAAAATTTATGTTTGAAGTTTCTGGGATCCTTGTTCCTTTCGTCAGGTGCGGTGGAAAAGCCTAGAGCGACACAGCTAGACGAATTTATTTTTATTATTTTAATATTAAATAATCCCAAAAATGCAGAATTCAGCTCCCTTCCCTATTCTTAATAGTTTTTTTTTCTGACATCTAAAAATTTATGTTTGAAGTTTCTGGGATCCTTGTTCCTTTCGTCAGGTGCGGAGGAAAAGCCTAGAGCGACACAACTAGACGTAATTATTTTTTTTCATTTTAATATTAAAGAATCCTAAAAATGCAGAATTCAGCTCCCTTCCCTATTATTAATGGTTTTTTTTTCTGACATCTAAAAATTTATGTTTGAAGTTTCTGGGATTCTTGTTCCTTTCGTCAGGTGCGGAGGAAGAGCCTAGAGCGACACAACTAGACGTAATTATTTTTTTCATTTTAATATTAAATAATCCTAAAAATTAAGAATTCATCTCCCTTCCCTATTCTTAATGGGTTTTTTTTCTGACATCTAAAAATTTATGTTTGAAGTTTCTGGGATCCTTGTTCCTTTCGTCAGGTGCGGAGGAAGAGCCTAGAGCGACACAACTAAACGTATTTATTTTTTTCATTTTAATATTAAATAATCCTAAAAATTCAGAAATCAGCTCCCTTTCCTATTCTTAATAAATTTTTTTTTCTGACATCTAAAAATTTATGTTTGAAGTTTCTGGGATCCTTGTTCCTTTCGTCAGGTGCGGAGGAAAAGCCTAGAGCGACACAGCTAGACGAATTTATTTTTATTATTTTAATATTAAATAATCCCAAAAATGCAGAATTCAGCTCCCTTCCCTATTCTTAATAGTTTTTTTTTCTGACATCTAAAAATTTATGTTTGAAGTTTCTGGGATCCTTGTTCCTTTCGTCAGGTGCGGAGGAAAAGCCTAGAGCGACACAACTAGACGTAATTATTTTTTTTCATTTTTATATTAAATAATCCTAAAAATGCAGAATTCAGCTCCCTTCCCTATTCTTAATGGGTTTTTTTCTGACATCTAAAAATTTATGTTTGAAGTTTCTGGGACTCTTGTTCCTTTCGTCAGGTGCGGAGGAAGAGCCTAGAGCGACACAACTAGACGTAATTATTTTTTTCATTTTTATATTAAATAATCCTAAAAATGCAGAATTCAGCTCCCTTCCCTATTATTAATGGTTGTTTTATGACATCTAAAAATTTACGTTTGAAGTTTCTGGGATCCTTGTTCCTTTCGTCAGGTGCGGAGGAAGAGCCTAGAGCGACACAACTAGACGTAATTATTTTTTTTTCATTTTAATATTAAATAATCCTAAAAATGCAGAATTCAGCTCCCTTTCCTATTCTTAAGAAATTTTTTTTCTGACATCTAAAAATTTATGTTTGGCCCCGTTTCATTTTTTTCATAACGGTAACAATTCACTTGTATCGTTCCATCGTGTAATTTCACTGCCATGTTGGCAACCAGCAACGACTTCCCAAAGCCACACAAACTAACACTAAATATAAAGGAGACATTGTAAAACTATACAGGGGGTGGTGTAGAGCAGGAGAGAGCTAAATCACCCGTAGGTTATCTCCACGACATTAAAATGCAGCAGCCATTTGCACATGGCTGTTTGCTGCAGACCGGCGATCGGGCGTAAAACCAACACGATAGTAGCCGATGCAGCAGCGGCGGCCAGAGCTTTTGAATATTATCACATCTAGTTGAACGCGACAAGCATTAAGGGGGGGGGGGGGGGGAAGGGGGTTGGCAGCAGATGGCAGCACGCTAATGGAAATGCGCTGTACTCACAACTAACCAAGTTACGAGCGCCGCTTTCAAGCGTCGATACCCGACTCCTCAAGAACGTCGTCATGTGGTACGGAAATCCTCGAGGTCCTCTTATCACTTAAACGATCGCGGGACAGTCCGGGGGCCTCCCTTGGAAACCTATTCTATCCTCAAACTAATCATTTATTATTGCGCACAAGTTGGCAACACCTTTAGTATAACATTGTCTCAATGAAATTAAGATATAATAAGACAGAGAGCCAAATACAGACCAAAGAAACGATAATATAGTAACAATAAATTGTAATTCCTGCTACATGGGGCAAACAAAACGTTCCCTTAAATACTCGCATCAAGGAGCATGTGTCTAATATCAATCTGTTAGTCTCCACACATAACAACAATTCGAAACGTACAGTTGATTGGCAAAATGCTAACATTTTAGACATTGACACCAGGTACAATTCCAGAGATGCTTCACATTAAATCAAACATCACAGCTGTTATCGTACAAACTCAACAATTGCTACGATCCCTTATTGTTAAGCCAAGCCTTCCGATTTTCCCATTGTCGCTTTTTGAGTTCTGTCAACTGGCTAGTGCAGTTGTGTCGCTCTAGGCTCTACTCAGCACCTGAAGAAAAGGGAACAAGGATCCTTGTTTTCTCTTTCGTACGCTAACCCTTCGGCTCTTCCATTGCCGTTGCGTTTTCGTCGCTTTTGAAAGTAGACAACTGACCAGTGCAGTTGTGTCGCTCTAGGCTCTACTCAGCACCTGAAGAAAAGGGAACAAGGATCCTTGTCTCTCTTTCGTACGCTAACCCTTCGACTCTTCCATTGCCGTTTCGTTTTCGTCGCTTTTTAAAGTAGACAACTGACCAGTGCAGTTGTGTCGCTCTAGGCTCTTCTCAGCACCTGAAGAAAAGGGAACAAGGATCCTTGTGTTCTCTTTCGTACGCTAACCCTTCGGCTCTTCCATTGCCGTTGCGTTTTCGTCGCTTTTGAAAGTAGCCAACTGACCAGTGCAGTTGTGTTGCTCTAGGCTCTTCTCAGCACCTGAAGAAAAGTGAACAAGGATCCTTGTGTTCTCTTTCGTACGCTAACCCTTCGGCTCTTCCATTGCCCTTGCGTTTTCGTCGCTTTTGAAAGTTGTCAACTGACCAGAGCAGTTGTGTCGCTCTAGGCTCTTCTCAGCACCTGAAGAAAAGGGAACAAGGATCCTTGTTTCTCTTTCGTACGCAACCCCTTCGGCTCTTCCATTGCCGTTGCTTTTTCTTCGCTTTTAAAAGTTGTCAACTGACCAGTGCAGTTGTGTCGCTCTAGGCTCTTCTGAGCACCTGAAGAAAAGGGAGCAAGGATCCTGGTTCTCTTTCGTACGCTAACCCTTCGGCTCTTCCATTGCCGTTGCGTTTTCGTCGCTTTTGAAAGTAGCCAACTGACCAGTGCAGTTGTGTTGCTCTAGGCTCTTCTCAGCACCTGAAGAAAAGTGAACAAGGATCCTTGTGTTCTCTTTCGTACGCTAACCCTTCGGCTCTTCCATTGCCCTTGCGTTTTCGTCGCTTTTGAAAGTTGTCAACTGACCAGAGCAGTTGTGTCGCTCTAGGCTCTTCTCAGCACCTGAAGAAAAGGGAACAAGGATCCTTGTTTCTCTTTCGTACGCAACCCCTTCGGCTCTTCCATTGCCGTTGCTTTTTCTTCGCTTTTAAAAGTTGTCAACTGACCAGTGCAGTTGTGTCGCTCTAGGCTCTTCTCAGCACCTGAAGAAAAGGGAACAAGGATCCTTGTGTTCTCTTTCGTACGCTAACCCTTCGGCTCTTCCATTGCCGTTGCGTTTTCGTCGCTTTTGAAAGTAGCCAACTGACCAGTGCAGTTGTGTCGCTCTAGGCTCTTCTCAGCACCCGAAGGAAAGGGAACAAGGATCCCAGAAACGTTGTTGTGTGGTATTTATATTGGCTGTCATTGGCTGTCTTTATTATTCATTATTATCAATCAGACGTAAATTTTTTCATCTTCTGGATAATACTTGAAGAAAAAAGAAGAACATGTATCGAAACGTCGTAACGCTACAAATAAAATATCTGTAAAAGATTATTAACTGATTTATTAATTCAAAAACAGAGGTAAAATAAAAACTTTCAACTAGAAAATATTGAGTTGAATTGTTTCTCTCGGCATTTTACAGTAATGGTGCAAGTACAGACAAAATAATGAGAGGAACAGAGAATCCTCTTAATGACCTTCTTGGAGAACTCTTGTCAGTCAACTTAGAAACCACTTTATGTGGTTCCACAGTACGCTAAAAAAGGTATTTCATTTTAGCAGAAATATGATTTTCTGTGAGTTATATTAGGCGGTGGTGTTAAAAGGGGTATCTTTTTTTTTTATCGTCGGGCGTCGGAGTTATGACGTCAGAGGAGGAGATATGCGAGGTCAGTGGCTTACCGATAGCCGAAAGCTTCTCCAAGAATTTACAGCAGCTCGCACACGAGCACCAACGAACCAACCCCCCTTCCTCCCTCTTAGACAATCTCTGCACACGAAGTAGAGGAGATGTAGGAGGAGGTTCCTCAACTGAATGTATGCGCGGGCACGCCGGTTATAAATCGACGTTTTAAGCACGACGCTACATCACTTGTTCGTCCTCTCTCACACACACACACACACAAAAGACCCCCCCGGCCTCCTCTCAGCAGGTTCCTCAAACCCTTAGACAAGGTAGCGGGTACCTTGAGACAACGGGATTCATAAAAACCGTCGTGGCTTTGAGTAAAAAGCGCTGGAAAACGTGAACCCATACTTGTTTTCTTTTATAAGGACAAAACAATGAGGTTAGCCAATAATACTAGACATTAAATTAATCATATGACAAAAAAGGGTGACACGACATAATTAAATAATACTTTTACAGTACATTGTGTTGGAATGAACCGACACGCTACTGACATTTGTGACGAATTTTATTTCCTTATTAGAGGGCTAATCTATATAATAAAAAAGGGAGTATATTTGTATGTATGTATGTTTGTATTTACGTTGTTCTTTATACAAATTTTATCGCGTGGACAGAATGCAACAAAAATTGGTATACGTATTCTGCCAAAATCGAGAACCGGTACTGTGGGGGTGAGAAACCCCTAGAATAAACGTGGAAAGAATTATAATTGAAATAAGTTACGAATTAGTGTTAAATTACTGCGCGAGACGATGACGTCATAAGTTTTCAAGACATTGACGCATCCTAAATATAGTTCTGTATTTCGTAATGAAATAAAGCAGAAATATTTTTATTTAATATAAAGTATACATGTGGAAAGAATTATAATTAACAACCGTGATCATTAAATATTAATTTACTGCGCGCCAAGAGACAATGACGTCACGCCAGAGAAAGACGTTACTACGCAACGAACGAAGGAGATTATTAGGAATTAAATAAAGCAGAAATATTTTCTTTAAATAAAAAGTATAATTTTATGCAGCAATATTCCATCGAATGGTAATAAAGAAGAATACGAATTACTTTACCATTCTTGCGCAAAATGTAAGTTAATTTTCGCGCTGTATTAGTTGTGAGTCTAGCTAACAATTTCATCAATGTAATATTCCGTAATGTATGAAGACTGAGTGACGATTATATCCTGAAATACTCAAGGAATATATTTAAGTATTCAATTAAACACTTTTTCGAGTTTATATAAATAAGTACACGAGCAACGCCAGGCACCCAGCTAGTTTATAATAAATCTATCTATCTATTTGACTGTCTTTGTTATTATGTTTATTACTTTGGTTCCAGGGTCTTCATGATACATTTGTTCTTCGTGTTAGCTGTCTTTTACCCCTTGTTTTCCCTGTGGCGTTTCCGCGCACTTTTCCCTCCCAGTGACCGTTTACGGGACGGCCGACTCGCAACTGTAAGCTTGGAATCTGCGGGGGGGCTTTAGGATTGCGACATCTTTAATCCATCTTCTTATCGCAGAGATTTTTATGGGGTCACTTTAAGCGTCGTTTTCTCCTTTAAATGCAAATAAAGCGTTCGCTTGTGTTGGAACCCGAAAACCTTTTAGCCTGCAAAGTATGGCAATATTTCCCTTTCCTCAGACAAAGCCCCCTGCGCCATTAAAAGACCATTCATTCTTTGTCAACTTAAGATTCTTTAATTACGAAAGGGGGGGAAGGGGGGCGGGTGGGAGGAAGCCGTCAATCTTTTTTACAAGATGCGTGCTTGATGATGCAGAGTCGTGGATTTTGATTTCACTTTCTCTTTAAAGTTGTCAATTGAAGATCTCTCAAAGTTATATATATACATAATTTAAAGATTGTATTTTTATGTCTGTTTATATTTTTTTTAAAAAAAAATGCAGTTTATAAACCAATATCAGACAATATTTTATTTATTAACGACAAAGTTTCATTGTTCAACCAGTTTTATAAATTCATTGCCTTCTTGATAATACAACTTAATTTTGTACAATTTCTCCGCAGGAAAGAACTGAGGAAGGTACAAACTGGCCCCGAAACGTTGTCGTAAATAAATATAATATTGTCTGATACTGGTCGAAAAACTGCATTTTTTTATATACATAATTATTTTTATTTCCCTGATATATATTGTAATGAACAACATGTTAGGGTTAATTAAAAGAAATGATTAATAAAATTATTAATATTTAAAGGGTTTGTTTTATTTCTTAAAAATGCACCTTATTAGCCTTATCTTTGTACGCCGGTCTTTGATCAAAATTTACAAAACTTTACTTTAATTATTTACCATTTATGTTTTTCTAGTGAATTCACATCAATATTTACAATCCAATATGTTGAAGATCTCTTAATCTCAGGGTCACTACTGGGTTTGATAATTAGGACACAATCAATGTACAACCTGATTATTAACAATTCAAAATATAAAAACAATTAACCTATAACAAGTTGAAATATAAGTGGAAATGACCCCTGAACGAACTCTGACTCTATCCTTTTAATTATCGTTTACAAATTTATCAAAGTTTTGGTTCCTCACGGACCGTCTGTATGGTCCAAGATCTCTCTCTTGTATCTTGATGAACTAACATACTAAGAAGGCATTTTTTGTTACACTGACTCTACTTCATTGCACTTTTAATACACACGCTAGAATTTCCCGTCGTCAGCTATCTGGAACCTCGGATGAGCCGCCCCCCTTTCTGGTCTGCTAGTGGTTGTCGGTCCCTCAAAGTGAAAATTGTTCCTGTATTGTGAAGCAGCCTTTTGCTTTCCCGTTTGCAAATTGTTATAAAAGTCTCTCTGTACAACTATTTGCTTGCTTACCATACAGGAACTCGCGATTTTCAATTTATATTTGCAGACTTAACTGTTTGATGCTCTAAGAGAACTGAACTGTATTATATCTCTCGTATTCATATTTTAGCCTCCTCCTTATATCTTTGCCGATTCCAGCCCTTCCTAGAGAGCTCTGGCGTAGGCTACCTTTAGGAATGCCTTCACATCTCTCTGGGTTTTTTTTGAACTAAGGTTCCCATATGCCGAGGCACCTGGGCCTGTCTTGAGAGGTGTATGTTCCGGGGTCACAGACCTTGGGCATACGGTAAGAGTTGTCCGCTATTCCCATTGGAGTAGTCGGCTAGCTGCCTCCTAAACTGGTCGAGGAACGGAGAAGGGAATGCTGCGTCCCCACAGCAAACTCCTCTCACGCTATTGGAAGGGCGTGGGACAAGTACCAAATGCCCGAGCTACCTGATGCAGGTTTTTCAAGGGTTTGTCCTGCATTACTTTTAGGCGAATACGGGGTAGGATCCTTAAACTACAGCCCGGGGGCCCCTAGTTAACCCTTGGCTACCTTCTTCTACCCTTCCGCATCCCCCCTTTCAAATCCCTTCCTATGCTATTAAAGGGGAGTTGCCACTATGTTGATTACCCTATACATAGAATGTTTACACCCAAAAAAAAGACAAAAATGTGGTAATATAAGTACCTTGTACCTTTCGTCAGGTGCTAATAAGAGCCTAGAGCGACACAACTGCACTGGTCATGAGTATTGTCAACTGACTAGTGCAGTTATGTCGCTCTAGGCTCAAGGATCCCAGAAACGTTGTGTGGTAAAAGTGCGCGGTATTTATATTATCACTTATTTTCTCTGTACTTATTATTGACTGCGAGATTCTTATCGCATCGGGTCACTGACACATTCCGTCCCTGGTGGGAGCCGAGTCGCGTTGTGTTGCAGACGCGGTGTGAGACTTGTGGGGCCCCCTGTGGCGTCGCGGGGGTGTTGTTTACTGTTTCAGGACAGGGTTGTGTTCCGAGACAGCGCCGGGACGCGCTTCATGCATTTTAACAGTGCTCCTCCGAGCTTCTTCCCCGACGCTCTGCCTGTCTGTCCGTCATACGTTACCAACGACGGCGAGGTTTTCTCTCTCAGATTTATTCCTTAACTGCGAGTGATTGCTGGAGCGTTTGTGACGGCTCCGGGCTTTTGTGATATAACACACACACACACACACACGCACACAGACACCCAAGAGGGGAATCTTTAGATAATACGCCGGGTGGCTGCCTACTGGAGCAGTTCTACAATGTGTTGTTGTTTGTTCCTACTGAATCAATTGATCATGACGCACCATCTATATCCCACATGATCAACGTTCCAAAGGTGTGGAAAATATAAACAACGAATTATCCCAAATAATAAGATCATCAATTTCTTTCGGTTCTTAAATATACACATAGAAACGTTTTTACCAAGCTGAATCAGTAGACAGGAGAACAATTAAATTTTGTTAGCCGAAAAAAGGGTTTACACAATAGTGTCCGTACACTGATTAAATAAATTATTGCAAGATTCGCATATTATAAGGAACAAACCATATATATATATGTGTGTGTGTGTGTGTGTGTGTGTGTGTGTGTTCGATGATAATTAGCTTAAAATATTATGAGTCGACTACCACAAAGAACCTCTCTGGTTTTTTAACTGAGGTTCCCACAATGCGAGTAACCAGTTTTGAGAGGTGTTATGTTCCGAGGGTGGCAGAACCGTAGAACAGTCGGCCAGCTGCCTCCAAAACCTGGTCGAGGCGTCGTCACAGTAAACCCCCTCTCCAGCCATGGCCGACATGCCTGATGGAGGTTTTTTGTAGGGTTTGCACTGCATCACTTTTAGGCGAATGCCGGGTAGGATCCTTTAAAATACATGCCCTAGTTAAACCCTTGGCTACCTTCCTCTACCCTTCCTCATCCCCCCTTTTCAAATCCCTTCCTATGCTATTAAAGGGAAGTTGCCTCCACGTTGATTACCCTCATGTAGCCTGTTACCCTTAAAAAAAGGGGGGAAGTTATCTATATTAATTTTATATTTTGATTGATACTAAGTGAGCATGCAATGTGTACTAGTTAAATATTTTAAATTAAATAATTATTATAAATAAGGTCTGAAGCTTACGAGATATATTAAATATAACCTAGGTGGTTTAGATAATATTGAAAAATATAGGCGATATACACGTGAGTAAATTATTGTATTAAACATATAATAATGAGGCAGAAGCTGAAAAAGTCGCAGTTCACGAGTGAGTAGTTTCCAAGAACGTAATTTTTGTTATTATAAAAATAAAAAATAAAATACAAAAAGTGGTACGCCTCAAATTTCTTCACCTGAAGAAGATGGCGGTGCAAGCCATCGAAACGTTGCGTTTAACAAACTACGCTACCCGGTTGGAATCCCGAGAAAACTTCATCCAGCAACTACACCGGGAAAACCAACGTTCCTTAATAAAAAAAAATTATCCAATACAGACAAATTTGTGTCAGTGGAATTTGGGGCCATGCCACTTTTTTTATTTTAGTTTTTTAATTTTTATAATAAAAAACAATTACGGGCTTGGAAAATACACATTGTCTGTATTGCCTATCTTTTTTATTCAATGAAAAGATGATTTTCATTACTTATATCCAGGAAAAAAATATATGATATATTTTTTCTTCCTCCAGGTAATTTTACACCACATATAAATAAATATACAGTACCATTACGTAGAAGGGAAGAACCTTGTAGGAGAGATACGAAGGGAGTACCTTTGAGGATGCCTTTTTCTCTCCGTTTTTGAACTAAGGTTCCCACAAGCCGAGGCACCTCGGCCTGTTTTGAGAGGTGTATGTTCCGGGGTCACAGACCTTGTCCGCTATTCCCATTGGAATAGTCGGCCAGCTGCCTCCTAAACTGGTCGAGGTACGGAGAAGGGAATGCTGCGTCCCCATATCAAACTCTTCTCCCGCTATCGGAAGGGCGTGGGACAAGTACCCAATGCCCGACCTACCTGATGCAGGTTTTTCTAGGGTTTTTCCTGCATTACTTTTAGGCGAATGCCGGGTAGGATCCTTAAATTATAAACCGGGGGCCCTAGTAACCCTTGGACAATTTCCTCTACCCTTCCGTTTCCCCCCTTTCAGATCCCTTCCTATGCTATTAAACGTGAGTTGCCAGCATGTGGATTACCTTCATGTAGCCTGTTACCCTTAAAAAATAAATTTTAAAAAAAACAGTTAATTTTAATTCTTTTTTTGTATGTTTAATTATTTTTTTTGGTAATTCATTTAGTCTTGGAAGTACACAGAATGATTTCTGATTATTTATATATTCGTACCGTATTTCCGGGCAAGTGGATACAATTGTCAGCAGGTAACCAACTATCGTACACAGTTTGTGATTGCGAGTGTCAGAGAAAAGGATCCCAACGACGTCTTTGTCCGATAGAAAAGAGATTAAGAGCTACATTGTCTGCAGAACTCCCCCCCTCAAGAGATCGTGCGCTGTGCTTGACGGATGTGCCCTGGGGTTAGGTTGTCATGTATGAAGTGACTGTGAAGGCATAACAAGGATGAACAAAAAAAAGGGGGGGGAAACCTGGGAGCTAAACGCACAGACAAGACTCAAACTGTCGTTAAATTCAGCGGAACTTTACAGTTTGAAAAAATGGGGATCGTCATAAAGGAGATACAAAATTATTTAATTTTATCTATTCGCCGTTAGAAAATAATCTTACAACGCATACTTCACGTTTATTATTCGTGTTTTTCTACATCATTCCATTGACTGGAGACTTTCTAACCCATGTGACGATCATGTCAACTTCGACTATGGCACAGTCTCCATACATTTATTTAAATGTACTCGTGGAATAATTTTAACTTTAAAATATATTATTTCATCCAACAGAAGAGAAAATGACAGTAAACGCCAAAAGGTACAGAGGATAAAATATAAGCTCGTAGTTTAAAGGTTATTAAGATTCAAATTAATCTTTCTAGCACCCCATAATTATGTGCTGACCTTTTAAATTCACGGCAAGAGATAAAAAAACCCTCTAAATTCAAACTTTTCTTTTTCCCAGTTGCGATCAGCGAGCCTTCTTGTAGGTTTTATTAATTAAATTTACCTCTTAATAAAATAATATTTACCTTAATGGTATTTTTATTACCAAACATCTATCTCTATCGGAAAAATGAAATTCTCAATCTGTTGCTTTCCTTATCATTTACGCATTTATTTTGGCCCAATTACGTAACTACAAGGTAATTATGTGTTTATCGAGAAAAAGAAGAAGTATTTTATTTTATTTCTTTTTAAAGGAAAAAATCTACGTTCATGCGAAAAAGTATGTCTTTTACTTTACGTCTTTTAACGATTAATTAGAATTATCGTTTTGACTTATAGAATTATTCCGAAACATACGGAAATTTAACACTAAAAATTCAGAAATAACTATTGAAGGCAAAAAGGCCTTCAAGGAAGACGAGTAATTTAAGAGATATATATAGAAACAGATCTGCGGTAATAACAACAGTTTAGAAGCCCCGAACATAATAACCTTTTTTTGGGGGGGGTGTAGACAGGCTATGTATAGGGTAATCCACATGGTGGCAACTCCCCTCTTATAGCACAGGAAAGGGATTTGAAAGAGGGGATGTGGAAGGGTGGTGGAAGGTAGTCAAGGGTTAACTATGGCACCCGGGCTATAGTTTAAGGATCCTGCCCGGAATTCGCCTAAAAGTAATGCAGCACAAACCCTAGAAAAACCTGCATCAGGTAGGCCGGGCATTTTGTACTTCTCCCACGCCCTTCAGATGACGGGAGAGGGGTTTGCTGTGGGGTCGCAGCTTACCCCTCGCCATGCCTTGACCAGTTTAGGAGGCAGCTGGCCGACTATTGCAATAGGAATAGCGGACAACTCTTACCGTATGCCCAAGGTCTGCGACCCAGGAACATACACCTCTCAAAACAGACCGAGGTGCCTCGGCATGTGGCAACCTTAGTTTAAAAACCAGAGAGTTGTGAAGGCATCCCAAAAGGTAGCCTCCGCCAGAGCTCTCTGGGAAGGTTCACCTGCGACAGAATCCTCTCGCAGGCTTCCTTGAGGTAGTAACCATGTACACATTGGATAATAATATATATAAAAATATGTATTCTGAGTAATGAGAAAACTAATAAATAAATACACATCAGCCAATTGTAAGTCTTAACACACATTTATATTTTTTTATCTGTTATTCTAAAAAAAACTTAATTATTATTAGTGGATTTTAAAGATCTTATACGCGTTCTTTACGTTATTTTGTTAAATATATTAACGAATAAGAAAGAAAGACAATTCAGACAAAAAAGGTAATATAAATACCACACAACGTTTCTGGGATCCTTTGTCCCTTTCGTCAGGTTTTTGAGTGTTGTCAACTGACCAGTGCAGTTGTGTTTGTCTAGGCACTTCTTAGCACCTTCTTAGGATCCCAGAAACGTTGTGTGGTATTTATATTACCTTTTTTTGTTTGATTTGGCTGTCTTTCTTATTCATTATTTTCAATCAGACGTAAATATTTTTCATTTTAAATATATTAACATTTTTAGATAATGTTTTGGTATTTTGTTGTTCATCAAATCCATTATTAATATTTTTTAAATATGTTCAGAGCGGCATTTAATTTATTTTTAACTGCACTGAGGTTTAGGTAACGAGATTTAATCCTGCTTTCAAATTTTTGGAACCCCTGTTTTGGAAATAAAAATAAAATTTGCAAAATAAGTAAAGATTTGAATCAGACGTTGATAAGTGAAAGTTGTTAACATGGCTATGGCTCGGCCAACATGTCAATGATGTTATAACACCGGGCTGTTTGCTGCCGCAGTGGATATCTCTGGTCCTCCGGTATACCATTCTCTTCGTCCCCTCCCGAATATCATTCAAAATGGAATATTTATTTCCGGAAACGTTGTTCGTCTCGATAACGGAGAGGGTTTGTGGGGGGGGGGCGAGGGGGGGTTGTGGATCTTTCCAGACAGGTGAGTGATGTGCTTGTATCTGCGGACTTCCGCCACGGCAGGGCGTTAATTGGGCGACGATAAGGTTTTATCTGCGGCCGCCCATCTTCGACACAAAGCCTACCTACCTACCTACCTGGAAATAGTCGTCGTCGATGCGTCTGATAAATGGGGCAATGTGGTCAACGGCCATTGTGACGAATAATTCCCAACTAAAACTGTTTAGAGTGCACTCAGCTATAACAAGCGATACATTGTGCGGTATTTGTTAGATAAAGCGCTGGGGATCGGAATTATGAACGCTATTTACAGCCCCGGCTGCGATCATGATGTTGTTTTGCTGCTGCTGCACACAACTCGGCCCATTCCACCTGCTGCTGAAACAATCGCAGGCTAGAGACAATTTGTCACCGGGCCTTCGTGTTTGATTGAATTCTTTGCACCTTTGGAAAATATCATTATAAAAAACACTTAAAGCCGTGAATCGCTTAATAACAAAGAAGCCATTTACAACCTAGCACAAATATCCCGGAAATATAGATTTTGTATAAATATTCCTCTACTCTTCCCTTCTGACTATGGACTGGGACCAGGTCGGATTTAGTAAGTCTGCGCCCCCACTGATGACGAACAGAGTTGTTTTTCTGTACTGTTCAAAACGTTTTAACTGCTACATCTATTTTTCCCACGTCATCTCTTTAGCCTAACTTGCACACAGCCTCTCACTAGCTTTCAGTTTTTCATGTTTTCTTTGTTTTCCTCGCTTACAGTTTTTTTTTTATTAGACAAAACTTTTATCTTACGATTATTTGTTGTCAATGAAGAAGCCTTCGAGAGGATTCTCTCGCAGGCAGAACCTTTTAGGACAGATACGAAGGGGCTACCTTTGGGTATGCCTTTTCCTCTCCGTTTTTGAACTAAGGTTCCCAGAAGCCGAGGCACCTCGGCCTGTTTTGAGAGGTGTATGTTCTGGGGTACAGGCCTTGGGCATTCGGTAAGTGTTGTCCGCTATTCCCATTGGAATAGTCGGCCAGCTGCCTCCTAAACTGGTCGAGGTACGGAGAAGGGAATGCTGCGTCCCCACAGCAAACTCCTCTCCCGCTATCGGAAGGGCGTGGGACAAGTACCCAATGCCCGACCTACCTGATGCAGGTTTTTCTAAGGTTTTCCCTGCATTTCTTTAGGCGAATGCCAGGTAGGATCCTTAAAATATAGCCCGGGGGCCCTAGATAACCCTTGGCTACCTTCCTCTACCCTTCCGCATGCCCCCTTTCAAATCCCTTCCTATGCTATTAAAGGGGAGTTGCCCAAAGCGGATTACCCTCATGTAGCCTGTTGCCCTAAAAAAAAATATTTGTTGTTACATAAAGTATTAGAGTATATACAATTAAAATTCTGTACATAATTAACCTGGGAACTTGGCACTTAAATTAATCCAGCAATTAACATATTTTTGCAAATTTTTTCTTGTATTTTAATTTGGGTGTCTGAGGGGCATACATTTTTGAGTTATGAGGGATGGGCTGGTGATGTTGAATTTGATGGGGATGTATGGAATGGGTGGGTGGGTGGGGTCTGCGGGGAGGGAGGATGGGGTGGGTTAGGAGGTGCCAGAGTGTTCTGGGGGAAGGAGGAGGTCGATTTGTTTGCAGTGAATCTCTACATAATATATAAATAAATAATCATATAAAATAACGAATTCTCTTCATTACCAAAAGTCCTTAAATTCACATGATTTGGGGAGAAAAAAATCCAAATATGTCGTCGTGTTTGGAAAATTATTCAATTACACGTACGGAATTTATGTGTAGGGATTATAGTTACTCTTCAAACAAACTTTTAATTTCAGAATATTTCCCTCTTTAAGAGCATCTGTTCCGTATAACCGTATTACTGTACATATTTACTTAAACACTTATAATTATAATTTTTTGTAAGCTGTGGCAAATATATACTAAGGGTTTTAATAGTAAGGTAAAAAGTTAGTTTTATTATTATTGTAATAAAATCCCATGATTATTTTTTTTCAGATTTACCGTTATCATTTTTACTCACTTAAAACAGGATTTGTAAAGTTATATTTTTATAAATAATTAATATGCACTACTGTATGTTAGTGATACTCGGGGGAAAATGTTCAACATAATACGGAAAAACGTTTAATGTGAATATTTGTTAAATAATCGTCGAGATATGAATATGTTAATGTTAGTGAAGCGCGGAGGCCGAGGTTAGGCAACACGGCGATACAATGAGTACAGCGCTCGAAAACCAATGGTGGACTTTCTTTCGTTAATCTTGCAAAAGTAGTTCGTTTCCTCGTCCAAAATTGATGCTTTACCCAAATATAATTTGTGATTATTTAAATAAATATGTTTAGACAAAACAAAATAATTTTTAATACTACTATTCAAATTATTTTTATGTTCTTTTAACTTGGTTTATCCTATATACGGTATATGTGGCTTGACAATCCAGACAATTAATATTATAAATTATGTTCTGCTTATCTAAATTTTCAATTTTGTCCTTAATAATTTTTTACTATGTTTAAATAGTTATGAGAGCCTTAAAATTCAGTTTGACACCACACGTTTCTAACAGTACAATTAGTTTGTGTTTAAAGCAAGCAATATTGAGATGTCGTGGATTAAATACAATAAAGCCAGTTCTCGTTGCAACAACGTCTATTTATTTTATTCTCACCGGGTTCATCACACACTTCTATCCAACGTCTCTCATTGTCGTCTCGTCTATAACTAACAACTCTACAATATTCTTTGGTTTATTAACTCTTTGTGTTACCTAAAGTCTCTGGTCCTCCACATAAAGTAATTAATAAATTCTTTTTTTCAAGCTTAAAATTGGCTCATGTTTATGTATTTACTAGCTAAATACATTTACTTGTTCATCGATTTCAATTTTATCACTATTTAATTTCCAAACAAGTATTTAAAAGATTATTTTTTGGAAAAGAAAATAATTAATCTGGATACCCTTTGAATTTTAATACGAAATTGGACACCTGAGGTCGTCAACACAGAGCCTAATGCGACAAACAGGACCGCCTGCATGTTACTGGTGAATTTAGGTTTCTTATCACTTAAATCTAGTTACTTAATTTATTTTTAAATGGATTTTCAAATGTAAATTAATTTTTTTGTGGAAGCTGTAACCAACCTTACAAGATCTGGGGGAACAAATAAGAAGATTAAACAATATATAGTACATGTCTGTGTCTTGCCGTAGAACTTACTATTGTTTACGGTTTAAGGTGATCTGTGGGGGAAAAAAATAACGAAATATGAGGATCTTAGCCTTTCAGAAACTCCCTGGACAAGCAAGTACGATTTATGGTGAATATGTTTACAGTATATTTTTTATAAATAATTTTACGATAAAATTATAGCTTATGAATTAAGTTAGCGTTCTATATTTTGCTCTGCATTAAAATAAAATATTTTAAATAATATTATCTCCATTGTAAATAAACATAATGGCTTCTGATGTAGTTGTCTACATTTAATAATGATAATTCCCGTCCCTTACTTCTGGAGTACGTTTGTAGCGAGGCAGGTCTGGGTTTCGTTCCTCTATGATCTGTTATTCATTGCGCCCTTTACGGTGCGTACGGTTGGTATTACTGGCGCGGGTGGCGAGTCATATATTTTCCCTAGCCGCCACCCTCCCCCTTCGTCCTCCTGCATTCGCCCTCTCCTCCAACTGTACTCACAAGATTGCCTCACTCAGCATCCAAGATCCTTATCTTAGCTGCAGTTTCGACTGCCACGCAAATAAAACATGCTTTATGCTTTCTAGCCTTCTAGTCCCACATTCAGCCAGCATCTTCTCGCTCGTGAGGAGAGACCAGCTGAAGAAACAAACCGGGAGGGGGAAGGGGAAACCTTTTTTCCTCCCCCCCCCCCTCAAAGTGTCACGGGAAAATGTATATTTACTTCTTCTAAGGAGGCGCTGGAGAATAAGCAATGGGGACAAAGGTTGGATGGAGCTATTTCATGTTTACCCTACGAGTGAACTTTAAAAGGAACCGAAAAAAGGACTCACTTACACATATATATAAAATTATGCACTCAATTGCAGATTAAACCTTCTATTTTCTTTTTAACGTGAAAAATTAATGGTCGTTAATAACCAGGGGTGTTGAAGTTTTCTACAACCTCCTTTTAATTTTTATACGATTTAACACGCTCGAAATCACAATTACAATTATTTTGGGTTAGTAAATCAGAAGAGTCGTCGATGCCGACATTTTTTTTTATTTTTACAATAACTTTAACGTGAATTTTTTAATAAATAAATAGGCCGGGTTAACTCATTTTAATTTAAAATGTTACTAATAACGTATTTTTATAAGTAGATGAATAATTGTAATGATTTGATTAATTTTTTTTTGTTTCAACTGATTTACGAATACTTTAACAGAGAAAAGGAGGTTAAAAATATTTCGTTAAATTTTTTTAAAACTATAATTTAGTGGATCTAGAGCAGTGGCGACCACTAGAGCTATGAATGAAATCAGAGACATTACACAACTATCGATCAGCACAGCGATGGACCTGTTTAGGCTGAAGATACTACCTGCATGGCCTAGAACACCTCACGTACAGACAACTGGAAGAACTGGAGCGAGTAAAGGCACAGATACCTGAAAATAATTCAAGATCGAGGCTAGTGTACGAGCTTCCTAATAGAGGATTTAAGATAAGATCTGATACTACCAGCTGGTTCCAGCTTCAGACAGCTTTTATAGGATCTGTATGAGAGGAAACGGAACATACCGGATGACTTCTATGCAACATCTGCTATGCAGGACAGGACATGGATGAACTAAGCTAACCATGAACTACTTCTTCTTCTCATTATTATTATTATCATTACAAAAAAATATAATAAAGATAGACAAATACAGACAAAATAAGTGATAGTGTAAATACCACACAACGACGTTTCTGGGATCCTTGTTGTTCCTTTCTTCAGGTGCTTGAAGAAAAGGCCTAGAGCGACACACCTGAGCTTTTTTTTTATTTTTTTTTAAACTGACAAGTGCAGTTGTCTCACTCTAGGCTCTCTCTAAGAAGAGGACTAGAGCGACACACCTGAGATGGAGGCTAGTGTACGAGCTGACCAGGGAGACCTTCCTAATAGAGGATTTAAGATATGGTCTGATACTACCAGCTGGTTCCAGCTTCAGACAGCTTTTACAGGATCTGTATGAGAGGAAACAGAACATACCGGAGGACTTCTATGCAACATCTGCTATGCAAGGAGAGGACATGGATGGAAGCCAACCATGAACTACGCCACACGAAGACGAGACTGGCGATCCATGGCTTTCACCATAAAGTGTGCTGCAACAAAGTATTTCATGAACCATAGGACGAGAGTGTGTGTGTGAGTTGTGTTTAGAAGCCTGTGAAATATATCATATTGTAAAATGTAGGAATAGACGAAAATCTATCGTAGCCTATAGAAAGGAAAGGTTGTGATGTAATGCACGGCATGTGTGCGCTTCCAATATAATAATAATCATTTAGTGGATTGTAAAGGTCAGATATAAAATAACGGAATCCATTTTTTTTTCTAAGTTAACACTATTTTATTTTAAGGCAAAAATGAGACTTAAAAATTAGTGTTATTCTAGAGATGGTACGAGATCCATAGATATGATTATATAGGGTCGGAGAGTAGTGTGAGGTGATTCAGATCAGTGAACCACGCAGCTAGAGCCGTAGTGGAAACCGACTCTTCAAATTAATTCATCCATAATTGGCGGATATGTTTGACTGCCCGTTTAGTTTCTAATGACAGTCACTTTATGTAGACTGACGCTCGTGTAAACAGAGTCACGTTGAGATGAAATTATTCGTCATGAGATACTCCTAAAATCTGATCAGTGGTACTGGAAAACATTATTTATTCGACGATTCAGTATAATAGACTGAATTTTGACCTCCATCGAGAGTTACTTCTCGATTATTGGTGGTCATACTGAAGTTTTCCATTATTATTATTTTTTTTAATTTCTCGACGCCGTAGCCATCGATATTTTTTTAAGTTTAGAATAAAGTAGACATCATTCATAAAGGTATTGGACTCTTTGTACCCACACTTAAATGAAAAAACGGCAAAAAGTAGAATAAAAAGGCTCGTAAATTTAGTCAAGAGAGAAGAGAGTGATACATAGTTCAGAAGCAGACCCTCGCCTCCTCTTCCTAATAAAAACAAACTATGACCACAGTACAGTGGAATCCTATTTCCTGAGCCGGGGGACTAATGGAAGTAATAAATCTATTCTACATTCAATTCGTAACAATTCATAAACACGTAAATATTCTTGGGTGTAGCTTAGCTGCTGTCCGGGAATATCTTTGGTAATATTATACATTTTTGAATAACAGTTACCAATTATTGTGGACAGTTACAAGTCTTTGGGTGACAGCAATTGACAGGCATTTGTTGACCGCAGTCTGATGATTAGCGGAGAGTTTTTCTCCCCCCCCCCCCTCTCTCTCCTCTCCCGAGTGTTTTCCCGTTTCGCCGGTCCCTACCTGAGCTGTTTCCGTACCTGCGTGTGGGCTTTTACCGTGATGAACTCCATGCGGTGACTTATGACGTCATTGGGAGGCGCTCGCCAGCAATATCTCGCTTCTAATGTCGCCCAAGCGTCATCAATAATTCAGCGTCTGGCCGCTGCAGCGCTGGCTGCATTACCAACAACGGAACGACGACAAAGCGCAGCGCATCTGGAAACACCGCGGGGCTAATTCTTGCAGCGAGCCCTTCAAAAAGAAAGGAGAAATCTGTCAGACATTAGCTATTCATCTACACACACACACACACACACACACGTACGTTCCTGACGCACTCCGTTCCTCGGGGCGCTTAAATTATCCTTATTTATCACTGGTACGGGGAGGAAGAAAAAGGAACTGCTGGGTAGTTTGCGAGCTTCTTCTATAGCCTTTAGAATTACTGACTCAGACAATACACAATACGCTTTCACACATCCCGCCGAGGACCAAATCTGACAGGGACAAGATTACTACTACGCTGAGGAGGAATCCGGACACTTCATAAATCAACGAGTTGTTGGGGGGGGGGGGGTGAATCAGTTTTATTATGTGAATGGGGGGGGGGGCTTTCGGTGATAGAAAGTTTACATAAAATTTCAAATATTAAAATTGCCCCAAGAAAATAAATTTTATAAAATTTTAATAGCCAAAAATTAAACGATAATATTTTGATAAATATCTAGAGGTACCATTTTTAATTTATGAAAAAATTACGAAAGACCGCCAAATACAGACAAAAGAAGTGATAATACCACACAACGTTTTGTTCCTTTTTTCAGGTGCAGAAAATATGTTAAGAGCCCACACACACACAGAGAGAGAGAGATAGAGAGAGAAAGAGAGAGAATGAGAGAGAGAGAATTAGATATAAATTGAGAGAGAATGAGAAATAAATTGAGAGAGAATGAGAGAAAGAGAATATGAGAGAGAGAATATGAGAAAGAGAATGAGAAAGAGAATGAGAGAGAGAGAAATTGAGAGAGAATGAGAGAGAGAGAGAATGAGAGAGAGAGAATATGAAAAAGAGAATGAGAGAGAGAGAATATGAGAAAGAGAATGAGAAAAAGAATGAGAAAGAGAATGAGAAAGAGAATGAGAAAGAGAATGAGAAAGAAATTGAGAGAGAATGAGAGACAATGAGAGAGAGAATGAGAGGAAATATTTATTAATAACTTTAGGGTTTAGAAATTAGAGGTTTAAAATTAATATAAACATTATTTAACAATATATAAACATGACCCAATTTAAATCATAAAAAATAATTATTTATTAATGTAAAATTAAACAACGTTTTGTCGCTTATTTTGCGACCTCATCAAGTTCAAGTTATTAAAAAAAAATTTATAGACAGGTCATTTCATGCCGAAATTTTTTCCGGGCATTAAAAATAATTTATTATTGTAAAATTAAACTTTTTGAGGTAACAAAACAATTTTTTTTTGCCAAATGTTTCTTAAAAATGTTATTCTAATTTTTTGTAATTGTTTTGTTCTTTTTGTAGCTTTTAAATATGAACCTGATGAAGTCGCAAAATAAGCGACGAAACGTTGTTTAATTTTAAATTAATAAATTATTTTTCCTGGCTTTAAATTGGCTGATGTTTATTTATTTTATAAACTAAAATTATCCATTTTTAAGAAAAGTACAAAAACAATTATTTTCATATATATATATATATATATATATATATATATATATATATGTCACTGAACGCTCAATTGGAAATTTTATGAAACTGTAATATGATTGAAGGAAATAAAATGCTTAAAAAATTGTTAATGATTCATAACTTGGTCTATGACGTAGGTGACGTACGTTCCAGGGTCAGTTCCAATGCAGTCTTTCAGGATGCAGTTTTATGTAGCAAAGATGCAAAAAATAAAAAATAAAAATTACGGTATCGGGTTAATTGCGGCTTAAAATAATTTTCAGTGCGGTGTCGTCATGAAGGCGAGTTGATGGAAAGAGATAAAAAATAAAGTAAACAAAAATCGTATTCCGGGCTCCTGAAATCACAATAGCGCTTCATGTAAATTAAACATTACAATCGACATTTAAACTGAGAAAGTATTTTCTGAAGGAACGTTTTTATGGAAAAACCCGTTAAACTGCACTTGACCCTCTAAGCGTGTGTGACTGGTGATACTTAAACTTTCCCTCCCTCCCTCCCTTCCTTCTTTAAAGTTAAACTGCTGCTTTACAGCTCGGGGGGGGGGAGGGGGGAACTTGTCATGGGACGACGACGCTTGCCTTTCTTTTGCTTTATTCTCCAGATTTAGTGTCGGCACATTTAAAACTGCACTTTATTACATACTTAGCCATCAAGAGAGACGAAAGAGCCTGTTTTATTTCGCTGAGGAAAACTAGAAAACGATCTGATACCGATTCTGGAAACCAAATCCAGGACTTTCTGTGCACAATGTTTGGGACGTGTCAATTCTCTCTGCTTCTCTACCTGGAAAACCTTAAAATAATACTTATAGACGCACGTGAAAATTCTAGCAATATTGGAGCCTCTTATTACACGGGGGGTGGGGGGGGTGTAGACAGGCTATGTATAGGGTAATCCACATAGTGGCAACTCCCCTCTTATAGCATAGGAAAGGGATTTAAAAGGGAGAATGCGAAAGGGTGGAGGAAAATAGCAAAGGGTTACCTAGGGCCGCCGGGCTATAGTTTAAGGATCCTACCCGGCATTCGCCTAAAAGTAATGCAGGACAAACCCTTGAAAAACCTGAATCAGGTAATTCGGGCATTTGGTACTTGTCCCACGCCTTTACGATGGCGGGAGAGGGATTAGCTGTGGGGTCGCAGCTTTCCCTTCTCCGTACCTCGGCCAGTTTAGGAGGCAGCTGGTCGACTATTGCAATAGGAATAGCGGACAACTCTTACCGTATGCCCAAGGTCTTTTTTGGGAGGTAGCAGGCTACATGAGGGTAATCCACATGATGGCAACTCCCCTTTAATTGCATAGGAAGGGATCTGAAAGGAGGATGAGGAAGGGTAGAAGAAAATAGCCAAGGGTTAACTAGGGGCCCCCGGGCTATGGTTTAGGAATTCGCCTAAAATAAATGCAGGACAAGATAGGTCGGGTATTTGGTCCTTGTCCCACGCCCTTCCGCTGGCGGGAGAGGGGTTACCTGTGGGATCGCAGCTTAACCCTCGCCATGCATTGGCAGCTGGCCGACTATTCCAATAGGAATAGCGTTCAACTTTTACCGTATGCCCAAGGTCTACGACCCCCGGAAGATACACGTCTCAAAAACAGACCGAGGTGCCTCGGCGTGTTGTAACCTTAGTTCAAAAAAGAACAGAGACGGCAGAGTTACATATTTATGTAACGAATGAGGTTGGATGATGGAGAGATTAAAAGTAATTAAAATATATTGGAAGGTCTCTGCACGTGGGGGTTACCACAGTGGTTGAACTGTGGTGCAGATTACGAGAAAGTAATTTACGACCGTGTCCTGAGGCGAAAGACAAAAAGCTCCGTGACGCCGCACGCAGAATTCATCCCATTCGAAGGTTTACGTGGAACGACAAACTACAACAATTTGAATATCCAAAGTGACTTTTGACTGGTATAATTTTATTTCATATCGATTCAAATAATTATTTGGCCGTTTAGTTTACGGCTACATCCCCACTATTACGACATATCAACCACCTAAAACGCATGTAATTTAAAAAAAATGTATGAACATATCAAAATTTGTCAGAAGTACTGTGATAGCAAAACACTTAAAATTCACAACGTTCCGTCCTCATTGGTGTGATTCTAATATAAAAAAATATTTAGTCAATACTTGTGTTAAATATTTAATTTTTTATGAATTAAATCAATGTACAGCGGATAAAGTCTTAGATTAAGGTCGACACGGTGTGTACTAACATACGTTTTTTTGAATGTGACACACTTTTAATCATTATCAATTAGATTATACGGGTATTCAATTGTCTTGCAGTAGATAACAGAGAAAGAGAAACTGAAAAAAAAGGCAAAAATAATCAAAAAAAGGTAAAAATAGTGAAAAAAGGCGAGCAAAAAACAAAGAAAACAGCTGGCTAAAGAGATGACGTGAAAGATCGTCTAAAAAATCAGAAAAAGAAGATGTAGAGATTAATACCAAGAGAAGAAAACAAGAAAAACAGAAAGAGAGAGAGAGAGAGACAACCGAATAATCTAAATAACAATGTTGCCTCACCATTGTCAACAAATTTCAAATCCAGATTAACTTTTAATCATATAGGAGTCAGATAAATATATCTACTAAAACCCTATTAATATTAATGCATATTTCACTAGTATTCTGGAAGACGTAGAAATTTCAATTTGGACTAATTTTAAAGCTCCTGTATATAACTGTGTCAATAATTGTTCAAGGCAACCAAAAAAATTTGACATTGAATAAATACAAAACTGTATTACTAAAAATATTGATAAAAAAATTGTTACTATTTTTTGGTACACGTGAGAAAAATTTTAATGAGATTTCAATGATAAAATAAAATAATAAACATATTTTTGAGACTAGTTAACTTTATATATTCGGTGTTTGAATTATTTTTGTATCTGTGGAAACGGAGAGTGTTGAACGTTTTCAAAGGTGGGGGAACGTGATATAAAAACCGAGGAAATCAGACTTACGGGGCTTTTCTTCATGTGTGGTGTCCTTTATTGGTATTGTTTTGGACACACAAAACCGAGAGAAACAGTTGCACAATTTGTCTCATGGTGTTTGATTAAAAGGTAAGTCCTTACAAGCCACCACATTTATCATTTACTTAAAAATCGGAAGTAATTTGTATATCCAATATCCAGTAGAGTCTGGTACAGTTAAACTTGGCAACGTCTGATGTAAAAGTTCATTTCTTCTTTTGGTATGACCTTTGTATTATAAAAGTGTCTTCAAAGACAGTCTTCCTTTTGCACCTTTACGTCAGAAGAAGAAGAAGAAGAGGAGGACGAGGAGGAGCACGTCCCCGTAAGTACGCATTTCACTTTCCATCAACATCTAGGTCGTAGGTGTTTTCATCCTTGAATGGCGTCGTATTAGATGACAAAATTTATAAATTTATATGGAAATTTCATGCGAATAAAGTTAAAGGAGGAGAAAGAGGGAGGAGTGGCATGGAAATTACTTGAGGAGCGGAAAGTTGGCAATATTCGTGTCACGTGCGAGGCCTTTCATCTCTCAAAGTAACAAGCGTTCTGTCTCTGGATGAAAGGAGTCGCTCTGCGCGGTCACTTAGCGCCAGCTCAGACGCAAATAAGCACTTCCCACCCCCACCCCCACCCCCACCACCTGCTAATTAAACACACCATCGTCCCGTATCACATTCAGTGTTGGAGGTGACAAACAAACAAAACTGCTTACGAAGTTAGTCTGAGTGACAAAAATAATATACGGGTAAAATATCGCAGTAACGCTGCAAGTAATTTAGAATTTTCCCATGCAAAAAGTTCACATACACAAAAATACACAAATCGAGTTATTGTTGTGTGTGTGTGTGTTTCCATGTACACCTTTCTGCTATAATACTTTGTTTACTTTATAAAGTTATTGTTTTATTCCCATTAAATTTAGTTACAAACTTGAAACACTGGACTGATGTTATTGTGATGGGACGAGTTGAAAAAAAATGTATATATTCAGTTCCACAATACACTACATTTTTCATTTTAAAATCCATCAGGAGTTAATCGACATATTAATTCAATGCAGTCAAGGACTCGCAGTATAATTGTTGTTAATAATTAAAAGTTAATATTAAAAGTTAAAAAAAATACAATATGATATTCAAACTAAAATCAGTTGAGATATTGGCAGCCTTGAGTCATCAGATTTTCATACTGAAAAAATTAAGCGATAAAACTTTTTTGGGGTTGGTTGAGTTTAGTTTTGAAGGGTCTTGATGAATGGAAATTTAGAACCCTTATAAGTAGCTTAAAAATAATAAACACGCAAAAAAATTTGGGGGTTGGATGATTCTAGTCTGAAGGGTCTTGATGAATGGAAATTCAGAACCCTTATAAGTAGCTTAAAAATAATAAACACGCAAAAAATATTGGGGTTGGATGATTTTAGTTTGAATGATCTTGATGAATGGAAATTTAGAACCGTTATAAGTAGGTTAAAAATAATAAACACGGAAAAAAAATGTTGGGGTTGGATGATTTTATTTTGAAGGGTCTTGATGGATGGAAATTTAGAGCCCTTATAAATAGGTTAAAAATAATAAACACGGAAAAAAAAATTTGGGAGGTTGGATGATTTAGTTTGAAAGGTCTTGATGCATCAAAATTTAGAACCCTTATAAGTAGCTTAAAAATAATAAACACGCAAAACAAAATTTGCGGTTGGATGATTTTAGACTGAAGAGTCTTGATGGATGGAAATTTAGAACCCTTATAAGTTGGTTAAAAATAATAATCACGCAAAAAAAATTAGGGGGTTGGTTGATTTTAGTTTGAAGGGTCTTGATGCATCGAAATTTAGAACCCTTATAAGTGGGTTAAAAATAATAAACACGCAGAAACAAAATTTGGGTTTTGGTGATTTTAGTTTGAAGGGTCTTGATGGATGGAAATTTAGAACCCTTATAAGTAGAATAAAAATAATAAACACGAAAAAAATATTTTGTCTGAAGAGTCTTGATGGATGGAAATTTAGAAACCTTATAAGTAGATTAAAAATAATAAACACGCAAAAAAAATTGGGGGGGTTGGTTGATTTTAGTTTGAAGGGTCTTGATGCATCGAAATTTAGAACCCTTATAAGTAGGTTAAAAATAATAAACACACAAAAACAATTTGGGGGGGTTGGTTGATTTTAGTTTGAAGGATGTTGATGGATGGAAATTTAGAACCCTTATAAGTAGGTTAAAAATAACAAACACGCAAAAAAAATTGGGGTTAGTTGATTTTAGTTTTGAAGGGTCCTGATGGATGGAAATTTAGAACCCTTATAAATAGATTAAAAATAATGAACACGGAAAAAAATTTTTGGGGTTGATTGATTTTAGTTTTAAGGGTCTTGATGGATGAAAATTTAGAACCCTCATAAGTAGGTTAAAAATAATAAACAAGCAAAAAAAATTGGGGTTGGTTGATTTTAGTTTGAAGGGTCTTGATGGATGTAAATTTAGAGCCCTTATAAATAGGTTAAAAATAATAAACACGCAAAACAAAATTTGGAGGTTGGTTGATTTTATTTTGAAGGGTCTTGATGGATGGAAATTTAGAGCCCTTATAAGTAGGTTAAAAATAATAAACACGCAAAGAAAAATCTTTTCTCTTTATAGTTGAGGCGTGACACGCGTGGCCTATATGGACAGGAGAATTATTCATGTAATATATTCTCTGGAAGTACAGCTTCTGGAACATTTTAAAATAGGAACAAGTGTAGAATTATTCAGACACAGTTTCCGCGAATGTTTATCTTTCAAACCTGGTCAGATAACAATTTTTACTGTCCGTTTTTTTCTACCCATCGCATTGAATCTGGAGGCGCAACCACTCAACCGGAGAAACTGTGGGACGATAGCATAATGTGTCTGTGTGTGTGTGTCGTAATGTTATCTTTGCGTAATTAGTCGCAACGGTTGTCCAGATTTGTTTAATCTTTATGTTATACGCAGCGCAGTATTACGGAGCGTAATGATATACGGAGGCGCCCCACTTGTGAGATTCACGGAGCTCAACCGTATATTTAGTTGTCAGCAATATGTTGCCGAGAGCGCCCCCGACTGCAAGCTACTAATGTTCTCATCGCTCTATCTGCCTGCCAACTTTCCTGCCCCTGCATGTACCACTACTCTGCTCTTCGGACCATGCACTAATAAGTGCTTGTAACATTAAACTAATGATACAGTCCTAAAAATAAGAATCGTGAGGGTTCCCCTCCCATCGTCTACATGTACAGTTCCTTGGACTATTTATCTAATTTATTGTGATTTTTCCACAGGTTTATTATAACAATATTTTACTACTGCTATTTATTGAGTACTATACTTTACATTACTGAAATATCATTATTATTATATAAACGGACTAAAATAAAAACGATTCTATTTTTATAAGTCTTGAAATAATCACAGGAGACGAAGTGAGGGCATTTAGGAGTAAATAAAAAAATTATTATGGTCACTGTGTATGTAAGAAACAGTTGTGTAAATCACCGATACTTCACAGAAACGTAAAAATGCCTTGTCCAGGTGAGACGTGGACTCCGGTCACCGGTGACGCGCTGACAACAACTACAAAACTACGACTGAACTGAAAATTAGGCCGCTGTACACAGGAAACACAACTGAAAACACCACTGAAATTTTAAATCTAGTGTTTCTTCCTTGATTTCCACACTAAAATTCAATCATTTTAAGTTCTCATCCGACTCCCTCAGTCAAAACATGTCTCTTCGTTGGTCTAAAATATACAATTACATATATTAAAGTACATATACGACTCCCTCAGTCAAATCATGTCACTTCGTTGCTCTTAAAATGGTAATTATATTCAGTAAAGTATATACGACTCCCTAAATCAAATAATGTTACTCCGTTGCTCTCTAAACGACACTTAATTTAATTCTTGGCACAACCTGAAGATGTAAACCAAAGATACGAATGTCTTACATCGGTTAATTATCTTAGTCAAAGAGATATCTATGACCAAAACTGAATAAAAAATTAATTTAGAACTAACTGCTTTCGGAATCATAACAGCATTAAATGCTTAAAAGCCCTTAAAGTTTCCTACGAAAGATTGTCAACAACTATTACTAATTAACATCTTAATAATTAATATAAATTAATTCATAAGTGTGTATTATATACTGCAGGAACTGCACAAAGTGAAGAAGTGCAGAGTTTTCTGATGGTCAGGTATAACAATTTTGAATATAATTATTTCTTTTATTAATAATATTGACCAAAGTAAAATTTTGAGGCAAGAACCTACTGCTTTTCCTGTTGGATTGAAAAGATTGTTCGGTTACATTAGCAAGGTAGAAGGACATGGTTGCGGAATGGTTTAAATCTTCCGGCTAACACTAATATGCTCCTGATAGACTGGTCTAGGAGAACCAGTGGTCAACGGTTAGACCGGACCAGAACATACTCTCTTCAACTTGTACTTATTCTTCGCACCTTGGGATGGGCGTGGTCTTTTCTTATAGAGGTTGACGTGGAATGAATAACAAAATTCAAACAAAGTCTCAATGCGATGAAAAAAGAGTAGTTTATCATCTACCGCTTCGTCTGATATTGATAGCAGGGGTTGTGTAGGCTCCCCGCGACACTGTAGCGTTGTAAGGGTTGCGTTACAGCCGGGGCGCAAGATGTTCCCTCACTTATTTTTCCGCCTCTGTCCAAACATGCCTTAGTCGTCGCTTGACGCTTGGTGGAACATCGGAGTTGCGGCGTGCCTCAGACAACTCAAGTTACGCTGGATGCGGCCGCACAAGGGCGCTGCTGCTGCGGGCGACAGACGACCGTCACACACAGGGAACACCAACTCCGTGCCGACGCCCACGCACACTCAAGAAAGGCTCACAAGTGTTACATCTTACGGCTATAATCAATATCACCAACTATCTCACTTACACTCATACTAATGTTGTTTTGAAAAAGTGACAAAGGTGACGTAATATCATCCCTCTTTAGAAGTTTTAATATAACGTATGTTTTGAATTAATAAAACAATTGATGACTTTGTAAAATGATTCTGTAAATCTAATCATCAAAATTCATGAAGAATATACCGGAGAGGTATCGAAACGTCGTTACAATATAAATAAAAAATAAAAGGTGTCTGTGTAATATCATCAATTGTTTTATCCCTCTTAGGAGATTAATATATATTAATAAATTAACAGTTTAAAATTTAACATTGGGTTGAAATAGATAAAAGCAACAAAACCTTGCCACCTAATTTTGAGCACGCATTATGTAAGTTAAAATAAAATGTAATTAATCTCCAAAAATGTAGATTAAAAACTGTCCACCCTGTAGAGGTCCTAAAAAGGACGAAACGTCGTCAAATTAATTTTTATTGATAAACATTATAATTTTCTTTACCGTTTTTGAATTTAGTTCTACGAATGAGCAACAGAGTTTTACTTTCCACTACACTATTATTATTAGGATATGAAATAGACTACAATTATTCATTCTCCATAGATCGTCTGAGAGAATCAAGGCTTCAAGTACGTCTTACATTGTTTCTAACTTATTTTTAATAATTCAATTAACGTAATACTCATGTATTTCAACATCATAATGTTTTTTAAAAAATCTGACATTTATAATGATATAAATATACGACCATGAGTTAGAAAATTATTATGTTTATTTAATAAAAATTAATTTCAAGATGTTTCGTCTTTTTTTAGGACCTCTTCAGGTTGAACAGTTTTCAATATGTAAGTATTAATCTCTTTTTTTACTTACAATGTTTCTATACATATAATGCACAAAATGTAGGTGCCAATGTATTGTGACCGACCTGAAAAGATCTTAAAAGAATTAGAAATGTTTTAAAATTAATTTTTGTTGATATACATTATATTTTTCTGACTCGATCCCGTATATTTATTAATTTAAATAATAAAATAACTTAATGTATTACGTAAATACGGGCGGGCGATTCTCTCGCAGGCAGAACCTTATAGGAGATATACGAAGGGGCTACCTTTGGGGATGCCTTTTCCTCTCTCCGTTTTTGAACTAAGGTTCCCACAGGCCGAGGCATGTTCCGGGGTCACAGACCTTGGGCATACGGTAAGAGTTGTTCGTTATTCCCATTTGAACAGTCAGACAGCTGCCTCCTAAACTGGTCGAGGCACAGAGAAAGAAATGCTGCGTCCCCACAGAAAACTCCTCTCCCGCTATCGGAAGGGCGTCGGACAAGTACCCCAATGCCCGACCTACTTGATACAGGTTTTTCTAGGGTTTGTCCTGCATTACTTTTAGGCGAATGCCGGGTAGGACCCTTAAACTATAGCCCGGGGAGCCCCTAGTTAACCCTTGGCTACCTTCCTCTACCCTTCTGCATCCTCCCTTTGAAAACCCTTCCTATGCTATTAAAGGGGAGTTGCCACCATGTGGATTACCCTCATGTAGCCTGTTACCCTAAAAAACATGTATTACGTATTTTATCTGTCGGGATGAAATCATTTTTTTTTATAATATGTAATATATATAATTAAAACATTTGGATGATTAAAACAACCAAGTATTGACACCATTGAATTAAGTTTGCAACTTTATCTATAAATACGAATATTATCGAAAAACTCATTTACAGAACAGAATTTTTTTTAACTCACATTTGAATGCAACTGGAGTGTTTCTTAATTTTTTAGAATTATCAGGGAAGATTGTTAAAACTTCTTATTATCCCCTGATAAATCATATCTCTAATGTAAATTATTTTTATTTTTTTGTAATAAATTAATTCATATCCTATTTGGTACTACATTTATCATAATTACTTATAAAAAATACCATTTATGAGGAAATTAATTAACTTTTGAGGGTTACCACACCTATAATCTTGAATAACTCTCTGAAATAAGTCCTGACATATTATACTAACTAATTAAAATTTTGTATATAGACTCCATTGTATTTCTGAAGACGAAAACGTTTGTAAAATTAAGAGCAACGATCAGAAGTATTTATTTCTTAATACACACAACAGAAAGATAATTATAAATTTGCCTAAAATATGCTCCCCTGGGAAAACTTTAATCTTGTAAGATTTATCGTGGTTGAATCCACTGATCCAAATTTCTTTATCTGAGAATAATTTTTTTATACACGTTGCATCGTCGAGTCCTGGACATATCGATTTATAATATTTTTCTCCGCGTTTTTAAATTTAATTTTTATTTATTTGTCAGGCAAAAGATTAAATTTCTCCTGTAGCAGGTTCACTATTAAATGTTAAAAAGCTACATTTTATATATATATATATGGTAATTTATTGCTGTATGAAATTGCAAAGTAGTTATTTTCTTTCCCATGTGTGAGCGTGTCTCCCATAATATATAACAGCGATGCTCTTCATTTCCATGTGGAATTCACACTGCAGCTTGAAACATATATTCAATATTTATGAGCTGGGTGGGAAAGTATCCCGTGTATGTTTCCTAACAAATACTCTTTTTTTATGAGTTTCTCGTTAATTTACTCTCGTTACATTTTCGGTGGCTACAGAAGAAGAAGAAGAAAAAAAATTCGGTCAAATAGCTGGGAGTTTAAGGCCCCGGTCCTCTTCTCCAGAACGGAGGAGATAGATTTGTCCGAATACAGAAGTTCCGCCTCATTGAGAAAAGTACACACCAACTGCGGCAACTTTCGTGTTGTATAAAACGTCGATAAAAACAACTCCGGCCGGGCTGCTGCTGCTGGACGGAACGGGTTTAGCGTTTTGGATATTGTCTGTGAAGGGAACGACAGCAATATAACAGCCAGCGAATCTGTGGCCAGTGAACTCCCGGGAACACAGGCAAATAACGACACGAAATTGGAGAAATCCAACAACAGCTGAGGCCGGTAAAATTGTGTCCACGACCCAACAACGACGAGCCATGATAAGACAATATTTTACCACATGTTAAAAACCAATGACAAAATAATATTTTTAGCGCAATTATTTAAACATAAATAAATTTGATTGGAACGTAAAATTGTATAAATACATCAACGATGCTCGTACGTTTGTTTACTACTACACGATCATTATTTTACACACACACACACATAAATATATTTATATATTCAACATGCATTAATTGAACAGCTGTAAAATAAATTGAATTTCATTGCATCAGTCCCAACAAACAGCCCTCCGAATTTCTTCTTAAATATACTCCTTGACTACTGCAGGACATAATTGTCCCTCAGTCTTCAGACATAACCAAAGATTAAATTGAAGAAATTCTGAGCTAGATTCCCAATGTAAACAAATAGTCGCCATATTGGAGTCACTAAACATGGCGACGAAAATTAACTTACACCTTCCCGCAAGGTAATCGTAAAGTATTTAGTATTGTTTTTTTTATCATCATTCGATGGAGTATTCCTGGGTAAAATAATACCTTTTTTATTCAATGACAATATTTCTGCTTTACTTGATTACGGAAAAAGGAACTATTTCCTTTGTTCGTCGCGTAGTAACGTCTGTCTCTCTCTCTGTCGCGTGTGACGTCACGGTCTCTTGGCGTGCAGTAATTATCACGTTTTTCAATTATAATTCTTTCCACCTTTATGCGCTAGTGGTTTCTCACCCCCCACCCCCCCCCCTTTTCTCAAGTTTTAAAGAATAATTAGTTTTCTGGAGGTCTAAAAATGTCATTATTTAATCATTTGGCACATATTTGGATATTATTAAGTATAAAGGATAATTTTACATTCATTAAACTGTAATTGTTTACAACTGCCACTGTTGCACCATTACCATAGTCTGATTTATTTTTTTTATTCGGAAGAGGCTTCTTCTGCTTCTGAATCACTCTCTTGTTTTTTAATTAAATTTATGGGCGTCTTTATTCAACTTTTTGTCGTTTTATAATTTGAGTGTGTGATGTAGGATGATTCCAGTGTATTTAGGAATGATGTAGAAGATATTTGGTAATCTCTAATAATGGTCCATAGTCCATAGAATGTAGTTAAAGAGTCTCCAGCACTGTTTCCTTCTTCATGTAATCTTATTACTGGATCTAACGATTAAAGCTTAGTCTTCTGGATGTCTAAATGTAATTTGTGAATCATTTCGCACATATTTGGATATTATTAAGTATAAAGGATAATATTACATTTATTAAAGTTTTATTGTTTACAACTGCCACATTTGAACCATTTACCATAGTCTTTTTTTTATTATAAGGAGGCTTCTTCCGCTTCTGTATCACTCTCTCGTCTTTTAATTAAATTTATGGGTCCTTTTTATTCAACTTTTTGTCGTTTTATAATTTGAGTGTGTGTAGGATGATGCGCCGGCCTGCTGTGACGTAGTGGCCAGCGTCATTGTCTCGCATCACAGAGGTCCCGGCATGGGCGTGGATGTTTGTGTTCGTCCTGGTCAAGAAAACTGGGGTTAAGGCTGTGGGAAGGAGAATCGACACTCTGACCAGGTGTCACCCCTAAATCCAGACTGTGTCATGACAGGCTGGCAGCCGTCTCGGTAGGCGCAAAGCCCTTCATGGGCTGTCGAGCCAAGGAGATAGTAGGATGATGCAGAGGATATTTGGTAATCTCTAATAATGGTCCTTTGGGGCTCTTCGAGTCCATAGAATTGAGTACCAGAGTCCCTCCAGAAGTGTGTTCTTCTTCATATAACCCTTTTTACTGGATCTAACGATTGAAGCTTAAGTTTTCTGAAGGTCTACATGCCGTCTCTCTGAAGACCATGAAGAAGTGAACACAAACACGTGCTTTACACATCGTCCCTAATTTATATACTAAGGTGGACAAAAATTGTTTATCGGCATTCAGACTCACAAATTGATGTGGGAGGGGCGGGGGATAAAAAAAAGGGTCGATCTCACAGTATTGTGCAGAGTTGAGGGAATTCTTTGCAATACCCGTCTATTAAGATTGATTGCAGTTCTGGACCGGCGCCGCAGACGACGTCATTGATTACTTCTCGTCGGTTGCTGAATCAAAGCTCTGAAATTCCGAACGTTTGGGGAACGAATTTCTGAATGATTTACGATCATGAACCGTCTTTAGTTTCAGCGAAAGTCAGCAAATAATTATCTTCATTCACGTGCTTCTTGTGTTTTATTGATGATTTTCTACTGAACGTGTTAACTTTAAAGGGTTAACCAGGGGATCTATTTCTTTTTCTCCTTGAACGCGTTCAATATTACTAACTGTTCCAGTTATATTTATGTTTTTCCTTTATTTAATGGTCTTTGATCGTCCTATAAGACAACAGGTAGCTTAAAAAGGAAGAGTAAATATGACGGACTGGATTTTAAGTTTTACTGGTTCATCACAACTTAAGATGTACATCACAATTCATTTCATGTTTTTATTTTGGAACATCCACCATTATTCCTAAGACGGCGGATGGCAGTTTGGCATTGCTAAACTCAAAATCGAAATTGTTTCTTTCGTTTTATAGTGAAAAAGAAATAAAACAATACTTATACTTAATAATATCCAAATATGTGCCAAATGATTCAATATTGACATTTAGACCTCCAGAAAACTAATCTTCAATCGTTAGATCCAGTAATAAGATTACATGAAGAATAAAACAGTTCTGGAGACTCTTTTACTAAATTCTATGGACTATGGACCATTGTTAGAGATTACCAAAAAAAATTTTTTTTTGTATTGACCGGCTATGTATAGGGTAATTCTTTAACATTAAATTATAACCTGTTTTTTTAAGGGCAACAGGCTACATGAGGATAATCCATGTTGGGCAACTCCCCTTTAATAGCATAGGAAGGGATTTGAAAGGTGGGATGCGGAGGGGTGGAGGATGGTAGCCAAGCGTTAACTAGGGCCCCCGGGCTATGGTTTAAGGATCCTACCCGCAGGACAAACCCTAAAAAAACCTGCATCAGGTAGGTCGGGCATTGGGTACTTGTCCCACGCCCTTCCGATAGCGTAAGAAGAGTTTTCTGTGGGGACGCAGCATTCCCTTCTCCGTGCCTCGACCAGTTTAGGAGGCAGCTGGCCGACTATTCCAATGGGAATAGCGGACAACTCTTACCGTATGCTCAATGTCTGTGACCCCGGAACATACACCTCTCAGAACAGGCCGAGGTGCCTCGGCTTGTGGGAACCTTAGTTCAAAAACGGAGAGGAAAAGGTATCCCCAAAGGTAGCCCCTTCGTATCTCTCCTACAAGGCTCTACCTGCGAGAGAACATCCGTCGCAGGTACTGCCAGCGAGTGAGTAACCCTCGCACATCAATGGCGCCGCCAAATATCCTCTACATCATTCATAAATATACTGGAATCATCCTACACACACTCAAATTATAAAACGATATTTTGTGTGTAAATCAATGAATTTTTCTAATAAACATAAAATTTTGTAACACTATTCGAGAGAAAATCAATCACAATATTTGCTGATGTTCTCCTTCCATAACAAGTTCAATTTTTTTAAAACAGCTAGGGTGGAAAACCCTAGAAAAACATGCATCAGGTAGGTCGGGCATTTGGTACTTGTCCCACGCCCTTCCCTGGATGGCGGAAGAGTGGGGTTTGCTGTAAGGGACGCAGGTTTCCCTGCCCTCCGTTCCTCGACCAGTTTAGGAGGCAGCTGGCCGACTGTTCCATTACCCCTTCCTACCATTTTGATGCCTTCATGAGTTATTGGCTGGTTTTTTCTTCCATTGTTTCATGTTATTATTATTAAGTACCTATTATTTACAAATAATCTGGTACGAGTTCAGCCTCTCCATGTGCTTGATCACCAGCGTGCTTAGGATCAGTAAAAGTGGCATAACAGCGTTGTGACTGTTCCGCGATTTACGACATCTTTAATATGAACGTTGACTTGATAAATTCTCTGGTTAATTGTGGACTGAGAGTGAAAGTGACGAAAATTCGGTTTCCGAGACGTACCATACGTTGGCGTCGATCACAGCTTTCCAAGTTGCCAAATGGGTTTCATCTTCATTTGCTACCGTCATATTGATCAACCCCGTTTCATAATGGCTGGAAATCTTTGACTGCGTCCAACCGTCATCCAGTTCCTTCCCCATGAAGATCGTTTCATCTCAAATGGTGAATTACCTTTTTTTTTCTCTCTCTCGATCGATCGTTGTTCGTACCAAAGATGTTCCACCTCAACCACAGTGTATCTTTGTGAAGTTTTCTTGCAAATGGACTACACGTAATCGATCGAAGGGTCGGTAACGGGGGAAAGATCGGAGAACTGATCAGGAAGTAAAAGTTGGTGATGGCGGGAGGCAGGGAAGCGCAGGGTAGGAGCTCTGCGAAGGAAGTAGTTTTAATATCGCGCGGGGGCCATGTTGCTTGTCTAATAAGAGTTGAGTGACGCCGCGCCGTTTATTGGACAGCTCTAAGCTACACTCGCGCCAACTAGCTTCTGCCACAGGCAGCTTCCTCTTCTCCTCCGTCTCCCAACCAACATACTTACGACAGGGAAATATATATATATATATATATATATATATATATATATATATATATACATGTTCCCTGTATCCTTTACAGTCACACATCCACTGTCCGTCCCCTTCTTCCAAATTTCTTTACTGAATCATAAATTTATCACTTTTCTGACTAAAGTAAAATTGTCACTAGAATAAAATTTCCTGTCCTTATCTTGACGCCATGTTGATAAACCGTTTCTAGGACAACACTTATATTACATCCCTTTTTTTATCTTTGCTACGTAAAACGAGAAACAGAATAATAGAGGATTTATTAAATTTAATTTGCCAAAGTTATAGGAAAATTTATTGGTCAGTTCTAACCGTGAAGTAATTTCTACGTGCGAGCAGTAACGGTTCGTAGCGGTTGCTACTGATTTTAAAATAAAAGCACTAACTACAATTGTCAGGAGTTTAATACAAGAGTTGGGCGCCGTGTGGTAAAAATTACCACACAAAAAAAATAACATTAAAGATATTTAATTTATTATGTGAAATACCCTAACATTTAAACGCAAATACTCCGGAAAAGAAATCCCCAAAGGGTTGTTGTACGATCACATAGACAAAGAGATTTATAGTGACGTATTCTAATAAACATTGGGGGCACTGGTGAGACCTGAGCAGTTACTAGCAACGATTTAATATCATTATAAATGTTATGAATCATTGACTTTAACCATCAAGTCATTAGGTTCCTGATTTAAAGACAAATATTGTTACAATTTTTTTTTAGGGTAACAGGTTACATGAGGGTAATCCACAAGGTGGCAACTCTCGTTTAATAGAATTCCATTCTCCGTGCCTTGACCAGTTTAGGAGGAAGCTGGCCGACTGTTCCAATGGGAATAGTGAACAACTCTTACCGTATGCCCAAGGTCTGTGACCCCCACGGAACATATACCTCTCTGAACAGGCCGAGGTGCTTCGGCTTGTGGGAACCTTAGTTCAAAAGCGGAGAGAGGAAAAGGTATCCCCAAAGGTAACACCTTCCGTCTCCCCTACAAGGTTCTGCCTGCGAGAGAACAGCCCTCTTTTTTATTTTTTTTAGGGTAACAGGCTACATGAGACTAATCCTCGTGGTGGCAACTCCTCTTTAATAGCATAGAAAGGGATTTGAAAGAGGGGATGCGGAAGGGTAGAGAAAGGAAGTCAAGGGTTAACTAGGGGCCCCCGGGCTATAGTTCAAGGATTCTGCGCGGACTTCGCCTAAAAGTAATGCAGGGAAAACCCTAGAAAAACCTGCATCAGGTAGATCGGGCATTGGGTACTTGTCCCACGCCCTTCCGATAGCGGGAGAAATGTGTGGTGTGGGGACGCAGCATTCCATTCTCCGTACCTCGACCAGTTTAGGAGGCAGATGGCCGACTGTTCCAATGGGAACAGAGAACAACTCTTACCGTATGCCCAAGGTCTGTGACCCCGGAACATACACCACTCAGAACAGGCCGAGGTGCTTCGGCTTGTGGGAACCTTAGTTCAAAACCGGAGAGGAAAAGGCATTCCTAAAGGTGTCGTGTCTGTCCTACAAGGTTCTGCCTGCGAGAGAATATCCCCTTTTTTTTCTTTTTTTTTTAGTGCAACAGGCTACATGAGGGTAATCCACATTGGGCAACTCCCGTTTAATAGCATAGGAAGGGATTTGAAAGGGGGGATGCGGAAGGGTAGAGGAAGGTAGCCAAGGGTTAACTAGGGCCCCCGGGCTATATTTTAAGGATCCTACCCGGCATTCGCCTAAAGGAATGCAGGGAAAACCTTAGAAAAACCTGCATCGGGTAGGTCGGGCATTGGGTATTTCAGGTTCTGCCAACAAAAGAACATCCCTCGCAGATTCCGCCTGCGAGAGAATAGTCCTCGCAGGTAGCTTCTTTATTCCTACAATAATTTCGCAATGTTCTTCAATTTTTAGCGTTGATAATCAGCCGCATAAGTGTTTCAGTCCTCAATATTCGCCGATTGTAAGTTTCATTCCACAGGTGCTCTCGCGGTTCCACCACCGTCGCCATCTGCTGGACTTTATCCAAGCCGCACTCAAAGTCTCCCGAAACAGTTGCCAGAGTCTCTCTGGGTGAGTTATTCATCCAATTCCAAGACGTATTACATGCATCCTGTTGTCCTGTATCAACCTCCCATACAGTTTTCTTCCTTTCTTCCCTTACCCAACCCCCCCCCCATCCCTCTGGCTCTGTTCCAATACCAACAGTTTCAGTGATTTGTAGCTTACGCTACAAAAGGCTTGAATCTGTTCTCTGAGCAATACTGACACCGTTTTTCAAATAAGCCCGGAAAGGCGATTCTGATTAAAATATACAAACATAAAAAGGCAAACTAACGGTGCTGTTGGAGCAGTCAAAGTTATCGTACATAATTTTTCAATTTTCAATAAATAATAACTGTCTTATAACTGGTCAAAAATTTATTTTTATAAAAATTACTTATTCGTTATCAAATTTAAAATAAATGATTATATTTTATTGATAGTTTAACGGTGACGAATTATAGTTTTGTATTGACAAAATACGAATTAAAATCAAGATAATGTAAGTAAAATGTAAATATATAATTTTAAAATCTTTAAATTAATTATAATATTAAGATAAATTTTAAAAATTAATATTAATAACTAATTATTCCATATTCACGTGATGTTATCATTTAAAGAAGAGACTCAGAGGGTAAGAAAACTTTAAGCCGTCATTTAATCGACTTGTTTCTTAATTCTTTAAGGTAGAACAGTATTTAAAATTTCTACGTAAATGGTTTTGTACGAGCAAAGAGAACAATCACACACACACACACACGTCACAGATAGAAAGTTCCGTTACTACGGCAACGAAAGTATAATTATAAGTGATGAAGAATTTTATTTGTTTTCTAAACACGTACAGAACACGACGAAGTCAGAGATTCTACTACCACTGCTATTTATATTTTCGTTGCCGTAGTAACGGAACTAGTGTGCGAGTGTTTTCTCTTTGCTCTTACAGTTTCTAACTAACGAAAGATGTCAGAGGTTACGTTCAACATTTATTACAATTTTTTATTTTATTCATTGTCTCTGGAAATAAACCATGCCTAATGAAAATAAAACCCCACGATATCGATTATTTGATTATTTATACAGAGCTGAGCTAACTTAATCTCTCCTATAATAATTTATGGAATAATCTGAATTATGAATCTGAAGCATTCAAATAAGTAATGTCTAACTGCATATTATTAGGACAAAATCTATATAAATAGCTAATACTCATGTTAGTAACATAAATGGAGGAAAGTCTAACGATGCAGCAAAACGAAAAATACCTCCAAGTTTCGGTTAAAGTTATTTATTTAAGCGTCCTCACGTGGTTAAATAAATAAATTTAACCGAAACTTGGAGGACATTCTGGTTAATATTCTTTTAATATTGTATATTCAATTTAATTCATTATATATATATATATATATATATATGTGGGTATGTGTGTGTGTTGGAATTCCGGGATGATGTAAGAAACCTGGAGAGGGAAACAAGCGAATGTTTCGAAGAACCTCCTTTTCCCCCAGCGATAACATTCTCGCCAGTGATAATCATTATGAATACAGCAAAGAAATACTCAGTTTCAAAGAGTGTTCGTTACACCCCAATATATTGCAACGCTCAACATATTCGATTATTTTCCCCAAAAAAATTACAAGTGTAAAATTTAATAAAAAATACATACAACCTGTCAGACGTCTAGAGCTTGACCTCGTTATGTTAGTTATGGTGAATGGTCATCAAAATTGCTATTTAAATGGTTATGTATTTATTAAACAAGCTTCATATTTTTATATGTATATATGTAGTTACCATTTCAGGGTTCCTTCTAAATGATTACCTCCCGCCGCTCACAGAAAACACCCCTCTAACATCTCTATTATTATTATTATTATCTTTGCCATTTCCTAACTTCTAACCAAAAAAAAGAATGTTCGACGAATGGAAAATAAGAGACTAGGACATAAAATTTTATGCTTTTATGAGCCATTTCGAGAAGTTATCCTAAGTTACTCGTTAACTGACTATATATGTTTATAAAAAATTGATAACCTTATACAGTAATTTATTTTTATTTATATGGTAACGACGTTTCGATACCTATTTGTATCTTCTTCAAGTATTTTTCTAAAGAGGAGGTACTTAAAAATTATTTTTGTTTACTTTGTATAATTATTCTCTATTTTTCTAATAATAAGAAGGTACTTAAAAATTATTTTTGTTTACTTTGTATAATTATTCTCTATTTTTCTAATAATAAGGAGGTACTTAAAAATTATTTTTGTTTACTTTGAATAATTATTCTATATTTTTCTAATAATAAGGAGGTACTTAAAAATTATTTTTGTTTACTTTGTATAATTATTCTCTATTTTTCTAATAATAAGGAGGTACTTAAAAATTATTTTTGTTTACTTTGTATAATTATTCCCTATTTTTCTAATAATAAGGAGGAACTTAAAAATTATTTTTGTTTACTTTCTATAATTATTCCCTATTTTTCTAATAATAAGGAGGAACTTAAAAATTATTTTTGTTTTCTTCGTATAATTATTCTCTATTTTTCTAATAATAAGGACGTACTTAAAAATTATTTTTGTTTACTTTGTATAATTATTCTCTATTTTTCTAATAATAATGTGGTACTTAAAAATTATTTTTGTTTTCTTCGTATAATTATTCTATATTTGTCTAATAATTTTTAAGTACCTCCTCTTTAGCAATATACTTAAAGAAGATACTAATAGGTATCGAAACGTCGTCACAATATAAATAAAAAATAAATAAATGTCTGTATAAGGTTATTTTTTATTTAAGAAATATTCAAAGTTACATTTAATTTCTGCCCTCAGCATCTCTATTCCAAACAAGACAAAATTCAGTATTTGAAATCGTATACCATATATATATATATATATATATATATATATATACTATTTAGTTTACCATAGGCTTGTTGTTCGATGTGTTAATCGACAAAAGGAATTTCTCTCTCTCTCTCTCTCTAACTCTCTCTAACTCTCTCTAACTCTCTCTAACTCTCTTCCTCTCTCTCTCTCTCTCTCTCTCTCTCTCTCTCTCTCTCTCTCTCTCTCCCTCCCTCCCTCTCTCTTTTTGGTATTTGAACAGCCCTTGGGAATTGCGTCCATCTAGAATTATATCCTAATTGGAAGTGTGTCAGTAGGGGATGATTATATTAGGAAGAAGTAACTAACAGAGGTTTCCCAGTATGTGGGGGGACCCGTGGACCACGTTGATTTAACACGTTCTCTTCAGGTTTAAAGCTTTCTTTTTTTTAAAAAAAAAAAATATGAACTTTTGTCGTCGAGGGTTATTTGATGAAAACAGCAGCAAAACCAAACAGGGGTAAAGGTCAACAGTAGGAGGTGGACAGTCGCAAGCAACACAATAAATCTTGGTGATGCGGATGAATGTTTGAGGAAGGCTTATTGCTGGGGTACAGAGAGAGAGAGAGAGAGAGAGAGAGTGAGAGAGAGAAGGCATCGCTCCAGAGCCGTTCCCACGGGACTCGGGGACTCACTCTCCCTGCCGCCTCTGGAATTAAATTGCAAAATAGAATTTAAAAGTAGGGCAGACCGGAGGTGGAGGAGGTAGGGAGCGGCAGCCGCCAGGGTAGGAACACGATATATATTATATAGAGAAGAGGAGGAAAAAAAAGAATGTCCCAGCACCCCCCCCCCCCACACCCAGCGCGCATCTATTCCTCATTCACATAACGTACGCATAGCGCTGTGTTCGTCTTAATAACCTGTCGCTATAGTAAATCAATACGCATCTTCGCTCCATCGAACACCTTCGCCGGTCTATCAACGTCGCCTGCACGCATCCTTCCTCTTTCTTCCCTCCGCCGATAAAACGGCTTCACACGTTTCTTTTCAAACAACTTCCATTTTACCCTCTAATGAGAAAATATTGTGAGTTGATAAACGAGGAAAATTATTATATATTATCAAAATTTAGCAGTACTTCAGTTATTCCTATAAGACGAATTACTCCTCTGATATCTCTCTTCCCTATATCTTATCTGTGTATCCTAATCATGTTGCGTAAATACAGTCCAATAGTTTATTATAAGTTTAAGTCGTTTAATATAGTCAGCCTCTTGCTAACAATTATCAGTAAAATATGCGGCTAACTTTTGTATGTACCACTGTCATCAAAAAGTGAGGTGAAATTGTCATTTAAAACTCCCGGGTATTAGGAAGGAAGGTAATTTATTTCCCTACGTTGGTAGGACTGTCTATAATAATTGACAAGCGTCTGTTTGTTAAAAGGTTTAATTATCTCTGAGTTACACGTGTGTGTCTTGTAAACAACCAAAAGTGAATTTTTCGATTTTTGCAATTTGGGTGATTTTGTTGAGCAAAGAACTTGCATCAAATTTTGTTTGCGGAACGAATATTCTTGTGCGGACACGTTGAAAGGCTTTGGTGATCAAACTATGGCACAACAAAACGTTTATAAGTGGTACAACGAGTTCAAAGGCGAACCTCGCGCGCTCTGGACGACCATCAACGTCTACCGACGAGGGCCACGTCCAAAAAATCAAAGATTTGGTGCTTGAAAATCGTCGATGGACAATTAGAGATCTCGCTGATGGTGTTGGAGTATCATTTGGCTCAGCCCAAACCATTTTGAAGAATGTTTTGTGTCTCAAACGCGTCAAGTCTGGATTGGTGGACAAAAAGCGTGGCGTTGATGTGGGTAAAACTTTGCTGTCTGACTGTCAGGACCACTTGAAATGCATCATTACTGGAGGCGAGCCTGTCTACACCCAAAAAAAACAACCTTACAACTGTCTGACGTCTAGAGCTTGACCTCGTTATGTAGTTATGGTGAATGGTCATGAAAATGCTATTTAAATAATTATCTACGTATTAAACAAGATTCATATTTTTATATTTATAGTCACCATGGTTTCTTCTAAATGATTACCCCCCACCGCTCGCAGAAAACACCCCTCTAACATCTCTATTATTATTATTATCTTTGTCATTGCCTAACTTCTAACCAAAAAAACAAAGAAGGTTCGACAAATGGAAAATAAGAGACTAGGACTTAAAATTTTATGCTTTTATGAGCCATTTCGAGAAGTTATCCCGAGTTACTAGTTAACTGACAAATGTCTATAAAAAATTAATGACCTTATACAGTCTTTTATTTTTATTTATATGGTAACGACGTTTCGATACCTATTTGTATCTTCTTCAAGTATTTTTTTAAAGAGGAGGTACTTAAAAATTATTTTTGTTTACTTTGTATAATTGTTCTATATTTGTCAAACAGTGATAGAACTTTTGAGTTACTCTTACAAATGTCTATAAACAAAACAATTTAGCTTTAGGATCAGTGTTTAAGAATTAAGAACAAAATATTCTGTCGCCTGTATTTTATTTGTTTCACATTCCGGTATAAACAAGAGTCACACTATTTAATAACAATTCTTTTGTCGTATCGTAAAATTTAATAAATATATTTTTAATAATTTTTTTTCTGAAGTTGGTAATATTTTTTTCCCCTCTGTTGTACTCTAGTTTTAACCTCATGCAGATTGCAGTTTATTGTGTGTGTGTGTGTGTGTGTGTGTGCGTGTACGTTCATCGAGGCTGGTTCAGAAAAGTGTGTGTTTGTGTTTTGTATTTTTGATTAGTCTTGAATTTATATTGCATGATGTTTATTCAGCAAACCCCCGTTTGTTCGAGAACAACTACTCTAGTAGCCCAAAATCAACTTGAAACAACTTTTAAAAATACATGCACACGTAATTACGTACCTCTGAAACATTTGCCGTGTAAACCGTGAATCCGAGGAGAAATTTTAATTTGTTTATTGGCTCTTGTTAGGCTGTTGAATATAATCAACTTATACGAGTGCGTAGTCTTCCTTATTAGGTAAACGTTAAGTTTCTCTATTATATATATATATATATATATATATATATATTGTAATGCCAATTAATTAAGCCATTAATTGGTTTTAAATAAATTTAATTGTAGCGGCAGGAGTTTCCAAAGCGACAATGGAGCCAGGCTCTGTTACTTTGTCGGAAAGTCGTAAATGGCGCATGCGTGCTAAAACTCGAGACTACGATAGTTTAGTTGGTGACGGGACATTTCCTTTCTTCAGATTGCTAAGAAGAGCCTAGAGCGACACAACTGCTCTGGTCAGTTCCCGTATTGAATTTATATTGGTTATGAAATATTAAAACTAAAAATGGGATGTTTCTTGGAATATATATATATATACATATATATATATATATATATATATATAGACAAAATTTAATTATTTTCACATTTGAGAGTCTTTGTGATCATTTTCTGCTTTATGAATAAACTTTAAACGCGCTAGCTAAAATATATGAGTTCTTCTTTGGAACTAATTAAGTTTTCAAGTTCACTTCATTGTCATATTATAGGCCATAATTAGGCCATAAAATTTAATTGTAGCGGCAGGAGCTTCCAAAGCGACAATGGAGCCAGGCTCTGTTACTTTGTCGGAAAGTCGAAAATGGCGGATGCGTGCTAAAACTCGAGGCTACGATAGTTCAGTTGGTGAAGGGGCATTTCGGAGGACGGAACAAATAATACTAGAGCAGAGACTAGCCCTCGTTTAATGTATTATTAAACAAAGTTGTGAATTTAAGACAAAGTAAAAACATTCACGGAAGTATTAAATCGTAAATATTGCTAAGTTAGCAGTTTACGTCTATAGCCAGCCAGGAAAGGAGTTCAGTTACGTCTGTAGTCAGCCAGGAATAGTAAAGTTGCAGTTTAAGTCCCAAGCGGTAAAAAGACTAGCAAATCTATGAATCACAGGATTCATATTAGGCAAGCTGTTATCAGATAGCTGACAAAAAGGAGGATCATCCGAGTTCCTGGGAGCCTATCAAGGTGGGCTTCAAGAGTGTAAAATCTGTGAGCCAATATTAGAATCAGTGTAAAAATTTTGCCATAGTGAACTCCCGAAAACAAAAAAGGAATGCTGGAACCAGCTGGACAGATGTGAGTAACAAAATAAACAAAAATAATGATTAATGTAAACGTAATTAAAGGATAGAAGTCAGATTTCGTTCTATTTTAATTGTCAATCAGAGTTAATTTCTTTTCTTTTAATTCCTTCCTATCGTCATTTTGCCTGGGTGAAATATAAACTTGTGTTAATTAGTTTTTTTAAAAAACAACTTATTGTGTCCATTATCAAACCTAGTAGAGACCCTGAGATCTAAAATTTTAAATTGTAATTGTTTGTGAGTTAAAGCAACAAAGTGGAAATAAATAATTAAGAGTTTTTAATTCTTGTTGATTATTTCATTTAATTATTTCCAATATTAATTATTAAAAATTGGCTTCCACAACGTGGGGCAAATTAAAGGCTTAAATCTGTTATTTATTACAATATATATATTGTAATGATTACTTTTAAACAATTTCATTAAAAACAAAGCCCCACGTTGGGCGCCAATTTGTAGTATTTCAACTTACAGTGATTTAAACGTCCCACATGTTGTAGCAACAATATTTAGTATTTAAGGACAAATGATATGCAAATTAAAAAATTAAGTGATCGGATGTTTTAATTAAAAGATCAAAATTTAAAGTAAACAAGTAAAAAATTAATTTATTAAATCCAGGAATTGAAATTATATTACATATTAAAACATGACAACTATACCACGGCTGGATCTCAGGGCCGACCACCAACTTCATTAATAACAAAGAAAGCCCCACGTTGGGCGCCAATTTGTAGTATTTCAACTTACAGTGATTTAAACGTGCCACATGTTGTAGCAACAATTTTTAGTATCTCAGGGCCGACCATCTGGCCTTCAATAAATTCAGGTCAAACAATTAAATTTATGAAGTGACTACAGAATTAATTTAAAATTCAGATTTCATATTTTATATTTTAATATTTTTCCCCTAAGCGTGATCTCCTAATTTCGACTTGGATGTTTTCAAGTTTTCTATTCCTATAGCTATATCTGCGTCTTTGCATCTCAACTGTCTCTCTATTCTCAACTTACCTCTTCGCGTCTAGGCAATGGAAAACTTGGCAACATCTACTACAGACTCCACACCGTTGCCAATTAAATTTCGAAATTCGAATTTTCGTATTACCAAGGAGTAAAAACGATGAACACACAAAAGATATTATAACACAGGGCCTTCAACGTCTCTCTGGAACACCACAACTGTCTCTTCAGTTTTTACTCGTAAATATTCCCACTTTATAAAAATTATTTTACAGTACATTTTAACTTTTCAATTCACTCGAAGATGAAAACCTCAGCTAATTGCACATTCAAACACGCTACGCCGTTATTTACCCCGTGGCACTTCAAAAAAAAACACCCCCCACCAAACGCTGTGTGAAATTGAAGCGCGTTATTATCTGACAAGTGACGACGAATAAATATTATGTCCTCGTTGCCATGAATGGGATTGTCTGTCTCCGGTGGTGCAGAAAACTGCCGCCAACACAGGTGCGGCGGAAATGAGTATTGTTTAGTTGTGCGGCCGGATGTGACGTCATATCGTACTGTTACGTGCGTAGCGTTGGCTCGAAAAGGCCGGCGGGGCGGGGGGGGGGGGGGAGGAACGGATACGTGGAACGCCCCTGCCGCATTAGGCAAATCTCAATCACAATAAATTTCAGCATAACTTTACTCTTACGTTCTTTGTCTAGGTTATATTCTTAAATTCGTGTAGCTTAAATTTATTTATTATTCAATGTTCCAATTTTTTTAAAGTTGTTTTCCCATCTACATTAATAAAATAATTAATACACGAGCTCATCCTCAATTACTACTTACTTATCCACTCACACGTTTTATTTACCTGGTTATGTAATTCAGAGCAGCCTTTACCCTTCTTACATGTAATACTTTTAAATCACGGTTCGGTTTATAAGTTGTAATTTAAACCTAATTTTTCTCTTAATCTTCCTTGACGGTTTTTCACGTCATCTCTTTAACCTTTTTGTTTCTTCCACACTGCCTCTAAAACTTTCTCTTTTTCTTGTTTTCTTCGCTTTTTTTTCTCTGATCTTTCCTCGCCATCTCTTTGACATGCCTCTTCCTTTCTTTATGTTTTTCTTCTTTATTTGCTTTTCCTTTTTTACATTTCTCACTTATCTACTTCGAAGACAACGGAAATACCCGAATAATCTAAATAATAATTAAATCTAATTTTTCCTTCCACACTTCTCTTTTTCTTGTTTTCTTTGCTTTTGTTTCCTGATTTTTTTCGCCATCTCTTTGACCTGCCTCTTCCTTCCTTTCTTTCTGTTTTTCTTCTTTATTTGCTTTTAATTTTTTACTTTTCTTTCTCACTTATCTACTTCCAAGACAACGGAAATACCCGAATAATCTAAATAATTATTAAATCTAATTTTTCCTTCCACACTTCTCTTTTTCTTGTTTTCATTGCTTTTTTTTCCTGATTTTTCTCGCCATCTCTTTGACCTGCCTCTTCCTTCCTTTCTTTCTGTTTTTCTTCTTTATTTGCTTTTAATTTTTTACTTTTCTTTCTCACTTATCTACTTCCAAGACAACGGAAATACCCGAATAATCTAAATAATTATTAAATCTAATTTTTCCTTCCACACTTCTCTTTTTCTTGTTTTTTTTGCTTTTTTTCAGTGATTTTTCTCGCCATCTCTATGACCTGCCTCGTCCTTTCTTTCTTTATATTTTTCTTCTTTATTTACTTTTCCTTTTCTTTCTCACTTATCTACTTCCAAGACATCGGAAATACCCGAATAATCTAAATAATAATTTATTCTTATTGTTCCTTCCACACTTCCTCCAAAACTTTGTCTTTTTCTTGTTTTCTTAGCTTTTTTTTCGGATCTTTCTCGCCATCTCTTTGACATGTCTCTTTCTTTCTTTCTTCTTTATTTGCTTTTCCTTTTAATTCATTTTCTTTCTCGCTTATCTACTTCCAAGACAATGGAATAATCTAAATGGAATGGAATAATCTAAATGGAATGGAATAATCTAAATGGAATGGAATAATCTAAATAATAATTAAATCTCATTTTTCCTTCCACACTGCCTCCAAAACTTTTTCTTGTTTTCTTTGCCTTTTTCACTGATCTTTCTCGCCATCTCTTTGACATGCCTCTTCCTTCCTTTCTTTCTCTCTTCTTTATTTGCTTTTCCTTTTTTCCTTTTCTTTCTCACTTATCTACTTCCAAGACAACGGAAATACCCGAATAATCTAAATAATAATTAAATCTCATTGTTGCTTCCACACTTCTCGAAAACTTTTTTTTTTGTTTTCTGACATTTCTGGCCATCTCTTTGACATGCCTCTTCCTTACTTTCTGTTTTTCTTCTTTATTTGCTTTTCCTTTTTCCTTTTCTTTCTCGCATATCTACTTTCAAGACAACGGAATTACCCGAATAATATAAATAATAATTAAACCGACATTTTGTTACATACTTTGTTATTTCGGGATTTTTTTATATTTTATTAGTGTCATCCACGTGGTGGCAACTAATTGGCAAGTGATTTGAAATCGGTGGATGTGGAAAGATAGAGGATGGTAGCCAAGGGTAACTAGGGCCGCCGCCCCCCCCCCCCGCCGCCGGCCTATAGTTTAAGGATCCTACCCGGGCATTCTCCTAATAGTGATGCAGGACAAAACCCCTAGAAAAACCTGCATCAGTTAGGTCCCACGCCCTTCCAATGACTGGAAAAGGGTGGTTTTTTCTGTCACACCAAACTGATATCAGTGATGCGTATCTTGAAAAAATAAGAACAAGAGAGGGAAAATTAATAATTGTAATCAGTCAAAAAGTGTATGTCTTGTTGCATTTCAACAAGAAAAGGAGGGGGGGGGGCTTAATTTTACTGATGAGGAGTGTTAATGTTTTTATCTGTGGCTAACCATCCCATTTCCCATATATTACGCATATATTACGCAATTGGTAACTACAGATAAATAGGTAGCCTCAATTGTATACTTAATGGATATATATATATATATATATATATATATATATATATATATTAATAGTTAAATTATGGTCATGTAACAGTCAATCAAACAATTATGTAACACACAAACGTTTCGTCAGAGGTGTCGAAGAACGCGATAAGACGTTTGAGAGATAAAAATCATATATCAAAGATGTCATAAAGACAGTGTCATAAATACAGAACAAAGAGCTTGCGTCATACTGAATGTTCCAGCTTCATATGATTCATTACCGAAAAATTGATTTCAATATCCAGAATTTCCACACTAATCCCCCCGCCCCCCCCCCCCCCAAATCAATCAAATGTGTGATTACTAGAAAAACAAATAATTAGTGACGACACCTGACGACGTCCGTAATGTCGGGAGAAACGTTACATGGCCATAATATCAATACTTAACAAACCAAATACTATTGCACTACAAAAGATAAAAATACCCAACCATAGATAAACAGGTCAGCTAAGGTTTGTGGATCAGAGATTACACAACCTAGTTCTCAATTTATTTAAACACAGATGATAATAATAATAATAAGTGACAATGAAACCGATTGAATGTTTTTTTTGTAACTATAGTAATAAATGATTTTCTGGGTCTATCAACAAATTTTTCCAAAATGTGAAAACAGGGCGGTAACATTGTCGGAGTTCAAGTGATTAACGTAGAGCAAAATCACACACAACAATTTGCTACTACCGCCCCCCCATCCCTTACCACCCCCCCCCCCCACACACACACTAGATTTCGGCTCGCGGGAATTTAGTTTAGGAAAACGCACTTTATTCAACGCTGATCCCCAGCTTCCAAACCGGATCGTTGCTTTGATGGCATCCCGGGTGCCAATGGCAGAGTTTATAATGCCATTAACACCATGGAGTAGTAGGGGGAGAGGGAGAGAGGGGGAGAGAGACAAAAAAAACTGCACGCACACACACACACAAAGCGAAACATTGTAGCGTATCGCCTACGGCTAATTTATTTCAATGATCGGCGGTTACCGTAAACCAGAGCACTGCAATGGCCGCGCTTACTTTGGAGAAAGTGTCCCACAGAGAAAAAAATCACCCCTGCCGATTGGGTAATGCAAACAGACTTTCCTACTTTTTATGATACATAAAAAAATATATCTGCATCTGTTCCCATTGGCAACGATATTTAAATGTTTAACACTCATCGACTGCTTATGGTTTCGAATAATCAAACTATATAATAAAAAAAGGATGTATATTTGTATGTATGTATTTACGTTAATCTCTATACAGATATCAACGCGTGGACAGATTGGTACACATATTCTTCAAAAGACGAGAAACGGTACTGTGTGTGGGGAGGGGAGGGGTTGAAAATCCCTAAATAATGTAATCATATTGTGTGAAATTACTGTGCGGCAACAGTCCGTGACGTCATCGCACCCCACGTTACTACGCGACGATACTGCACAAAAAAAGGAAACAGTTCCAAGGGTTAACTACGGCTATTGTTTAAGGATCTTACCCGGCCTAAAAGTGATGCAGGACAGACCCTAGAAATCCCTGAATCAGGTAGGTCCGGGCATTTGGTACTTGGCCCACGCCCTTCCCTGGATGGCGGGTGAGAGGGGTTTTTCTTTAGGATAACAGGCTACATGACGGCAATCCACATGCTGGCAACTCCCCTTTAATAGCATAGGAAGAGATTTGAAAGGGAGGATGCGAAAGGTTAGAGGAAGGTAGCCAAGGCTTAACTAGGGCCCCCGGGCTATGGTTTTAAAGGAACCTACCCGGTATTCGCATAAAAGTAATGCAGGGAAAAACCTAGAAAAACCTGCATGAGGTTGGTCGGGCATTGGAGTACTTGTCTCACGCCCTTCCGATAGCGGGAGAAGAGTTTGCTGTGGGGATGCAGCATTCACTTCTCCGTACATCGACCAGCTTAGAAGGCAGCTGGCTGGCTGTTCCAATGGGAATAGCGGACAACTCTTACCGTATGCCCAAGGTCTGCGACCCCACAACATACACCTCTCATAAAAGGCCGAGGTGCCTCGGCATGTAGGAACCTTAGTTCAAAAACGGATAAAGGATAAGTCAACCCCATTTTTTTTATTATTATTTTAGGGTAACAGGCTACATGAGGGTAATCCTCATGGTGGCAACTCCCCTTTAATAGCATAGGAGGGGATTTGAAAGGGGGGATGAGGAAGGGTAGAGGAAGGTAGCCAAGGGTTAACTAGGGCCCCCGGGCTATGGTTTTAAAGGATCCTACCCGGAATTCGCATAAAAGTAATGCAGGGAAAAACCTGCATGAGGTTGGTCGGGCATTGGAGTACTTGTCTCACGCCCTTCCCATAGCGGGAGAGGAGTTTACTGAGAGGACGCACCTTTCTCCGTACCTCGACCCGTTTAAGAGGCAGCTGGCCGACTGTTCCAATGGGAACAACTACCAAAGGTCTGCGACCCCGGAACATACACCTCTCAAAAACAGGCCGTGGTGCCTCGGCTTGTGGGAACCTTAATTCAAAAACGGAGTGAGGATAAAGCATCACCAAGGAAGGTAGACCCTTCCTGTCTCTCCTACAAGGTTCTGCCTGCGAGAGAATAGCCCTCGCTGACTCTTTTTAGAGGGTTTTTCATTTTTAAATCTTCTTATTTGAAGATTCTCCTCAAACACTGCTGCAGGTTAATTGTTCCAGTTTGCAGTCGATCTGTTTAGGGGATGAGAATTTTCCTACGTTTTTTTTTGCGGTCTCGTTTTGACTTTAACGTTAAATTAATAGACATTAAATTAAAACTTTTATACAAGTGAGAATTAAAAGAATGATGAATTTGATTCTACGAACAGTGGGACATTGTACATTGGACGGTTGGTTTTTTTTCCAATTATTTTTTGTTTTCGCAGGTTGAGCGGGCAAGTTGTAAAGCAAGAGGCAGAGGTGACTGTGGGTACTTTTCACTCGTAATTTTGTTTTGAAACGTGCCGATGAATGAGCGTAGGCCCGGCAGTCCTCCTCTTCCAGGACAATGGACAGCGGCGGGGGCTTTTATTCAGGCGCTCAGAGACGCATTAGTGCAAACCGTTAATTTCTGCACGAACGCGTCAGCTATCGTAGTGTTGCAATCAGAAATGTATTTTTTTTTTCGAAAACAAATTCGCCCAACACCACCACCACCACCACCAGCGCCGCGTGGCGAAGTCGCGTCGTCGCAGTTTCCGGTTTGGTGTAACTATAATTTCCGGATGGCGGCCCTATTAATCGGGGGCGACCAAGTTTGGACCATTGGTTCCGTAAAAACAAGTCCCGTGGACTGAGGGGGCGGCGGGTTGGGGGTGGCGGGGGGGGGGGGGTTGTGAGTTTGCGGCACACCGCAGCAAATTCATTTGTTTTACTAGCATTAACGGTTATTGAAACCTCGCTAATTGCAGCATCACAACTCGTTACAGACTAATTATCATGATAAGCTATTTATTTCGCATTATCCCTGGGGGGGTTGCGAAATATGTAATAACATTACGACTGTCAAGTTTTACACACCCCCACCCCTATCACTTCCCGTCACGCTAGGGGAGGGGGGGGGGCGGGGGGCGGGCGGTGGAGTAAATGACGCTGTTATTATTAAAAACCAGGAATTGCATTTGGGTTTGGATTCTCGGTTTTCAGTGTGACGAGATTATCTCGTTACTGTGATTCGAATTAAAAAGAGTACCCATGAAAAATTGCGGGCCGCGTAACGTGTGCATTACAATTTTTCAATTAATAGAGTACGTGGTGAAAGGTGTTGCGGAAAAAAAAAAGATAGACTTTGAGGGTAACAAAGCGTGGAAAGACATACAGAGGGGGGGGGGGGATAAGATCGAAAAACCAACAACATACATTCGCAGAGGTGATCACAACGATTCTCATCTCTAAACCGGATCGATAGGGGATTGGAACAATTAACCTGCAGCAGGGTTTGAGAAGAATCTTACAATAACAAGGGTTTAAGAATAATATTAATAAATGTCTGCGAGGGCAATTCTCTCACAGGCAAAACCTTGTAGGGGAGACCAGGAAGGGGCTACCTTTGGGGATGCCGCCTCCTCTCGCCGTTTTTGAACTAAGGTTCCCACAAGCCGCGGCACTTCAGCCTGTTGTGAGAGGTGTATGTTCCGGGGGGTCACAGACCTTGCGTATATGGTAAGGGTTGCTCGCTGTTCCCATTGGAATAGTCGGCCAGCTGCCTCCTAAACTGGTCGAGGCACGGAGAAGGAAATTCTGCGTCCCCACAGCAAACTAATCTCCCGCTATCGGAAGGGTGTGGGACAAAGTACCAAATGCACCGACTTACCTGATGCAGGTTTTTCTAAGGTTTATCCTGCAACACTTTTAGACGAACTGTCAGGTAGGAACCCTTAAACCATAGCCTTGGGGCCCCTAGTTAACCCTTGGCTACCTTCCTCTACCCTTCCGCATCCCTCCTTTCAAATCCCTTCCTATGCTATAAGAGAGGAGTTGCCACTATATGGATTACCCCCATGTAGCCTGTCTACACCTTCAAAAAAAATATGGTTACCTTTGGGGATACCTTCTTCTCTCTCTTTTTTTTTGGTAAAAAGCCTTGGGCATACGGTAAGAGTTGGACAATAAAAATTTTTAAAGTAACGGATGAAGTAAAAAAAATATTCAAAGCTGATAACAAAAAGCATTTTGGAAGAAAAGAAAAGAGTCTGTACAGTTATCATAAATCAAATTAAAACACTTAGATTATCATTAAATAATAATTTTATTAATTTAATTTTTTTAGGGTAACAGGCTATATTATACAAAATATCGACAGTTGAACTTAGCTCTAATTAGAAATTTTCGAGTGTATTGGTCATTTTTTTTTAGATAACAGGCTACATGAGTGTAATCCACATTGTGGCAACTCCCCTTTAATAGCATAGGAAGGGATTTGAAAGGGGGGATGCGGAAGGTTAGAGGAAGGTAGCCAAGGGTTAACTAGGCCCCCAGGGCTATATTTTAAGGATCCTAGCCAGCATTCGCTGAAAAGTAATACAGGGATAACTCTAGAAAAACCTGCATCAGGTAGGTCGGGCATTGGGTACTTGTCCCGCGCCCTTCCGATAGCGGGAGAGGAGTTTGCTGTGGGGACGCAACATTCCCTTCTCCGTGCCTCGACCAGTTTAGGAGGCAGCTGGCCGACTGTTCCAATAGGAATAGCGGACAACTTTTACTAAGGTCTGCGACCCCGGAACATGCACCCCTCAGAACAGGCCGAGGTGTCTCGGCTTGTGGGAACCTTAGTTCCAAAACGGAGAGGAAAAGGCATTCCCAAAGGTAGCCCCTTCGTATCTCTTAATTTATTTTAGTTCAAAGTGGTTTATTTATTTTACAGTTAATGGAGATAAACTTTGAGATTGTATCGGCGCCATATTTGACAACCTCGACTAAGAACCTTGCCAATAAATCTTAATAAGGTTTGATATTTCATTTCTGTATCAATATAAAGTATTTTTATGCACTATAATAATTTTTCTCTATTATTTAAAACTTTCTAAATATACTGTCAACGACGATGACGCAGTTCCATCTTCAACTGAATTGATTTTAATTCCGTTCCTTTCTTCTTCCATCCAGCGTCGTAATTATGCGATTTCTTTGAAACAATTTTTTTTTCAACGTCTTGGAAATGTGCGTGGACATTAAACATTCAATGAACGACTGCAGAGAACCAATCAGAATTCTATATAATTAAGAAGTTCTCATAGAGCCCCGGGAGATGGAGGGAAGACGTTTCTACCTGGCGGTCGGTCTCAAAGATGAAACTTTATGGGAAGGGGCAAAAACACGGCGCAGACGTGGAATTTTATTACCCTCCTAGTCCAATGGGATCTTACCAAAGTGGATTAAGGGAGTTATTATTAGAAACTAGCGTCGGATTCGGAAGCGTTCGTAAAATACGATGCATTTTTTTCTTACCGTAAACCGACCATAAAAGGGAGAATTTTTTTATGTAATATTTTTAAAAAAAACAAGGACATGTGTGTGTATATGTGTGTGTGTGTGTGAGAGAGAGAGAGGGGAGGGAGAGAGATAGAGAGAGAGAGAGAGAGAGAGAGAGAGAGAGAGAGCAGTAGAATACCAATAGTTTTGTTGTGGCGTCAAATTCAAAGAGGAAAGTCATAGCAGTTAGTAGTAATTAATTAAAAAAATATTTATCTATTTGTCAATGTCACTTTATTCTTTGAAATGAAACTGTTTCAATATTCCATGAAAATCTTTCTGCTTTTCCAAATATTTTTGAGAACTTTAAAAAGCGTGAGACAAGGAATTTTATGTTGTTGCCAATTCTTTGACCAAGCAAGGAACGAGACGTTGTCTGCCGAGGACGCGCGCGGCTGCTTGATAATGTAGGGAAACCGCTAACCAGGTTCGGAACAGAACAAGGAAGGCTTCGTCGGCCGCCCCTATTAATCTCCCACGTCGAGACGAAGAACACGGATTAGTTTGTGTACGTGTACATTGTTAATGAAACCGTAACGGTAGCAGAATTGATTTCCTTGAAACTTGGCACAATGGCGGCTCCTCGCAGCCCTTCTCTTGTCCATTAAGAGGAGCCAACTTCCTCGAGAGAGAACAATTGTAATTTATAAGATGAACATTAATAAACCAACTGGTTCCTCAAACTCGGAAGCTTTAATCTTTTGCTCGCCATTTTGGACAGAAGCAATCCTGCGACCTCCAAAGAGGACTGTCAAAAAAACAAAACACCTTATTTTGGAAGACGTAACGATGGTAGCAGGTATTTGTTTTCACTGCTTTACAGTGGTTATTATCTCTGCTTTTTTTATTTCTAGTTAAAAAAATTCTGCATGATCATACAAGGTCATATATTGTGACTGTTAAGAAAAACTAATAAATAAACAAACACCTGCCATTTGTTTCTTTACAATTTTATTCTATTCATTGTAATTGTTTTGTTCTTTTTTTTTTGTAGTTTTAAACTTGAACCGTATGAGGTCGTCAAATAAGTGACGAAAACGTTGTTTAATAATTTTACATTAATAAATTATTATTTCTGTCTTAAAATTTGGCTGATGTTTATTTATTTACTAGCCTTGGTGCCCGGCGTTGCCACGTGTACTTGTTTATATAAACCCGATACAGTATTTAATTCTATATTAATCTTTTTTTTTAGGGCAACAGGCTACATGAGGGTGATCCACATTGGGCAACTCCCTTTTAATAGCATAGGAAGGGTTTTGAAAGGGAAGGGTAGAGGAAGGTAGCCAAGGGTTAACTAGGGGGTCCGGGCTATGGTTTAAGGATCCTACCCGGCATTCGACTAAAAGTAATGCAGGGAAAACCCTAGAAAAATCTGCATCAGGTAGGTCGGGCATTGGGTACTTGTCCCACGCCCTTCCGATAGCGGGACAGGAGTTTGCTGTGGGGACGCAGCATTCCCTTCTCCGTGCCTCGACCAGTTTAGGAGGCAGCTGGTCGACTATTCCAATGGGAATAGCGGACAACTCTTACCGCATGCCCAAGGTCTGTGACCCCGACATTGAATTTTATTGCATTAGTCCCAACAAACATACCTTCGGAGTTTCTTCTTAAATATACTCCTTGACTACTGCAGGATATAATTGTCCCTTCAGTCTTCAGACATTACCAAGGATTAAATTGATGAAATTGTTAGCTATATTCACAATGTAAACAAATAGTCGCCATATTGGAGTCACTAAACATGGTGACGAAAATTAACTTACATTTTCCGCAAGGATCGTAAAGTATTTCATATTGTTTTTTTATTATTATTCCATGGAGTATTACTGGATGAAATTAAACTTTCTATTCAATGAAAAATATTTCTGCGGTATTTCATTACTGGGAAAAGGAACTATTTCTTCTGTTCGACGTGTAGTGACGTCTCTCTCTCTCATGCGTGACGTCACGGTCTCCTGGCGAGCAGGAATTAAACACAAAATTATCATGTTTTCCAATTACAATTCTTTCTACCTTTATGCTAGGGGTTTCTCACCCCCCTCCCCCTCACCACAGCACCGTTTCTCGTGTTTTGAAGAATATGTGGGCCAATTTTATTGTTACTATCTGTCCACGCGTTTAAATTTGTATAGAAATTAACGTAAATACATACATACATACATCCTCTTTTATTATATAGAGGTGGATTTTCAATCAGACCTAAATTTTGGTTTCATTTTAATTTTTCCCATCCCTCTATAACAAGGTATAGAAGAGTCTATAAAAAGTGACTCGAATTGGCAGTTTGTTTCGATAGGGTTAGAATTCTTGGAAGGAATGTGATGTGAGACCTCTATCAATGAGCAAGTTCAACACTTCCAGAGAGAGGAGGAGGAGGAGAGAATGACTAACGAAGAGTAGATAGAGCAGAGTGGAAGTTGAAGTCCATCGACTCGATACGATTAGCATCCAGAATCCTCATTTACCAAAGCTCATCCCGCAAGGCGCCCTACGAGGCACCGGGGGGGGGGGGCGGAGGAGGGAAGGAGACGGCGCAACCCCCCCAACGTTCGAAATTAGCGCGGAAGAAAAGTGTTGTAAAAGTTTGCTGTAGGAGAGGAGAGAAGAGCTGATCAAAGTTTGTGCTCACGCGGTGCGGTGTCCCGGCTGGCTATGCTATGAATATGCAATGGCGTCGGCGTCCAATCCAAGTTGGTGCCCCCGCGAGGGTCGTTAGAGGGTAGATATAGTGGTGCTGGACCCGACTGTGCATTCGCCCTGCGTTCCGTCGATCCCTTACCTAGGCCCCGTCCCCAAAAAACCCCCAGCGACGGGGTCCGCAGCCTCCGCCTAAGTCACCCTAAGTCGCCCTGATAACGCACTCGGGCAAGGTGCCGATATAAATCCCTGCTAGAGGGTTGAGGGGACGACACTTCGATACCCCACACGCCATTACGTCTCGCTGTATCCACCGGAAATCTAACAGCTTCAACGAACAAGACTTACAATATATATCACGCATTATGTTCAATTAATTAGTCATAACAATTTCAACTATTACCACCTCATCGTAGGCTAAAAATTTATTTATATATCAAGCCAGCTCCATTCATACACACGGGATAATTTTGAATCAATTAAACTTATAACATTATAAAACCTTGAATTTATACCGAAAATAATAGGTATATTTACAACAATAATAAGAAAGATAAACAAGATCAGGCAAAACGTAAATACCACATTAACGATTCAAGAATCCTTGCCTCCTTTCTTCAGGTGCTAAGACCAGCATAGAGTGACACAACTGCACTATTCAGTTGGCAAAACTCAAAAGCGAAAAAAAAACACAGACAATATTATTCTATTTAAAAAAAAATAATATATGACAAATACCGTTTCGTCAATGACTGGGACATCTTCATGAGTATAGTAACGTCCAATTATAATATATTGTAACAAAATTTCTTGAAGAAAAAACAACATAATTCCTAATAATAAATTATAACTGTACGTAACTAAACAATAATCAAAATTTATTATAATAAAATAAACCATTAAAATTCTTGTAATAAATTAAACTGGATTTAAATAAACACCTGAACAAAAATTGTTATAGAGAAATAAATATTTTTAAATGATAATTGAATGTGACTAAACACCTGAACAAAATTTCTTATAGTGAAATAAAATTTTAAAAATTAATATATTAAATTATAGTTGAATGTGACTAAACACCTGAACAAAATTTCTTATAGTGAAATAAAATTTTAAAAATTATTATAATAAATTATAATTGAATGGGACTAAACACCTGAACAAAATTTCTTATAGTGAAATAAATTTTTAAAAATTATTATAATAAATTATAATTGAATGTGACTAAACACCTGAACAAAATTTCTGAAAATGTGAAATAAATTTTTAAAATTTATTAAATTAAATTATAATTGAATGTGACTAAACACCTGAACAAAATTTCTTATAGTGAAATAAAATTTTAAAAATTAATATATTAAATTATAATTGAATGGGACTAAACACCTGAACAAAATTTCTTATAGTGAAATAAATTTTTAAAAATTATTATAATAAATTATAATTGAATGGGACTAAACACCTGAACAAAATTTCTTATAGTGAAATAAATTTTTAAAAATTATTATAATAAATTATAATTGAATGGGACTAAACACCTGAACAAAATTTCTTATAGTGAAATAAATTTTTAAAAATTATTATAATAAATTATAATTGAATGGGAATAAACACCTGAACAAAATTTCTTATAGTGAAATAAAATTTTAAAAACTATTATAATAAATTATAATTGAATGGGACTAAACACCTGAACAAAATTTCTTATAGTGATATAAAATTTTGAAAATCATTATATTAAATTATAATTTAATGTGACTAAACACCTGAACAAAATTTATTATAATAAAATAATTTTTTTAAAAATTCTTATAATAAATAAGTATATTGTCAAACCCTTCGGTAACTATGGTAACAAAGTGGTGAAATTCTTTACTGCAACATTTCTATCGTGTTTGCTGACGTACTCTTTGTTAATTAACAGTGCCGTAAAGTTGGCCGACATTAACTGAAAGGAAACTGTTTGTTAGTGGGTTTATACACAATACATGCGAAGGGAGAGGAAGAGAGAGAGAGAGAGAGAAAGTCATATACGTACACGCGCATACAGAGACTAAAATTGTGCCTCTCTGCAGGCGAATTCCGTTGCCTTGCGGAGCGCCGTTTTGCTGCGGAAAGCGAGTGAGTCCCTTGGAAAGGAAAGAGGGGGGTGGGTGGGGGGGGGGCTTGTGGATGTCACAACACAATTAGAATTGCGACTCACGTTGTGTATTATGCAGAGCCAAGACTGCTCCTGTAATATAAACCTGATTAGCTACACAGTTCCCCAGGGACACACACAAGCAGCGCCAGACTCAGGGGGGGTCCTCCTCTGCTGCCGAACACACACACACACACACATGTAACGGGCATCTCAACACTCTTATGATTATATGATTGGAAGTTAGAGTCTGAATCAGACACATCTAGAATCCCGCGTTGCTAAAACATGATCGCTAGTGTATTGGCTGCAGGAAACTGAAATAAAAACTTTGAAAATGTATGGAAACAGGTCATCCGCAGTAAACTTGTATAAAACGTACGGAATAAAGTGGTAATGCATTCAAAATTCTCGTAACCATAACATAAGCTTATATTTATCTTGTAATGACACTTCATTTACCTCAAAGTATAAAATTCTTGCAGAACCCCGTTTGGGTATTATGAGAACTGCCAACATTAATTTCATACCGTCTGATCGTCGTCATCAATACAAAAAAAATCTAAATTCGTGATCTATTAATACAAATATAATTAGATAAAATCGTAAAAACTATTATTGATGAGTAAATTAATTATTATATGTAAAACAATTCATATCAAACACAACGGTTCGCTCCTGACTGGGAACTCTTCAGGTGTTTAGTTACATTCTATTTTAAATAATTATCAGAATTTTAAAAATTTTATTTCAACGTTTTCTGATACGAAATTTGGTTCAGGTTAGTATGATAATTTTAAAAATCTGATTTAATTATTTTCTGATAAGAAATTTGGTTCAGGTGTTTAATTACATTCAGTTATAATTAATTATAGGATTTTTTAAAATTTTATTTCATTATTTTCTGATAAGAAATTTGGTTCAGGTGTTTAGTTACATTCCGTTATAATTAATTACAAGAATTTTAAAAAATTTATTTCATAATTTTCTGATAAGAAATTTGGTTCAGGTGTTTAGTTAAATTCAGTTATAATTAACTATAAGACTTTTAAAAATTTTATTTCATTATTTTCTGATACGAAATTTGGTTCAGGTGTTTAGTTACATCCAGTTATAATTCATTACAAGAATTTTAAAAATTTCATTTAATTATTTTCTGATAAGAAATTTTGTTGAGGTGTTTAGTTACATTCATCTATAATTAATTATAAAATTTTTAAAAATGTTGTTTCATTATTTTCTGATCAGAAATTTGGTACTGGTGTTTAGTTACATTCAGTTATAAATAATTACAAGAATTTTAAAAATTTTATTACAACATTTTCTGATACGAATTTTGGTTCAGGTGTTTAATTACATTCAGTTATAATTAATTATAGGAATTTTAAAAATTTTATATCATTATTTTTTGATAAGAAATTTGGTTCTGGTGTTTATTTACATTCAGTTATAATTAATTATAAGAATTTTAAAAATTTCGTTTCATTATTTTCTGATACGAAATTTGGTTCAGGTATTTAGTTACATTCAGTTATGATAAATTATAAAAATTTTAAAAATTTCATTTCATTATTTTCTGATAAGAAATTTTGTTCAGGTGTTTAGTTACATTCAGTAATAATTAATTATAAGAATTTTAAAAATTTCGTTTCATTATTTTCTGATACGAAATTTGGTTCAGGTATTTAGTTACATTCAGTTATGATAAATTATAAAAATTTTAAAAATTTCATTTCATTATTTTCTGATAAGAAATTTGGTTCAGGTGTTTAGTTAAATTCAGTTATAATTAACTATAAGACTTTTAAAAATTTTATTTCATTATTTTCTGATACGAAATTTGGTTCAGGTGTTTAGTTACATCCAGTTATAATTAATTACAAGAATTTTAAAAATTTCATTTAATTATTTTCTGATAAGAAATTTTGTTGAGGTGTTTAGTTACATTCATCTATAATTAATTATAAAATTTTTAAAAATGTTGTTTCATTATTTTCTGATCAGAAATTTGGTACTGGTGTTTAGTTACATTCAGTTATAAATAATTACAAGAATTTTAAAAATTTTATTACAACATTTTCTGATACGAATTTTGGTTCAGGTGTTTAATTACATTCAGTTATAATTAATTATAGGAATTTTAAAAATTTTATATCATTATTTTTTGATAAGAAATTTGGTTCTGGTGTTTATTTACATTCAGTTATAATTAATTATAAGAATTTTAAAAATTTCGTTTCATTATTTTCTGATACGAAATTTGGTTCAGGTATTTAGTTACATTCAGTTATGATAAATTATAAAAATTTTAAAAATTTCATTTCATTATTTTCTGATAAGAAATTTTGTTCAGGTGTTTAGTTACATTCAGTAATAATTAATTATAAGAATTTTAAAAATTTCGTTTCATTATTTTCTGATACGAAATTTGGTTCAGGTATTTAGTTACATTCAGTTATGATAAATTATAAAAATTTTAAAAATTTCATTTCATTATTTTCTGATAAGAAATTTGGTTCAGGTGTTTAGTTAAATTCAGTTATAATTAACTATAAGACTTTTAAAAATTTTATTTCATTATTTTCTGATACGAAATTTGGTTCAGGTGTTTAGTTACATCCAGTTATAATTAATTACAAGAATTTTAAAAATTTCATTTAATTATTTTCTGATAAGAAATTTTGTTGAGGTGTTTAGTTACATTCATCTATAATTAATTATAAAATTTTTAAAAATGTTGTTTCATTATTTTCTGATCAGAAATTTGGTACTGGTGTTTAGTTACATTCAGTTATAAATAATTACAAGAATTTTAAAAATTTTATTACAACATTTTCTGATACGAATTTTGGTTCAGGTGTTTAATTACATTCAGTTATAATTAATTATAGGAATTTTAAAAATTTTATATCATTATTTTTTGATAAGAAATTTGGTTCTGGTGTTTATTTACATTCAGTTATAATTAATTATAAGAATTTTGAAAATTTTATTTCATTATTTTCTAATAAGAAATTTGGTTCAGGTGTTTAGTTTCAGTCTGTTATAATTAATTATAAGAATTTTAAAAATTTCATTTCAATTTTTTCTGATAAATAATTTGGTACAGGTGTTTAATTACATTCAGTTATAATTAATAATAAGAGTAGTATTAATTTTATTTTCTGATACATAATTTTGTTCAGATGTTTAGTGACATTCAGTTATAATATTCAATTAATTAACATTCAATTATTTGCCCCCATAGAGGACTTACTGTGGTACAAGCTGGATTTCTATAATAAATATAAACATATATAAAAGCTACAATCACCGACTCTGCACAATATTTCCTGGAACCTCTAAAGCGATTTTCACACACATTATAATAGTTATAATACATCAATGCATTATTACGATCGTTTGTACATACTTTTAACTAAAATATTGGGAAAAAAAACTCTCTATTTGAACATATTTCTCCAGCAATCACAGTCCGTTGAGTGACCAGCGATCACGTGGACGCCGTGACGTAACCTACTACTCCAGTCATTTTCTTACTATTATTTTGTATGTTTCTTATTTACAATTTTTATATCAAATATCCCTTAAAATATTACTCTAATAATTCATCTATTTTTTAAAAAAAATAATATAACTATGTAAATTTGAACATACATAATAAAATCTTAAAACGAGAGGGGGAAATGTTTCTGACTGCCTCAGTTAATTCATTAAAAAAAATATTTTATTTTCTAAACCGGTTTTTAGTGTCCCCTGTCACTTTTATCTGAAAATTCGGTACGGTTACAATGTGTATTTTTGAATAAAATTATGTTAAATATAAATAAAATACATGTAGTAAAGTGACTTTTTATAAATATTTCATTATTTATATTCTAATTTACATATGTGTATAATTATTTTTTTAAAAAATAAAGAAATGGATTATTAGAGGAATAATTTGAATAAGAATGCAACAGAAATAATAGTAAGAAAATGACTAGAGTAGTAGGTCACGTCACGTCGTCCACGTGCTCGTTGACTCATTCAACGTACTGTGTGATTGCTGCGGAAGGATGATGGTTTGTTTTATATATAATAATATATATTTTATAATTTTACTTAATGGTGTGTGTACCCTTGATCGTAATAATGTCTTGATGTATTTTAACTCGCGGATATAATTGGTTTGTTGTAAAAACACATAAATGGACAAGTCTGCAGGCCGGTAGCTTCTGTGTTGAATGTAACGAAGTGGATAAAAAAGGAGGGAGGAATCGAGGGTGTCTAAATGAGGGGGGGTGGGGGAGGAACGTTTTTGCTAAAAATATCTGTTTTAATAACTGCAAATAAAATAAAAATTTAGACGTAAACTAGTAATTTGTAATGTATACGTGCATGTTGTACTGACGTCACACAGTGACGTCACACCTGCTAATTTTGTAATAAAGTCTATCTCCTTATGTATACGTTTCCGCAACAACAAAGCGTTATTTTTCAAATCGTCTTGTAAATGGCCAGAAAGTGCTTAAGGACGTCTGATATTTTAATCGTTTCCGTTTCTTCAATATTAGCCGGAAGGAAGCGAACCACTGCCGGCTCGCGAGGATGATTGATGACTGAATTATAATATCCAAATTAAGGGGGAATGCAACGTTTCAGTGGACACTAAGATGATTGGTGAGAGTCGCATATGCCATTTGAGGAGAATATGTCGACATAGGGAACAATAATAATAATAAGATATAAAATAATCTATATATTGATATAGAATCCATATAGTTATATATTGGTTGATCAGTCTCAGTGCTTTTTGGCATTTTAAGTATTCCATATTTTATATAGGAAATAAAGAACACCAGCTACAACACTGTCCAAATCTTTGGTTTCCTAATTCCCATTACCGTCGCAAGATAATAATGTCTTAAATTGTTCGCCGTACGAAGATGACATTAATCCGCCTCGAAACGTCAAGGAGCTTTACTTATTTTTTTAAGTGTTTGTTTTTTAATTTTGTGTGTTATAAAGCTCGTAATCAGGAAAAATTAATTATCCTATTTTAAACATAATACATGTATATGTCAAACACAACGTTTCGTCCCCTGATTGAGACATGTTCAGGTGTATTGTCACATACAATTGAAGGATTAAATTTCTTTCCTCCTCCTCCCCCCCCCCACTTCTTTTAGTTTAATCTTTTTATTTCTCCGGTTTTCGTGATTCTTATTGCTACATCTTCGGCTGTCTCGTCCACCTTAACCTCTTTTTACTTGAGCCCGGTATAGAACATGTAAAAACCACGACAACTACACATCAGACAATGATTAAAGTTTTGTATATTAACGATCTTTAATTTTTTTGGAAGATTCTCCATCATCTAACATGCCAAATGGTTCTACAGTCGGCGCCACGAAAATGTAATATCAAAGGACAAGCACTACAGTGACAGCGTAGCCAGATTGTGTTGTGCCATCGTTACCAGTTAGCATTAGTCAACAAGCCTTGATATTAGGCAACGTAGCCGTGAGGAAGAATCGTCGCTTTGGTATTACATTTTCATGGCGCAGACTATAGTCGGGCTTTCGGGATTTCGGAGCGGCTTGTAATGGTCTACGGATTAGTCCTGTACAGCTTTAATATATTTGTGGAAAGTTGTCGGTATTTGCTTCCAGGTGTATCTCTCCATTTATTTCCATCCTCAAGACATAATAAAAACTGTTGTTGGCGTTCCTTCTACTATATGAATAAATGTTTGAGGAGAACATGAGGTCACTCGACTGGACCAAGTTGCTTCACACCATTTGTTGACATTACTGGGTAAAGTTTCTAGTAACTCGCTCGTTATTGTTAGTGTAACCCAAGTGAGAGGGGGGGGGGGGGTGAAACACACTTTAGAAAGTTGAAGCAACTTTGGTAAGTAAACCATCTGAACAAACGTAGAAGACCACCGACGGAAGGTAGATTGACAAAAATTTGTCTACATTGTCATCAATTTGATAGAACTGAATCACAGAAAAATATTATCGACATTGTACTCAGAGAAGTAAATTAATAATTATTAAATAAATACACAATTAAACTAATTAATTCTAACATACCGTAGTGTCTGGGATTAGTAACAATATCCAATTCCGTTGTTAGTGCACGAATATATTTTAACTAAAAATCATAATAAGCACGGGGAAATCCACAATCGTTGTGGTAGTCCGCCGCAGCACGCAAGGCGGTCGTCTGTTGGAACTGAGACAGTTGATAAACAGCGACGTTGCCATTTAGAACCGTATCTATTCCGAAACGTCGTAATTTAGAAACTAATCGACGGGACAAACTAAAATAATATTTTGCTTATCAGTTTTTCGTAGTCTACTCGACGACGCTCTCTGCAGCTGTATTTTTTTTTACGGTTTGGCAACAGTTCGAGGTTCACGTGCTATTTTTTGTTTGCTGGTACGTTAAAACCTTTTTTTTCTCTTAATTATGTCTCTGCAGTGTTTGTCTCCTTCTGCCTGATACTTCCTTATATCTTCTGAACTTCCCATACTGCTCTACCGAAAGCAGTAATACTATATATTTAACGTCGGTTTTTTAATTTTTAAGAACTTCCAGAAGAGACTATACAATGATAATACTTTTTTGAAATTTTAAGTTAATATTTTCAGTATGTCTTGACGGTTTTAGGTTAACTAAGGCCCATTGGAACAGTCGGCCAGCTGCCTCCTAAACTGGTCCAGGAACGGAGAAGGGGGAATGCTGCGTCCCCACAGCAAACTCCTCTTCGGTCATCGTGCCACAAAGCCCAACCTACCTGATGCAGATTTTCTAGGGTTTGTCCTGCACAACATTTAGGAGACTTGCCGGGTATTTTAAGGTAATCGGAATGGCATAAACACGTTACGAAAACTTTTTACAGATGGACGAAAGTGGTTGAACGTAAGGAGAAATTATTGTACGGAATAAATTCAGCAGGACAAATTTATATACAGTTGCTTCAGGGAGGGGGGCGGGGGGGAATAAAATTATAGTTCCAAAATACTATCGACATTACACCTCACCATCGATTTTTCTTCAGCAATCGAATTTTAACGGAGAAAAATGAACAATCGCAACTTGTGAATGTGTCTGTTTACTTCTTTTTTTTTCCTGCTATCTTCAACAGCATCTGAAAACTGAACAAGTGGGGGGAGGAGGGGGTGGTGTGTTTTTTCTTAATTCTTTTTTCTTCTCGGTCTCTTCATTTCCCCAAGGGCAGAGACTGGAGAGACGCACAATCGCGACGACGTACTTGACTTGATTCTTCCAGAACGTACAAGTTCAATTTGATCATCTACCGGAATCCTACTGTCCTCTAAAAGTCACACCACGGCAATAAATCATCTTATTCATAGGCATTGAATTTCAATTCTGGAAGAAAAAAAATTATTTGAAATAATATTTTTGATCAGTACAGAGTTAAAAAGAAAAAAAAATTTAACGTCTGATTGAAAATATTTGCCGACGATGTAGCCATACTTTGCCAGTCCCATGACTACGAATCGGCTACAATACAACTAGCAAACTGCCATTAAACGTGTAGCCATTTGGGAAAATAATTGGAATAACAATAATCACAAATAAATCCATCACAGTTACTTATTTCCTAAAATAATACCATTCACTAACAATATCTATATTAACAACACACATATATATATATATATATGTAGTAATTAAAAGGAAATATAATTAATTAAAAAACAAAAATTTCGGGCTTGCATTGTTGGCGGCGTAAACATACGAGTTGTGTACAAGAATATGGGGCTATAATGCCTGCTTGCTGGGGGTAATTGTCGAAAAACATTTTGCTAGACGCGCAGAGCGGCAGTGTGTGGACAGGAGGCAGAGGAATAACAGTTCGGACAAAATTTCAGAAAGTGTGTTTGGGGAGTCAAGGCTGTAATATTCAGAACGATCTATAGTTTTCCAGTCTATGAGCGAATAACTGCGACGATGGTACGCCGACTGTTATTTTCCCTGATGCAGAATATTTTCGGAGTCAAGCCTACGTTCACGAGTTAGACATTTCTTCAATTATTGGGAGCCAGGTTATTGTATACAGTAAATAACCAAACTTTGATAATGGTAACAAGTTATTGATAGAGAGAACTCAGCAAGTAACTTCTGTGTATTAAGGCCTGTTTATTAAGTGTTAATAGTAATCGTGTGTACGAGCCCATGTCGTTGGTACAAGGAAACATTAAGGTAAACAGAACAACTTATTATCTGTAAACCCCACAGTAAATGATATCTTATCGTCAGATTTCCGTGTTCAGATTTCATATTTAAATTTTTTACTGATTGTTAAATTAATGCTTGAGTCATTTTGTAAATTTAATTGTTTGACCTAAATATTATTTATTGAAAGGCCCCGATGGTCGGCCCTGAGATCTAACCGTGGTATTTGTCAAGTTTTAACGTGTAATAAAATTTCTATAATTGGATTTAATAAATTAATTACTTGTTTACTTTAAATTTGATCTTTTAATTAAAACATCCGATCACTTTATTTGTTAATTTTTCATATCATTTATCTTAAAATACTACAAATTGTTGCTACAACATGTGGCACGTGTAAATCATTGTAAGTTGAAATACTACAAATTGGAGCCCAACGTGGGGCTTTGTTCTTAATTGAATTGTTTAAAAAGTAACCATTACAATATATATATATATATATAAAGGAACTTAACGTTTACCTAAGAAGGAAGACACGTTTAAATCATGTTAATTGAATAACTAAAAAATGGCGCCCAACGTGGCGATTTAACTGTGATTTATTGTTTAATTTAATTACTACAATATATATATATAGATATAGATAGATAGATTCAGATAAGAATTAGTCGCTTTATAAAGTTATCTTCGTAGGATAAAACGGATGACGTTGAACTGTGAGACATTTTATCCTACAAGAGCGCCTTGCGAAACAGGACAGGTGTCACATCTGCCGATACTTCTCACGCTTTCCAACTTTTATCCTCGATCTGTCCCTCTCTCTCTCTCTCTCTCTCTTTTACAGTCGACTGCCACTTGTTCTCGTGACTGTGCTAGCACCTTCCTTGGTACGTGTGTGTGTGAGTCCCTCTCGCATCCGTTATTTGGATTTTTCATTGTCTCCCCTTCTATTCTCCTTTTATGAACCCCCCTCCCCCCCCCACCATCCCTTGTCAGATTATTACAGTATTAGGGAATCCTTCACAGTGGTCCTGTTACGCCCACAAGGACATTAACCAACAAAAATTAACTATTCCTTGATCCTATCACTCCAGAAGCATTCTTCACGAATTGTAAAGTTTATATGACTGATTTTTTTAAAATTTTATATTTAATGAACTATTATCACAGTTTCAATAAATAATTTTAAACTCCCTTACATTACAACTTTTTTTTTCAATATTGAAAGCCTAAGAAGCCTTCGGCCTACAATTTAGCCATATTCATGTACAAAACAAACTTATAAATAATTTATTTTGTCCGTTCAAAATTTCTCTGTCTTTTGAAACGTTTATTTACCGTAGTTTCCAATATCACGTTCGAACAGCAACACTGAACACACCTACTACTTTTATTTTGTTTTAATCTGACTAGGACTTTGCGTTACTTATTTATTGCCTAATATTCAATATCTTTCATCGATGTAGGGTGAACAAATCACAGCCGAATAGGACAAAGTATATATATATACGCACACTTGACACTCTGGCGATTGTTGCTATTTTCTAAATCATACATTAGAATCAAGAATTACCATTAATATATAAATTTAATAATAAACCCAGAATTTTTTTTAATACAGCTGAAACAATCAGTTTCTTTTATTCGTTATTTTGTGCCAACCCAATAGAACCAAACTCACTAAAAACATTTCCAAAGTGAATAAATGCAATTAAAATATTTAGAGAACATTGGTCACCTTACTAATACACACATAGGTACAGCGGTATGAACGTTAATATATATCACTTTAATAAACCTGAAAACACGTGTAGCGTTTGTGGACTATGAAAAATCATTCGATCGTGTTAATAGAGATGTGTTGTGGTCAATTATGGAAAAAAGAGGATTTTCTAAAGCTTTAATAGAAGTTATTCAGAGCTTGTATAGGAACACCAGGATCGTAAAAGCTACTGGAAAACAGATGACCCAAGGTTGTAAGGCAGTGGTTGCAGTAAGTCACAAACTCTTTTTAACTTATACGTGGATGATCTGGTAAGAAAATGGAAGGAAGATCTAAACACATTGCTATTCGCCTCGATGACCAGGTTATTATCCACGATAATAAACTAGAAATATGGGCTTATAAGTTACACCAACGGAGTAAAATATATAACCTGAAAATTTCAATAAGTAAAACAAAAACCCATGGCGTTGTCAGGAAACAGCCCAATAAGAAAACAAATTGTCATAGAAGGGGAAAAACACTCGAACAGGATTTAGGATGTGGAATAACATTTGAAGAGGATAAAGATATCACAAATAAAATATACAATTTTACAGAGGATATGTGGGGACAATAAGAAGAACGTTAACAGGTAAAACCAGAAAAGTGAAACACAAAAATTAAATTTTATAAGCTGCTGACGGCAGTTCCTACAATTTTTCCAGAATGCTGGGTAACAAAACATAAAGAGCTCAAAACAAATAGAAAGAGGCAGCTGAAATGAAATTTCTTAGAGCAGTGAATCGGGGATAAAATAAGAGGAGTACTTCCATAAGTGTTGAGGCGATCACAGATAAGTTAACAGGGGTATCAAGGAAGGTGGGGAGAGAGCAATGTATTGTAAATGCCTAGAGACAGTGCTGGAATATAAACCATTAGGCAAAAAGGAGTGTTGGAAGACCCCAAGGTTGAGACGGCGAGGTGAAGCCGGAACAGGCTAAAAGCCTTAATCCTGGAAAGCAGCAGAAGAAAAATAAACAAAATAGAATTTTTTTTATTACAACTGAATATTCTTATTGGAAGACCAAGGTTGAAGCAGGAACAGGCTAAAAGCCTTAATCCTGGAAAGCAGCAGCAGCAGAAGAAGAAAAAAATATAATTTTTTTTATTACAACTAAATAGTCTTATTTACTATCATTATTTAATGTGTGTCAACCCAATAAAACGAAAAATACTAAAAAAATTAATTTATGTCAATATATTAAATTAACGATTTTTTTAAATAGAATATTTTGCTAACTTCACTACATAATTATGTATATATATATAGTGTAAATACATTCCTCTTTTTAACATAATACCTGTATACCAACTTTCAAAGTTGTAAACGAAATACTGGTCTGTTCTTCTTCATTCACAGTGCGATTTTTTTGTTCGTTCAAACTGTGGTATTTTGCATATTTTCTACTTAAATGTAAAACGAAACCCACTAAAAATAAATTAATTTAGAATATGAATACGTACAATTAACGTTTTTTTATATATATAGAACGTGGCTAACTTCATGAAATAATTATGTATTTATATCTACATTTTTTACTGTTATGAAATTCGTCTTTTTTAACATCAAACGGCGGATACAAGCCTCAATAAAGCTACTTAAAAATTTCAGAATGTGTTTTAACGCTTGTTTCTGTTCAAACTTCCTAATTTTTATTTAATCCGCTTTATTTTTTTTTACTTAAAGCAAGAAGTAACATTTACGACTGCGAAGAAAACTCGATGCTAGTTTTCTGAACGAAACGCATTGTCTCGCCATGGTGTATCTCATTTACGCCTGGTTAAAATACGTTCGTTTCCGCACACTGGAGAGAGAGAGAGAGAGAGAGAGAGGAGAAAAAAAAAGTTTTTCACCACCACGGTTTATCTCTGAATGAGGGCGAATTCCACCTGCAACAGTCCAGGCAGAGACGACGACAGTAGTAGTTTTCATCTCTTTGCGCCTGCAAAACTTGGCAATCTCGTCTCCGAATTGCTCCCTTCCCCCCCTTTTTCCCTCGTTGTTGCGAAACTTTTCCAGGAAGCCTTCCAGTACGCTCTAAACTCGGGCGCAATGTCATAAAAACAATGGCAATTGCTGGCTTCATCATCTCCAGTCAGAAATGAGATATTACAATACACACAAAAAGGGTGATCTGGAAAAGTCTATCGGGGACGCTGGTTGCTGTCGGGTCCTCGTAAAGTCCACACGATGTGGTTTACAGCGTTTATTTGTATTACACTAGTTTCTCTCTCATAGTCGTGAAATCTTCCAACTCCGTAACTAAAATATTCCATTTTATTTTACGTATTAAAAACAAAAACTACATCTAATGTTTTCTTTAAATTGCGGAATGGCTTTGAGACGGTATTTGACTAACAAAGTCCAGAAATTACTTCATACAAAACATCACATGCAGGATTAATTTTATAATTACCATATTAGAATCCAACTCACGACTTTTGCCTTCTGTGCATCGGCAAATGGTTTCCCCACGTGGCTGTTGAGACGTGGCAACGTCGCCGCAACTACACGCGATAGTCGTCCCAACTGTAAGATTTTTAATAATTACTAATGACGTATTATCGGTAAACTTATGGAGGATTATAGTTCTTCTTCTTCTTCTTCTTTACAGGACTAGGGCTTTTAGCCTGTTCCTGCTTCAACCTTGGTCTTCCAATAATAATATTTAGTTGTAATAAAAAAATTCTATTTTGTTTTATTCTTATTCTGCTGCTTTCCAGGATTAAGGCTTTTATCCTGTTCCGGCTTCATCTCACCATCTTAACCTGGGTCTTCCAACACTCCTTTATGCCTAATGGTTTATATTCTAGCACTGTCTCTTAGGCATCCGCAATACCTTACTGTCTCCGCCTTTCTTTATACCCCTGTTAACTTATCTGTGATCGCCTCAACACTTTTCGAAGTACTCACCTTATTTTATCGATCCTTGTACACCCCCCTACTCACTGCTCTAATAAATTTCATTTCAGCTGCCTCTTCTATTTGTTTTGAGCTGTTTATGTTTCGTTACCCAGCATTCTGGCAACATTGTAGGAACTGCCATCAGCACCTTATAAAATTTAATTGGTGAGTTTCTCTTTTCTGGTTTTACCTTTTAACGTTCTTCTAATTGTCCCCACATATCCTCTGTAAAATTGTATATTTTATTTGTGATATCTTTATCCTCTTCAAATGTTATTTCACATCCTAAATCCTGTTCGAGTGTTTTTCCCCTTCTATGACAATTTGTTTTCTTATTGGATTTTTTCCTAAGGACGCCATTGTTTTAAAATTAAATAATAAAATTAAAACTTTATGAGTGTTTCAAAAATTAGTAATAAGGATGATAGACAAATACAGAAAAAAACAAATATGTAGCACAAATACCACACACAAAGTTTGTGGGATCCTTGTTCCTTTCTTCAAGTGGTAAGAAAACTAAAAAACAATTATCACAGTAGCCTAGAGAGACCAACTTTTGCAGTTGTGTCTCTCTAGGTTCTCGTTGCTGTTGTTTTTTAAAAAAGTTTTCTTAGCACAATCATTGGCTGTGGTGTCTATTTGTTATCATCGACCATTACTCAACAGACAATCTTCATTGTTTAGAATCTGATTGGTTACACTTTCATCCTTATTTACGAGAATTTCTAGTTTCAGACCCAATTCTGGGGCTCATTGAAGGTTTAATATATTTTGTGTGGATGTATCAAGGATATATCGTGTATTAATCATGAAAGCTAATAACTCAAGAAGTTATCACTGGACCACCTGCATACTTGCTGATGATTGCCTCGTAACAATGGAAATATCATCCACCACTGAGAAATCCCTCCGGCTGGGAGGTTTCGATTATTCACGCCCTCTTGCTTGCCCTGGAGAACACAGTGTCTTCAAGACGGAGGAGGTCCACCACAACGGTGGCCTGCATAATTGTGTCCAGCAGTTTCCCGGTGCAACATTGATGCTCACAGTCGTCGGCTTTGGCGATTTCCCGTGGGGGACAGAAAGGGAGAGAGAGAGAGACAGAGACGGAGTCCGGCAGGCCAGCTCAATAACTTGCCATTGTCCATCGCCAAGGTGACTCAATAATGCACGCTGCCCGCATCAAACTTGCAGCTCGCCTTCCATGCTGCGGCTGTTGAGATGTTTACTGTCCGCGGCATCAAAGATAAATGTCGGCAACGTGCCCGGGCCCCAGGAAGAAGAAGGAGCACCGGAGGACCAGAAATCTCCAACTAGAAACCAATAACTTGAATATTTCCCAAACCACAGGTTTATGGTGGTTTGTCTTCTGTATAACGTTCGGTCATCAAGTAAACTTTACACAAATCCAAAAACAAAATAAGATAAAATAATATTAAATTGAAAAACATGAAAAAATTTACGTCTGATTGAATATAATGAATAATAAAGATAGCCAATACAGACAAAAAAAAGGTAATATAAATACCACACAACGTTTCTGGGACCCTTGTCCTCTTTCGTCAGTTGCTAATAAGAGCCTAGAGCGACACAACTGCACTGGTCAGTGGACAACACTCAAAAGCGACGAAAACGCAACGACAATGGAAGAGCCGAAGGGGTTGCCTAACGATAAGGGATCACAGCAATTATTTATTTCCCTAGCGTGTTTGTACATTAATAGCTGTGATGTTTGATTTAATGTGAAGCATCTCTGGAATTCTACCTGGGGTCAATGTCTAAAATCTTAGATATGTTTGGAGACTAGGAGATTGTCTTTGATATTAGACACATGTTCCATGATACGGGAATTGAGGGAACGTTTTGTTCGCCCTATGTAGCAGGAATTACAATTAGAGGAATTGGCTAACTTTCTTATTCATTTTTTTCCCTATTCATTCGAGAAATAATTTTATAGGAAGTGTTTGTGTTTCATTCTATTTTCGTGCTATTCCTCGACTGCGTGGGATGGATGAGAGCAAGTAGAAACGCCTTGTCCTTACCATGCGATTTGCTAATAATCGTGTTCAAACTATAATCATGCTTTTCCGCGAACAAACAGTAAATGAAACTTCGAGCACGTCACTCTGGACGTCACAAGCCTCTCTGACTGAATAATTTCCATATCCTACACGAATGACATATCTTTGAGCTCATTGAAATAGATTTAAACATGTCAAGCTCTCACCGTGTATTTATGCGTTTCAAAATAAATAATTTTTTTTAAAAAAAAAATACGTTAACTCCTAATTGAATCGGGCTCAAAGAGAACACAGACAACAGAAGCCTCTTTGTCATAGCTTTTATTGTACTGTAAACTAAATTATCAGCTAGTCACGGCCCGCTGTTGGGAGTGCGCAAGTTTAAACTTTGTGCCCTGGTCCCTGAAGCAAATTTACTTTTATTTTATTTTTTTTAGGGTAACAGGCTACATGAGGGTAATCCACATGGTGGCAAATACCCTTTAATAGCATAGGAAGGGATTTGAAAAGAGAGATGCGGAAGGGTGGAGGAAGGTAGCCAAGTGTTTACTAGGGCCCCCGGGCTATAGTTTAAGGATCCTACCCGGCATTCACCTAAAAGTAATGCAGGGAAAACCCTATAAAAACCTGCATCAGGTAGGTCGGGCATTGGGTACTTGTCCCACGTCCTTCCGAAGACGGGAGAGGGGGTTTCTCTTGCCTTGACCGGTTTAGGAGGCAGCTGGCCGACTGTTCCAATGGCAGTTTAATATTGTCGAGCGTAATATTCAGACTGTCGGTATTTATATTTATTATCCTCTAATAAATGAACTGACCAAAATGACTTCTAGGCTTTATTTTCCGTTTCCTATGAAACAACAAGCCGGGAAAAAAATTAATAATAATTCTTAACTCTCTAAATTTGCTTATCATAAATTACTGACATTTATGATTTTAAAATTTCAATTATAATATTTAAAAGAGATGTAAAAGTAAATGTTCAAAAAAGAAAAATCACAACAACACATCTTATCTCGACGATTTTTTTTTCCGGTTGTGTTTTTAAACTGCGTTCATATTTTTAAATGTAATCTTCATAGAACTAAGACACCGTGTCTCAAGTTTAAACCTTTGCTGTCGGTGGTGAGTTTCCGGGAAATGCAGGGGGGGTTGCTTGTAGTGTTTATGCTGGGGATAATCTAACTTGAAACCCTGCCGCACGTTGGTAACTTTACACCTCATGTTTCAAGGGTTACAAACTGAAACGAACAATAGTTTACACGTGAAATTTTCTTCACCTCAACACCGAGCTTCATCAACCGTTTTCTGGAATAAAATTTAATTATTCAGCTCAATACCAATACCTTTCTACGACATGAAACTTCGTTGAACATGGTGAAATTATTTGAAACTATTTTTTGTACAAATAGAATAGTTTTAGATGATATTCCGTAGACCCTGTAGAGAAGCTGGGATTCACGTATATGGAATGAGTCATGAACTGTAAATAATATAATTTTTTCTTTAGAGGAACAGGCCACATGAGGGTAATCCACGTGGTGGCAACTCTCCTTTAATATCATAGGGAAGGGATTTTAAAGGGGGGATGCGGAAGGGTAGAGGAAGGTAGCCATGGGGTTAACTAGAGCCCTCCGGGTCTACCCGGCAATTCGCCTAAAAGTGATGCAGGGAAAACCCGAGAAAAACCTGCATCAGGTAGGTCGGACTCTTAGTACTTGTCCCACACCCTAAGATAATATTACTCCTAGATGCCTAAATTAACATGAGAATCGGGAAAATGATTGCGTTGTGTTTGACAAATAAAAGCAATGGAAGAATAAAAGATGACAATTAAATTTGACGGTGATGCAGGACAAACCCAGGAAAATCTGTCGTCAGATACTTGTCACCCAAAAAAAAAATCATTAAGGATAATATGTACTGTCGTAAAAATACTCCATTTATTGGAGAGACCACTGGAAGATAATTTGTCTTTCTCCTGGAGATTAACTCCAGAAAATTGTTTGACACAACAATAGCCAATGATAATATATAAAGTAAACCAAGTTTCTGATGCATTTTGACATTATTCTAACATGCCGTGTAGAAAACCCACATCACAACCCCCGTCATTCTGATTCATCTATATATATATATACATATATATATATATATATATATATATATATATATATATATATATTACATGTGTGTTCGCCGCATCGTTGGCAGAGTTGTTTCTATCCGAAATAAGTACGTAAATCAACAGTATGTTCGTTTTTAAATTGTGTCTCTTAGTTGGCTCCTGGTTCGGTGGTTTGGACGGGAACCAGTTGCCACAAAGTTGGCGAGATTGCTGTATCGGCAAAAAGTGTCAGCAGTTTTTGAAAAACTACCGGCATTTCCCCCCTACCCCTCCCTCACCCACCTCCCTCCCAAAAGCGTGTTACATGAGTTACTTTACACTGAGCCAATGTATTCACCACGCAGACACGACGTGTTGGTGTACCGACAATGTAATTAAGCCAAAATTCATATTTATATGAGAACATCGTTTACGTGAGGACCTCGTTGCTCGGTTATCCATCCAATGCAGCTACAAGCGCGCGCGAAATGCCTGCCATCTTTGGAACTGTTCGCACGATAACTCCTCTGACTACACCAGCGTGTATTACTGTGGTTGGTCGCAACTTCAAGAAATAATCACTTTGCGATGATGTAAATGAACATTGTTCTTTCCCGACCCCGCCCCCCCCCCCTTATCCATGCCTCATTGTTTGTGATCGTGCGTCAACGCGTCACATTTATTCACACACACACACACACAAATGTATGTTTTAGTAAGCTGTTTCACCCCTCAAAGTTACCGTAGAATCACCCGCTATATTATCTATTTTAATTGTATATATATATGACTCGTCCCCTTTCCTGAATAGAGGAATAATCCAACCTATAAACATTTAAAGGATATTTTTCTAATGTAGTTTTTCACCTTATATAAATAAACATTTATATTATTTTCCAACTACAACCTTAAATTATTCTAAAGAATTTCATCGCTCATGCGAATTAGCTTTTTTGTATATTTATTTAATTTTTCTTTTCACATCGTATAAAAACACAAACATTATTTATAATAATAAGAAGAAGAAGAAAGATTGCCAATTACAGAAAGAAATAGCGATAACATAAATACCAAACAACGTTTCTGGGATCCTTGCCCCAGGTGCTAAGAAGAGCCTAGAGCGACACAACTGCACTTGTCAGTTGGCAAAACTCAAAAGCGACGAAAACGCAACAATAGGAAGTGCCGAAAGGGTTGCCTAACAAGAAGGGAGCAACGTCAATGGGAAAACAGAAGGTTCAGCGTAATAATAAGAGATCGTAGCAATTGTTGAGTTTCATAGTTGTCTGTTTGTACATTAATAGCTGTGATGTTTGATTTAATGTGAAGAATCTCTTAGCATTTTGTCAATCAAATGTATGTTTATAATTGATTATACATTTGGATACTACAGATTGTCTTTGATATTAGACACATCTTCCACGACAAGGGTGTTTAGGGAACGTTTTGCTTGCCCTATGTAGCAGGAATTACAATTTTGAGTTTTGTCAACTGGCCAGTGCAGTTCAATCAGACGGAATTTTTTTTAGTTCTATTAATTCTAAAATTTATTCTAGATTATTTAATTTTAGCAGCCGATGTGAACGACTTAATGAGCTGAGTTACCAAACACTCGTATTATTTCAATAACGATATCGGACACCTGCGATTCAAGTAAATATTGCTTTTTGTTATTCCGCGCTTAATTCAATTAAACAGAATGTGCTGGTCTGCACTGATGATAATTTGTTTGCCGGGGCGATGAGATCTGCTCATTTGCAGCTAGAGTAGTGGTTGCCATGGAAACCAAGGGGTTCGTGTAAATATCCAAGGACAACGTCGAGAAACTGAGAGAGAAGGAAGGAGAGGGGATGTTGATGCTGATGTCACCGGCAGGTCGTCTGGATAAGCAAAGGGACAACACTCTCTCGTGATTAAAGAAAATTAGTCTTGGCCTTATGGAGTCGTCGTGTTAACAAATACAGACTCAAGTGTAACAGTTACGGTATATGAAGAAAGACGAGAAATATATATATATATATATATATATATATATATATATATATATATATAAATGAGAAAAATGACCCGCTGGAATTAATGATGCCCTAAAAATAAATTAAATATGAATTCCGAGGAAAACTGTGCGTGTGGTAAATAGTTTGTAGAAACTGTAATTATAGCCACGTCATGTTCGTACCGAATGTGTGTATGAAGGAAATTCAATTAATTCGGCCTTATGAAAATATTAAAAATAAATAAGTCATTTAATTTCTCACGAAAATAATATGCAAGACTCAATAATTGGAAGAATAATTATAAGTTTTAATTTAACGTCTGTTTTGTAGTAACCAAACATTAGATGACCTCATATAGACACTTTTTTTTCTATAGTCACGACGTTTCGATACCTTTTTGTATCTTCTTCAGGTATTAACAAATGATTACATTTATAGTATAATTGTAAAAAGTAAACCAAGGTGAACTAAAGTACAAAAGAACCGCAAATAACTTTATTATTATTATTATTTGCATTATTATTAACTAAACTGCTGATTATCATTATTATGTGCACTATTATTAATTTAACTGTTTATTATGTGCATTATTATTAATTTAACTACTGTATATTATTAATTTAACTTCTGTTTATTATTATGTGTATTATTATTAATTTAACTGCTGTATATTATTAATTTAACTACTGTATATTATTAATTCAACTGCTGTTTATTATTATTATTTTAACTTCTGTTAATTATTAATATGTACATTATCATTAATTTTATTTCTGTTTATTATTAATTTAACTGCTGTTTATTACTATCTGCATTATTATTAATTTAACTACTGTATATTATTAATTTAACTTCTGTTTATTATTATTTTAACTGCTGTTAATTATTATGGACATTATTAATTTAACTACTGTATTATTATTAATTTAACTTCTGTTTATTATTATTTTAACTGCTGTTAATTATTAATATGTACATTATTATTAATTTAACTTCTGTTTATTATTATGTGTATTATTATTAATTTAACTGCTGTTAATTATCTTTATTTTAACTGCTGTTTATTATTATGGGCATTATTATTAATTTAACTACTGTATTATTATTAATTTAACTTCTGTTTATTATTATTATTTTAACTTCTGTTAATTATTAATATGTACATTATCATTAATTTTATTTCTGTTTATTATTAATTTAACTGCTGTTTATTACTATCTGCATTATTATTAATTTAACTACTGTATATTATTAATTTAACTTCTGTTTATTATTATTTTAACTGCTGTTAATTATTATGGACATTATTAATTTAACTACTGTATTATTATTAATTTAACTTCTGTTTATTATTATTTTAACTGCTGTTAATTATTAATATGTACATTATTATTAATTTAACTTCTGTTTATTATTATGTGTATTATTATTAATTTAACTGCTGTTAATTATCTTTATTTTAACTGCTGTTTATTATTATGGGCATTATTATTAATTTAACTACTGTATTATTATTAATTTAACTTCTGTTTATTATTATTATTTTAACTTCTGTTAATTATTAATGTGTACATTATCATTAATTTTATTTCTGTTTATTATTAATTTAACTGCTGTTTATTACTATCTGCATTATTATTAATTTAACTACTGTATATTATTAATTTAACTTCTGTTTATTATTATTAATTTAACTGCTGTTTATTATTATTTTAACTGCTGTTAATTATTTTGTATATTATTATTAATTTAACTTCTGTTTACTATTATGTATATTATTATTAATTTAACTACTGTATATTATTAATTTAACTGCTGTTTATTATTATTATTTTAACTTCTGTTAATTATTAATGTGTACATTATCATTAATTTTATTTCTGTTTATTATTAATTTAACTGCTGTTTATTACTATCTGCATTATTATTAATTTAACTACTGTATATTATTAATTTAACTTCTGTTTATTATTATTAATTTAACTGCTGTTTATTATTATTTTAACTGCTGTTAATTATTTTGTATATTATTATTAATTTAACTGCTGTTTATTATTATTATTTTAACTGCTATTGATTATTATGTATAATATCATTAATTTCACTACAGTATATTATTAATTTTACTGCTGTTTATTATTATTATTATTAATTTAACTGCTGTTTATTATTATTATTACTATTGTAACTGCTATTGATTATTATGTATATTATCATTAATTTAACTACTGTATATTATTAATTTAACTGCTGTTTATTATTATTTTAACTGCTGTTAATTATTTTGTATATTATTATTAATTTAACTTCTGTTTATTATTATGTATATTATCATTAATTTAACTACTGTATATTATTAATTTAACTTCTGTTTTTCATTATTATGTGTATTATTAATTTGGTAAGTTAGTTGTTGTGTATTTTTGTACTTTAGTTGGCATTTGTTTACCTTGAACAATTATACTATAAATGTAATCATTTATAAATACCTGAAGAAGATACAAAAAGGTATTGAAACGTCGTGACAATACAAATATAATATAAATGTGTCTGTATGAGGTCATCAATTGTTTTATAATGGAATAATAATTCTTGAACTTTTAATATCCCATATTAATTGCAAATTTATCCCATATAATAAAATTTCGATATTATCGTTGTTCTGCTAAAATGGAAACGAAAGACATGAGTAATCAAATATTATGAACATAAAAAATTATAATTGAGCTATTTCAGAATTTTTTTATTCAACCAAGGGCAGATCGCCTTAATTAATTTTTCCATCCATTAGCGTGTTTCATCTACTACAGCAATAGTTTGGTACAAATAATTGTGTATCATAAATGAGGACTTTGTTTTGATTCTATAAATGGACTTTCATGGACTCTGTTAGATCGTGACTAATGTCAACGTTAAGATATTGAAATTTACTGATAGCTAATTATATTTAATCGAAACGCCTTGGCCTAAATTTCAGGATTAAATTTTTATATTATTTCTTCATTCAATGTTTTAATTATTTCTTCAATATTATTATTTTTTTTGCAAATGTTTAAATAGCGTCTGTGATTCTTCTTTTATTGGACCGTTAACGGAGCAATCACTGTAGTTCTGTAATCCGGACTAGTTAGTTGATTAAGCTAATGGGAGTGTAGGTTCCGTATACGCACAGTCAGGGATGGTGATCCAATTACTTGCTCATCCTGATTCGAACACAGAACCCACACACACACACACACACACACACGTACAAAGGGGACACCTGCAGTGATCCACCGTGAAGTCTAGGAGAAGTTATTTCATGATTATGCAAGGAATATCGTAGAATTGCTTCCCCCATAACCTGTGCAGTTTTATAATTTTGAAGTGCGGAAAAACGTTTTGAGTAAAACAAAAATCACAGGTTTCAATCCGGGAAGTGGTTTCAAAGCTTAGCTCAACCACCGTTAACAAATTTAATGCCGTTGAAGGTTGTTTTGAATTTATTTAACGACTGCCAGGTGTAAATTTATCGGACATGTTCCTAAATTCAATAATAATTGATAAAAGTCTAACAACATCCATAATAAAACTGTGTAAAATTAAAAATATAGGGGAAATGTAACGCGATCGCGATGCCACCAGCTTCTCGCAAGCAATGCTTATTCTTTACGCAACTCGTCTTGTGTTACAAATTGCATCAAGGAAGCCTGCGAGAGAATTCTCTCGCAGGTGAACCTTCCCAGAGAGCTCTGGCGGAGGCTACCATTGGGGATGCCTTCACATCTCTCTGGTTTTTTTAACTGAGGTTCCCATATGGCGAGGCTTGTTGTTGAGAGGTGTATGTTCCGGGGTCGCAGACCCTTGGGCATACGGTAAGAGTTGTCCGCTATTTCTATTGGAATAGTCGGCCAGCTGCCTCCTAAACTGGTCAAGGCATGGAGAGGGGAATGCTGCGTCCCCACAGCAAACTCCTCTCTCGCCATCGGAAAGACGTGGTACAAGTAGAAAATGCCCGACCTACCTGATGCAGGTTTTTCTAGGGTTTTCCCTGCATCACTTTAAGGTGAATTGCCGGGTAGGATCCTTCAACCATAGCCCGGGGGCCCTAGTTAACCCTTCCTCTACCCTTCCGCATCCCCCCTTTCAAATCCCTTCCTATGCTATTAAAGGGGAGTTGCCACCACGTGGATTACCCTCATGTAGCCTGTTACCCTAAAAAGAAACGTTTTAAGCTCCGTATTGTATAACGATATCTTCTATTTCCTCTCTTTTCTCTCTCTTTAATATCTTTATTTTTCCTGATTTCTGATTACCCTCATTTTCCTCTCTATCAGCCATCAGCTTGGTAACTAACCTTTTTTTTTATTTCCAAGTATCTACTTCTCCGAAATTAATCAATGACTCTCATACATCTTAAATTTTATAATTTTTTTAATTTTACATTGTAAATCTAACAAAATTTATATTGCCAATCTTTTCTTAAAAATCGTTTTAATTCTTTTTTTTTGTAGTTTTAAACAAGAATCTGACGACGTCGCAAAATAAGTGTCGAAACGTTGTTTAATTTTTCATTAATAAATTCTTTTTTACTGTCTTGAAATTGGATGAAGTTTATTGATTTGTTTTCTCAACAGTCATAATATAATATTTATAATTATGATTTTTTACCTTCTTGTTGACTTCATGAAAATCGTGGGAAAATTTTCACTGTTTATAAAATTCTTAAAAATGTTATTCTAATCGTTGGATTAGTTTTTTTCTTTTTTTTTTGTAGCTTTAAATTTGAACCTGATGAGGTCACAAAATAAGAGTCGAAACGTTGTTTATTTTTGCATTAATAAATTCTTTATTACTGTCTTGAAATTAGATGAGGTTTATTTATTTATTTTCTGAATAGTTATAATATAATATTTATAATTATGATTTTTTACCTTCTTGTTGACTTCATGAAAATCGCGGGAAACTTTTCTAGTGTCTAAAATTTTAAAATAATTTTCTGCACGCTAATTTTTATTATTGGTAAATCCCAGACTGTGTTTCAGATTCTGCTGCTTTAATTAAGAGGGCGGGCGTTATAGAAGCGCGTTATTTTTCTAAATATCTGCTACGCACATCATAATTTGGTTTAATAATGTGGCTATAGGCAGAGGAAGGGGGGAGGGAGGGGGGCGAAGGCTTTAAAAGCTTAAGGCGCGGTACTTTGAGCTTACACAAGATTTCTATGCAAATTACTTTGCACGAGCCCGACCAAATAAAGCGATGCGTTTCTTACGGCTAAAAAACAAAAACGCCTTCTCGTTCCTTTGACTGCTGCTGCTGCTGCTCAACTCACGATGATCCTCCTGGTCACACGAAAAGAAAAATTTCACTGTCTGTTCTGAATTTATAACGACGAGAATGATTTAAATTAGTAAAATCAATATTTAACAACTAATTACGCGGTTTAGTTGATTTCTAACATTTTTCTTTAAATCATCTGTAGATAATTTTTCGAGCTGATAGACAATTTTCATTAAGGAGAATGAAAGGTATTTACAAAATTAATCAATTAGATGGAAAAAGACATATTTCAGCCGGCGGACTTAAAATTCCTTTAGGAAACAGAAAATAATCAAAAATACTCAAAAAATCTGAAAATATTTCAATTTTTTTGATTACTATTGATTGATAGAAAATCTTAATTTTATTTTTCTATATTGATTCATTGAATTTATAAATAAATAGACAAAATACAGAGAAAATAAGTGATAATATAAATAATACCAGACAACGCTTCTGGGATCCTTGTTTTCCTTTCTTCAGGTTGCTAAGAAGAGCCTAGAGCGACACAACTGCTCTGGTCAGTTCCCGTATTGAATTTATATTGGTTATGAAATATTAAAATTAAAAATGGGGTGTTTCTTGGAATATCCCATATATATATATATATATATATATATATATATATATATATGAATAGACAAAATTTAATTATTTTCACATTTGTGAGTCTTTGTGATCATTTTCTGCTTTATAAACAAACTTTAAACGCGCTAGCTAAAATATTTTTATAGGGTTTGTCCTGCTTTTCTTTTAGGCGAATTCCGGGTAGGATCCTTAAACTATAGCCCGGGGGTCCTAGTTAACCCTTGGCTACCTTCCTCTACCCTTCCGCAGCCCCCCTTTCAAATCCCTTTCCTATGCTATAAGAGGGGAGTTGTCACTATGTGGATTACCCTCATGTAGCCTGTCTACACCTCAAAAAAATATATAAGCTTCATTCAGAGCATTTGGAGGATTTTACAAAAAAATTTTTTAGCATTTATTAAATTGATAGGGAAAAATTTTTCTTGCGGTGCTCGATGAAAACAGAAGTGTGAAATAAATAAAATTGTATTATAAATAGGATTCATTGGAAATATGTTATATAAACAATTAACGAAGTAAAATTATAGCGAAATTTATTTGGAAATATTTTTAACAAACAGCATTCCAGTGCTAATGTTATTCGCACAATTCATGCACACAGGTATTTTAAAATATCAAATTTATAAAAAAAAACTAACTGTTTCATATAAAATGAGATTTTTTAAAAAAAAGTCAGAGAAAACTATCCGTAGAATAATTGAGGTTAAAGACAAGTATTAAAAGTAAATTTATACTGAAAGAAGTTAACCCCTTAATAAATCTGTCGCTTATTCGATTTCGTAACTAAAAGTGAATTACAGACTTCAATAGGATTTTACAACGAAAATTTAACTGAACGCGTTGCGCCTCTTATGTAGAATTTATGGCGATTATGGGAACTGTCCCATAATTAATGAGCGAGCTTGCATTTCACTGTATATATATATATATATATATACACACGTTTGTGTGTGTGTGAGAGAGAGACAAAACCTTCGCACAACTGTAACAATATAACAAATGCTCCCATCACAAAGTACCTTCATCGCAAATGAATTTATGGGAGCCCATAAATTACTTACTTACAGCGAGAGTCTCACAGCAAAGCTCGCGTTTCACTCTAACAATTTTTTATTTTTTTAACATCATCATCTAAAATAAATTTTATAATAAATATTGATGGTGTTTAAAATTAATTGGGGTTTTATTTATTTTTTGCTCCGGCAGTTGTCCGTCGTCCTAAGATGTATTGCGGGACAACAGCGATTCAGGAGTAAAGCCGACGGATTTATTGCAAGTAATTTTTAAATTGTTACAGTCTGAATATTATTAAGTTGTTGAATTTGATGTTAAATATATTATTATAATTCTACTGCGCTTGTTCGAAAAACCAAAAGCCTGCGAGAGGATTCTCACGCAGGTAACTTGCGAGGGATGTTCTCTCGCAGGCAGAACCTTGTAGGAGAGACACGAAGGGTCTAACTTTGGGGATGCCTTTTCCTCTCCGTTTTTGAACTAAGGTTCCCACAAGTCGAGGCACCTCAGCCTGTTCTGAGAGGTGTATGTTCCGGGGTCGAAGACCTTGGTAATACGGTAAGAGTTGTCCGCTATTCCCATTGGAATAGTAGGCCAACTACATCCTAAACTGGTCGAGGCATGGAGAAGGGAATGCTGCGTCCCCACAGCAAACTCCTCTCCCGCTATCGGAAGGGTGTGGGACAAGCACCTAAGGCCCGACCTACCTGGTGCAGGTTTTTCTAGGGTTTTCCCTGCATTTCTTTAGGCGAATGCCGGGTACGATCCTTAAAATATAGCCCGGGGGCCCCTAGTTAACCCTTGGCTACCTTCCTCTACCCTTCCGCATCCCCCCTTATAAATCCCTTCCAATGCTATTAAAGGGGAGTTGCCACCATGTGGATAACCCTTATGTAGCCTGTTGCCCTAAAAAAAACTACTGCGCTTCACTGTTTTATTTTTAGCTATAAAAACTTATAAAGTTCGAAGGTAATGGGGAATATTTTAATATTAGCGATTTTTAAAAATAATTCGTATATTTTAATCTGTAGGTTTAATATTATTCTACAGTTTTCAGTACAAATGCCTTCGCCGTCTCTCTATTTCTGATAGTTGAAGCAATCTTGCTTCAATATTGACTATACGACTTTCCATAACGTTTCTTTACCATTTACGTCGCCTTAAATTTGATTCTGGGATAAATTCGTGGCTCTCTGTACTGGTCTCTCGCCCCCTCCGATGATCACAGGAAAGGGGACGCAGCAGTCCATACCTCGACCAGCCCTGTTCTTGTCGTTCTTGTCCAACGTCTGCAAGCCTCGAACATACTCCTATCAAAAATGAAGTAATTAATCTCGGCTTATGGGAATTTTCATTTATAACCATAAAGAGAAGAAAGGCATTACCATCAGTAGCTGTCTCCTCGTCTTGTCTTGCCTTTGTAATCTCTGTACTGTTGCTTACAAAAAAATATAGTATATACATTAGAAAACAAAAGCGGGTAGGTAAGACATATTTGATGATCTCGTTGGTTACAATATATAAACTAAATTCATAAATATAATTAAGTAGATTTTAAACCAGTAAATTAATCTGAGGGCTTGTCCTGTATGATTTGAAATCCCAACTAAGAAACCTTTACACAGACAACGACCGAGGGAAACATAACTGCAAAATCAAAGTAGTATAAATTGGCAAGGCAACCTGGGGGGGGGGGCAAAGTGAGAACGAAAACTTTACTAGCTAAAGAATAAGCACGGGGAGGGAGCAATAAAGAACAGAAAGTGGGAATGTATAGGACAGAATGCTGGTAGAGAGAGGAAAGCACTCAGCTTCAATTCTCCGGGGCATCCCAAAAATGGGCAGACCTGAAATGACCTTGAGGAGTTACTTCTGAAGAGGAAAGGGGAAGGAATAAAGTCATAAGGAGACGGAAAGATTCTGAAAGAGGTTTCTCAGATAAGGAAGACTCGTGCGCGGTAAACAAGTACATCGGAATTGTATAACGAAATCACATGGGATCTTGAACAACTACAACGGAAACCATTAATATTTTCTTTTTTGTATTTGACTCGCAATTAAAGTTTAAACACGTTACCACGCAACTATTTTTGACCAATTACAAGCAATATTTATTTATTAATTAACTAAAACAACGTTTCGGTACCTGTGTGTACCTTCTTCAGACCTTTCCTAATTAGCACTAAGCTACACATTATATGCTGCGGCCACACTGGTCTGCAGCTCATTAGAAAGTTCCCTGGATGAACTTGTAATATTTTTTAATATAATGTGTATAGTTTTTTTAAAAACATTTCGGGCTATTTAGGCAAGACCTGAAGAAGGTAGAAACACGTACCAAAACGTTGTTTTATTTAAAGAAATAAATATTGTCTGTAATGGGGCAAAAAAACCTGCATTATCTATTCATAATAATAATAATAATATAAAATAATAATTCATAATAATAAAAAATAAATAATAATAATAATAATAATAATAAAATAATTATAATAATAATAATAATGAATAATAATTCATAATAATAATAATTAATAATAATTCATAATAATAATGATAATTATTCATAATAATAATAATTATTCATAATAATAATAATTATTATTCATAATAATAATTATTCATAATAATAATTATTATTATTCATAATAATGATAATTATTCATAATAATAATAATTATTCATAATAATAATTATTATTATTCATAATAATAATAATTATTCATAATAATAATAATTATTCATAATAATAATAATTATTCATAATAATAATAATTATTCATAATAAAAATAATAATTCATAATAATAATAAAGAAGATAGCCAAATTCAAAGCAAAAGAAGGGATAATATAAATACCACCTTGTTCCTTTCTCCAGGTGTAGAAAAAATGCAAGAGCCTGGATCAATCGGTCGGAATTTTTATTTTATTTTCATTATATTTTTTCATTTCTCAGAGGTAAAAATACAACCGTCTTCATATTTTAATGAAAGATAGGCCAATACAGACATAAAAAAGGGTAATATAAATACCACACAACGTTTCTGGAATCCTTGTTCCTTTCGTCAGGTGCTAAGAAGAGAATTGCAGTTGTGTTTCTCTAGGTTCTTGGAGGATATTTCCTTGAAGTTGTCGACTTCCTTATGAAAATCTCTTCAATCCTTCCTCTTCTACAATTGTACCATTTTGTCCTCCAGTATTCTGGCATAGTCTTGTCCCTCCATCATTTTTAGTGCAGATTGGACTGTTGGTTTTTATTCTTTTGTTGGATGTTATAATATATCTGAAATGGTTACAAAGAGAAATAAATAATAAACATGCCTTTAGACTCCATGAGACGACTTCCAGGAATATTATTTTTCACCCCAGACTGCGCATTAAGGACCGTAGGAGAAGAAAAAAATTTCGTTTGCTTTGTGTAATGTTGTTTTGTATTGTAAATTCATCAGCAATCCCTCTCAGCGACTGTTCTTCTTCTTCTTCTGACTGGCCCACTTGAAGACACTTTCTCCAAGAACCACCCCCCTCCCCAATAAGCTTTTCAACTTCCCATCCACTTCAAGAGTATAAGCGGAGGTCCTCGTAAGCTCAAGTGGTCCTTGCACAGCAGACACGTAACTGCTTCTTATGTAAATTCTTCTCTTTCTTCAAACAAATACTCAACGTGGTTGAGAATTTTAAATGAAAAATATACACCTGTAGCGTTCGTATTTTATATATATATTGCAATGATTCGCCTTTATTACTAAATATTAAAAATAAACTTTATTACATGAAAATACAAAAATACATTAAAAAAATATTATTGGGCGCCAGCAGATATACATTGGTCTGCAAAAGAAAATTAACATTAGCTCCGGCTTGGTTATAAAGTCCTCCTTCTCAAAAGGGTAATGTGGGCGGCTCGGTAGCTATTCAAGAACAGAGTCTATTTCCGCACTGTGTAAAAAATTCTACTTTTGAAGGCACTTTACAAAAATAGTGATGCTTACTTTACTTGTGGCGTCAGCCGACTTGCAGTGGGTCAATGGTCTTGAGAGTCTCAGCACATCATCTTCGGCCTCCCCGCGATGGACGTCTCTCCAAAACCTTTGTTGCCTCCCGCTCGCCTGAAATTTTCCACCCTCTCGACTCTCTCACTCCACTTTCCGTCCTCTATCTCTCGGTCTGCCTGCGTCTGTCTCACTTTCACCCGGGTTCGGAGTATTTATTCGTACTCCGCCCCCCCCCCCAACGATGCAAAATAAAAAAGGGACCTTTACCCGCGATTTCTTTTGGCCTCTCGGGCAGGCACACGTGCACGTTTAATGTATTCCTCCTCAGGCCCGCGGACACAAGGGCGGCCACTCAAGGTTGTTATTCACTATAATATATATATATATATATGGCTGTTTCGGGAAACAGGAATGAAAATGTCAACGAATGTACTGCAATAAGTAAATATCCGGTTGAATTAGAGAGCGACGGCTTTCCCGGTGAATCTGTTCTAGATAAAAGTCTCGGGTCTCAACCCGGGGCAAAATTGTTCGTTGAATAACGATGTTTCGACGGCAAGCTCCGCCATCGTCATCAGGTTAACTGAGACCCAAGGATGTTTATCTAGATCCGGTTTAATACTATAAATTTCAGTAAACAGATCTTGAACACAATTAAAGCATAATTAATTGAGGAGAAAAAACTCGACTTATATGAGCAATGAGACAATAATGTACAAACGAAAAATTATGTTACGTTTTAATTGTTTTCCATTGCATTAACATGAATAACTTTTAAGCTACATTTCAATAAAATAAATGTATCAAACTGGAGATGATAGTTTTTTTAAACTGAATCATGGGCTTCCGTTGGCAGGAACAGAGGTTGAAAGAAACGTCACACAATTTTCCCCTCAGGACTTAAATTTATTATTTTTTATCCTTTTTTCCTCTATTTAGAAAACAATATTATTAATAAAATTTTACGGCTATACTTACTATAGAAGCGTTCTTGAATAACTAAACAAATAAAATTTTCAGTTTTTAATTAAAAACTTCAAACAACGTTTATTCAAATCCCTATTATTCCAGTACTGAATAAATTAATAACGCTGTCAAGAACCGAGGCACCTCGGTTTGAGAGGTCACAGACCTTGGACATACGGTAAGAGTTGTACTCTGTTCCCATTGGAACAGTCGGCCAGCTGCCTCCTAAACTGGTCGAAGTACGGAGAATGGAATGCTGCGTCCCCACAACAAACTCCTCTCCCGCTATCGGAAGGGCGTGGGACAAGTACCCAATGCCCGACCTACCTGATGCAGGTTTTTCTAGGGGTTTCCCTGCATCACTTTTAGGCGAATTACCGGGTAGGATCCTTAAACCATAGCCCGGTGGCCCCTAGTTAAACCTTGGCTGCCTTCCTCTACCCTTCCGCATCCCCCCTTTCAAATCCCTTTCCTATGCTATAAGCGGAGAGTTGCCACTATGTTGATTACCCTTTACACAGCCTCTTTACATCTTCTTCTTGTTCAAGGTGATTAAATTTGTCTCAGCAGCAGAAAACTTTCGGGGATGAATTTATCACACTTGGACCCTAATCCAAAAAAATGTTGTTGCTAGTCCTTCCCCGTAGTTCCCAGGGCCCTGTGTGAGTTCCGTAACTACCCCACACCTGTCTGCTCCACTCCCACCAATCCTTTTCTGGATTAGCGTGTATTAATGGAAGCACACTACAACCATTAATATGGAATTACCCGCGGATTACTAGAGCATTCCAATAGAATTATCATAATATTAACCGAAATGCCGGGACCCCGTTCTGTTATTGGAAATTAATCAGCAAGCATTGGGCGTAGATTGTTTAACCTGTAACAGCAACAGTTGTACAAGTGATTCCAATTACGTCCTCTTTTTGAAGAACTACTAATTAATAACACTATCAGTTTGAATAATTCCACACTAAAAAAAATACTATATGGTGTCTCGAGGTTCAGATAGGAGACCAAAGGGTTTAACAATTCTTGGACATCCCCGAAAAAAAATTCTCCAAATAAATAAAAAAAATCCCAATTATTAAGAATTACTTAAATAATTTAATACTGAAGTGTATAAAATCGTTGGTTCTACAAAACTTCAGAATCGGAAGATGCATTATTTTTTCTAATCTTTCCACCTTGATGCTAGGAGTTTATCACCGCACGCCTCCCCCCACCCTCCGTTCCAGAATGAGTACGAAGTTTTGTTGCAATATGTCCCTTCCTTTAAATGTGTATAAAGATTAACGTAAATACAAACATACATACATCCTTTTCTATTATTTAGAGATTGCCCCTTGGGTCAGATTGTAAACAAACGGAGTTATAATAATAATAATAATATTTAAAACCGTATCTAACATATTTTATATTACAATATTAATAATTAATATTTTTACTTTAATTCTGCCTCTATCTTATTTATTATACCACTTAAATTAAATGAAGCATTCATAAACAGTTAATGAATTTTTACGTATAATGTCAAGACGTTTCAATACCTTTTTTGTTAATCGTTTTATTATTTTAATTTGGTAAGTTATTTGGTGTTTTTTTTGTATTTAAAGTTTACCCTTGTTAACTTTGTACAATTATACTATAAATCTAATCATATGTAAATACCCTTATCTGTAGAAAAATACCTGAGGAAAACACAAAAAGGTGTCGAAACCTCGTGACTATATAAATAAAAAAGTGTCTGTACAAGGTCCTCAGTTTTTTTTATTATTTCAAAACGGGTATAAAATTAAATTTTTCGGGATTATTATTAATCGAAATAAATAAATTAATAGCGCTACGTTTCGATACTCATTTTTATTCGCTTCAAACTGTCTATATACATATATATATATATATATATATATATATATATAATTGTGGACCAAAATTATTATTATTATAATATTAATTTGTAAAATACCTAAAGAAGATACAAAATAGTTACGAAACGTCTTTACAATATAAATCTACATAATGAAAAAAGGATGTATATTTGTATGTATGTAAGTATGTATTTACGTTAATCTCTATACATATTTTTAACGCGTGGACAAGATTGCAACAAAAATAGGTTACACATATTCTTCAAAACAAGAGAAACGGTGCTGTGGGCGCGGGGGGGGGGGGGGGGTGAGAAAAAAAAACCCTAGCATAAGGGTGGAAAGAATTATAAATAAAAATATATGTGAACATTTTGTGTTAAATTACTGCGCGTCAAGAAATCATGATGTCACAGAGCACACGCGAGGGACAAAGAGAGACGTGTTACTAAGCGACGATGCTGCACAACAAAGTAAATAGTTCCTTTTTTTCCGTAATGAAATAAAGCAGACATATATTGATTGAATACAAAGTATAAATTTATCCAGCAATGGTCCATAGAATGATAATATACGATGTGTGGAACTAATTTTATTTGCAATAACTTGGCTTTTAAATGACTGACATGCCCCATTTTGTATGTACTGGATAAGTCTACCTAATATTTGCTAATCATTATAATTTAATAGATTTTTTATGTTCTAAAATTGACTAATTTTGGTTATTTGTGTTTAAAATGATTATTTCTCATATTTTGTTGTAAATGAATGACAGTACCCCGGGCAACGCTGAGCACCCAGCTAGTAAAAAAATAAAACAGGGTCAGTATAAGGTCATAAATTGTTTTATTAATTCAAAACTTTTTAAAATGAACCGTGTAGTTTATTTACCTTGATTCTGAACTTAACTGTGGAGAAATTCAACAGAATTGAAGACACAAGTAACTTATATCGAAACGCAGCTCCTGTAATTGGCATGTATATCTTTGGTTCTGATATTTATACTAAACAGTTTTGTTTGCCTTTCTCTTGTGAGCAGTTGTCGGCGTCTTCTCCGAAACCCGTGCCATTGAAGTCTTATCGTTTACTTTGAATCCTGTCTTTCGGCGGAAAAAGGGGGAAACGTCAAAACGTAACGACCAAACTTTCAAAACGTCTCGTGTCCTTTATGCGTCGTGATCGCTGTTTATCTGAGCTCGTCAGGCCGTGTGTGTGTGTGTGTGTGTGTGTAATTATCTCGATAAACATTTCGGTTCGTCTTGTTTACAGGTTGTTAAAGCGAGGGTTTGATGGCATTTTTCTTGGACTGTTGTATAAGACTCGTATAAAATTACAAAACTCGTTGGTGCTCGATGGTTATAGATTCTTTGGTAAGTTATTCTTAGCACTTCTCGGAAAGTAATTAGTAAATATTTTTTAGATGTTTCTTTAGCAGTAAACTGTTGCTGTTGAAAGTCCCGCGAGAAGAACTGAGTTGACTTCTGCCCTTTGATCGAGAACGACCTGGATTGATGGGACAATACGGAGGAATGCAGAGCGAAATGGGATGGGATTACTTTGCGGCCTGAGATCCACGCCTTCTTCTTCGATCGCAGGTCCCAGCGAGCAAGGCTACCAACTGTTATGTGAGCTCGCAAGTGGCAGTTAAGTTAACCAACAGCAGGGGAAACTTTTCCCCCGTTAACCGTGAGTAATGGCAATTGCTTCGCAGTCTTGCCTAGCCTGCCCCTGCCGCCGAGGGAAGAACGCCGCCTAAATAAACAAGTGTAGCGGGAGAAAAGAGGATTGTGGACCAATCTAAGTCATAGCCATCGCCACTCCGCACCAATCAGAGAGCTCAAGACAATCAACCTAACTGCCTCAAAACTCGAGCGCGAAAATTGCCGCTCGCCCAAGTTTTGCAAGTAGCGGAATGAGATTCGCCGAACCATTTCTAAACTAAATCGCCTGCGTTAGTCTTCATTAGGAGAAGAAATGAAGCAACAGCAACGATTCTGTGGGCTTCGCAAACAACATCTGTTTTCACCCCTTGGTCTCACCTTGAATTCCCGCCCTTAATTAAATAGCTCTATTTTGTGTAACACATTATATCTACTTTCACAGACGAATTTATCCATTTTTATTATTTTGTTAACGTTTGAATAAATATAAAAAATACTTATTCTATCGATTAATGAGATAATTATATTCATTATTTTTCTTTTTTGACTTTTCTCAACCTACGAGTGCGGTTGTGTCGCTCTAGGCTCTTCTTCGCACCTGATGTAAAGGGACAAGGATCCCAGAAAACGTTGTGTGGTATTTATATTATCACTTATTGTGCGGTATTTATATTATCATGAATAAGAAAAATAGGCCAATTCAGACTAAAAAAAATAGGGGATTATAGCAATTATTATCCCTTATTGTTACGCTAAACCTTCTGTTTTCCCACTGTCGTTGCTCCCTTATTGTTACGCTGACCTCTTCGGCTCTCCCATTTTTCGTTGAGTTTTCGTCGCTTATGAGTTTTGTCAACTGACCAGTGCAGTTGTGTCGCTGTAGGCTTTTCTTAATACCTGACGAAAGGCACAAGGATTCCAAAAACGTTGTGTGATATTTATATTATTTCTTATTTAGTCTGAATTGGCTATCTTTCTTATTATTCCGTAAGATCACTGGGAGGACGGATCAGGAGGAAAATCACCTGTACCTCAGATTATATATATATATATATATATATATATATATATATATATAAACCGTTTTCTGCAGATTATTTAACAAATTGTAAACTACAGTGGTTAAAAAAATGAAATAAACTTTTAGGTGAATGCCGGGTAGGATCCTTAAACTATAGCCCGGGGGCCCAAGTTAACCCATGACTTAACTTCTATTAAAGGGGGAGGTGTCACCACGTGGATTACCCTCATGTACCCTGTTACTCTATAATAATATATATCCTTGGATTTACAATAAGACTTTCTTCAGGAAATTTCTGGTCGAAGGGATATTTAAATCACGATTCTGGAAAAAGATTTCTGAAGTACCGAACCCCATTATTTATCACTTCGTCACATCGCTGATTATACACAAGTGTTAATTTTTTCCTAATTGTTGAATTGATAATTACTGTAGTCATATGATCTACTTAAGTTTCTGATTGAATCTAAATACTATTTTTTTTTCTAGTTTATATGATGATATTACTTCTACTCCTTCTGTGTATTCCTATATTTTTTTGTATATACTACTTTAAAACTACATGATTCCATGTTCCCCTATGTAGAGTTTTTCCAACACGTCATTATCAATCAAACGACACCTTTCCTGATTTTTTTTTCTGATGAAATCTGAATTCTATTTTTTTTCTAGTTTATATGATGATATTACTTCTACTCCTTTAGTGTATTCCTATTTTTTTGGGTATATACTACTTTAAAACTACATGATTCCATGTTCCCCTATGTAGAGTTTTTCCAACACGTCATTATCAATCAAACGGCACCTTGCCTGATTTTTTTTTCTGATGAAATCTGAATTCTATGTTTTTTTCTAGTTTATATGATGATATTACTTCTACTCCTTTAGTGTATTCCTATTTTTTTGGGTATATACTACTTTAAAACTACATGATTCCATTTTCCCCTATGTAGAGTTTTTCCAAAACGTCATTATCAATCAAACGGCACCTTTTCTGATTTTTTTTTCTGACGAAATCTGAATTCTATATTTTTTTCTAGTTTATATGATGATATTACTTCTACTCCTTCAGTGTATTCCTATATTTTTTGGTATATACTACTTTAAAACTACATGATTCCATGTTCCCCTATGTAGAGTTTTTCCAAAACGTCATTATCAATCAAACGACACCTTTCCTGATTTTTTTTCTGATGAAATCTGAATTCTATATTTTTTTTCTAGTTTATATGATGATATTACTTCTACTCCTTCAGTGTATTCCTATTTTTTTTGGTATATACTACTTTAAAACTACATGATTCCATGATCCCCTATGTAGAGTTTTTCCCACACGTCATTATCAATCAAACCACACCTTTCCTGATTTTTTTTCTGATGAAATCTGAATTCTATATTTTTTTTCTAGTTTATATGATGATATTACTTCTACTCCTTTAGTGTATTCCTATTTTTTTTTGTATATACTACTTTAAAACTACATGATTCCATGTTCCCCTATGTAGAGTTTTCACCACACGTCATTATCAATCAAACCACTCCTTTCCTGATTTTTTTTCTGATGAAATCTGAATTCTATATTTTTTTCTAGTTTATATGATGATATTACTTCTACTCCTTCAGTGTATTCCTATTTTTTTTGTATATATTACTTTAAAACTATATGATTCCATGATCCCCCTATGTAGAGTTTTCACCACGCGTCATTATCAATCAAACGACACCTTGCCTGAATTTCTAATTTCCGTATCGTGACACGGGTGTAATAGATTCTGAGAGACCGGACCATTATGTCCGTCGTCTTGTTAACCAGGGATAGCTCATTGAGGCTGACCAGGTAAGCCTCTTGATGCAACACAAAGAGACCCCCCTCCCCCGCTGTCCAGTGTTGTGTTGTAATATCGATCAGGTGTCATCTCGATCACGGTGCTCTTCCCCGCCCTCATATACACCACAAACACTGGAAGGGACCCATTGTCCAGCCGTCAGCAGGGTACAAGCATCCCGCGGGATCTACCTCCTGGATCACGCACGACCTCGCGACCGATGACGTCGTTCCATCAAAGAGTCTGTGTTACTTGCGCCGACGCGTCATTCAGAGAGCGTCAACTCGAAGAGAGCAACGATTCAAGAAGTCGGACAATCAATCATGAGGTTATGACGCTATTTTCTCCTTGAAATAAAATTAAAATGGATCGATGCAGACGAACAGGGTTGTAGAAATGGTTGTGCTACTGAAATGGAAAAAATTCTTCTGGTGTTCAGGAGCAACGTGAGTCGATTTCTCTGTAAACTGAGACAAACCAAAGTAAAAATTAGTCCATATGTTAATCATTTGTAAATATCTCCCTCTGTAGGATAATACCTGAAGATAGTACGAACACGTATCGAAACGTCGTAAACCTATAAATAAAAATAAAGGGTCTGTTAAAGGTCATTAGGTGATCCATCTTTGAACTTATTAAATTTATGAAAATTATTTGACCTTTAACGAAAATAATTATAAAAATTAATCGCCATTAAGACAGATAAAATTTATAAAGTTAAAATTAATAAGAAAACTGTTTTTTTAATAAATTAATTAATTAAATACGTTTCGCCAGTGAATTAGGTCCTCTTCAGTTTATAAAAATTTCCATCAAGAAATATTTACTTATTAATTTTAACTTTTCTGTCTGAATGACCCTCAAATTTAATTGCTTTTATTTGTCAAACACAACGCTATCATTTTCCTGATTGTTATCTTAATTTAGGCATATAGCAGTAATATTATCTTAGGGAGTGGGACGAGTACCAAGAGCCCGACCTACCTGATGCAGGTTTTTCTAGGGTTTTCCCTGCATCACTTTTAGGCAAATTTCCGGGTAGGATCCTTAAACTACATCCCGAGAGCCCTAGTTAAACCCTTGGTTACCTTCCTCTACCTTTCCACATCCCCCCTTTCCCTCCTTTCCCTATGTTATAAGAGGGGGGTTGCCACTATGTGGATTACCCTATACATAGCTTTTTTTAGGGCAACAGGCAACATGAAGGTGATCCACATTGGGCAACTCCCCTTTAATAGCATAGGAAGGGATTTGAAGGGGGGATGCGGAAGGGTAGAGGAAGGTAGCCAAGGGTTAACTAGGGGGCCGCCGGGCTATGGTTTAAGGATTCTACCCGACTTTCGCCTAAAGAAATGCAGGGAAACCCCTAGAAAAACCTGCATCAGGTAGGTCGGGCATTGGGTACTTGTCCCACGCCCTTCCGATAACGGGAGAGGAGTTTGCTGTGGGGACACAGCATTCCCTTCTCCGAGCCTCGACCAGTTTAGGAGGCAGCTGGCCTACTATTCCAATGGGAATAGCGGAACATACACCTCTCAGAACAGGGCGAGGTGCCTCGGTTTGTGGAAACCTTAGTTCAATAACGGAGATGAAAAGGCATCCCCAAACGTAGCCCCTTCGTATCTCTCCTACCCCTTTACATAGCCAGTCTACACCTTTAAAATAATAATAATATCTCTACTCCTGCTGTGAGAATCATGGTAAATGAAATTAAGAATTTTTATGATTATATTTATTATTAATATGTATATAAGAAAAAAATCGCTTCGCTTACGAATCGTAGAAAGGCCGGTCAAAAGTATATCGTGCCAGAGTAAATAAGAAATTGGAAGAAGAGAGGAAGGGAGGCGGGGAAAAAGGTCTGATAATTAGGGGTCGAGTTAGAGAGGCAAACTACTGTGTCTAAGTTGGAGCTCTCCGGGGAAATACGCGAGATTGCCGTGCTTAGTGTTCAACTTGACATTCCCTGATTAAGACTGGAGCCCATGTGATCCAGAACAATGCCCCATAAGGGGGGGATCCTGGCCGCTGCAGTGACACTCAAACCGTGAATAGAAACAAAAGCAGAAGAAGGAAGAAAGTAAATACATGAATTCCTTGTGCTCTCTTTTATCTTATGCCTGTCGGGTATTGTCGGGTTACCCTTTTCTTAAAATACGATGTTTGAAACATCTATGTTTAAGTATGTAATATGGAGACAGTGTTACTAAAACAATTATACAGACCCTTTTATTTTTTATTTATATTATGACGACGTTTCGATACCTTTTTATATCTTCAGGTATTTTCCTGCAGAGGAGGTATTTACAAATGTATATATTTATAGTATAATTGCACAAAGTAAACAGCGGAAAACTCTTACCTTGTATTCACCTCTCAAAACAGGCTGAGGTGCATCGGGTTGTGGCAACAGCCTACATGAGGGTAATCCACGTGGTGGCAACTCCACTCTTATAGCATAGGAACGGATTTTAAAGGGGGGCGATGCGAAAGGGTAGAGGAAGGTAGCCAAGGATTAACTAAAAGGATTAACCTAAAAGTAACGCAGGGAAAACCCTAGAAAATCCTGCATCAGGTAGGTCGAGCATTTGGGTACTTATCCCCCCCACGCTATTCCGATGGCAGGAGAGGAGGTTTGCTGTTGGGACGCAGCACTCCGTTCTCCGCGTCTCGACCAGTTTAGGAGGCAGCTGGCCGACTGTTACAATGGGAACAGCGAACAACTCTTACCGTATTGCCAAGGTATGTGAACCCCCGGAACATTCATCTCTCAAATCAGGCTCAGGTGCGTCGTCGACTTATGGGAACCTTAGTTCATAAAACCAGAGAGATGAGAAGACATCCCCAAGGGTAACCCCCGCTCTCCATCTCTCCTATAAGGTTCTGCCTGCGAGAGAATAGCCCTCGTAGACCCCCTTTAATCTTGGTGACTCCCTCAAAAATACCATTTTTTGTAAGCATACTACAACGGCTGCGAGAAACAGGTACCTTCGCGAGGGGCTTTCTGTGGTGCTCCACGGACGCGCAGCATATCACGGGATATCATCAGTCGCCCTCAGCCCACTTCATTTGCGTACCGTGAAGCGGGAAGATTCGAAATCGTTTCCATCTTCAAACTTATTTTGCATCCAAATGGTACATTTACAAGACACGGGTTCCTTATTAAACCTTTATCTACCAAGTCCGCTCTACAATCCCCTAGAAACAATCCCCTATTAAACACCCTGTATAACTATTTTACTAAAGAAAATAATCATTTAAAATAAAAATAGTATTAAGAATATTTTTAAACTGAAGAACCACAGAAAAAAATAGTTTTCTTTGTAACATAACAATTATTCAACAGAGAAGTGAAAATACCAGCGAGTTGAAATAAAAAGCTCTCACACACCACAGAGGGAAATTACCAGCCGATTCCCTGTTGCGATGTTCCTCCTAAGCTCGTGAACGCAGAGGGACGGGGGGTGAGGGGGGGGGGAACGTATGAGATTTATGCGTTAACACCATAAACATTCCTTCCCTCTGTATTTTTTTATTCTTGTTCCCTGGGACTCGCTAACGTGTTTGCTCACGTAATCCCTCCAGTGAAGGTAGATCGCAGAGAGAAAATCACGATTTATTGTTCCTTGTTTAACACACACACACATATACACACACACACACACGCCCTAATTCCTGGCCGAGCTGATTCGTGCGTCTTGAGTCGAAAATTCTGGTCCAGCTCAATGTTATATTAATTTTACTGTCACAATAAAATAGTCGTAACTTGTCTTCCTTATTTTTTCCTTATAAATAGGACGGAGTATTCAGTATTTAAATTATAGATATATATATGTATTATTACAATTACAGTTTTTCACGTCATATGAGCGTTAAATACTCGTGTGTTTTTCTTCTTTTTCATATTGATCTTTTAACAGCCGCATCAACATCCCAGGTTCTCATTACGGGAACTCATTACGACTTCTCAGGAGACTCATCTGACTTTCTCATTGGGTAGTTAAACGAAAAATTGTAGTTACCCTCACGAGCGTGTGTGTTGTCAAGCGTTTTACGAAGATCGCGATTGGCAAAAAGAGGCGAATTTGTTCTATTCTTCTTTTATTTAAACTCGGTACCGTATAAAATATAGTATTTTTTATTATGAAAATATTAATTTTTCTTTTTTTTAATAAAAAAAATACAAGTAAAATTATTTAAAATGTAACAGAAAAAAAATTGATTAGATTCAGAAAAAATATAAATTTTACAATCAACCACTCAGAATTTACTTATACGACTGGATGGATACGAACAATTTTTCCGCAACCCACGAATATGTTGATAAGAAAAATGTAAGAGCCGAATGAAAATAAAATGAGCAAAATAAATATATATATATATACTTTAGAAAATAAAAATAAAACATGTTTTAAATAAACTGTACATCAAAAAATTAATAAATTATTAAAAATTGACCCCCCCCTCCTTCACGAACCACAGCCACCCCTGTAATTTTTTTCTATTATTTATCCCAAAGTGCATTCTAGCTCAAAAAAAACCGGCTTTACATGGATATAGAAGAAAATTATTTATTTTAATTTAGTTACGAATCAAGACGTTTCAAACGATTGAAAATTAATAACAAGAGCAAAACACAGACAAATCGGTGATGATAATAAAAATACCAGACTACGTTTGTGGGGGAACCTTGTTCCTTTCTTCCGGTGCTAAAAAAAACCCTCCTAAAATAAACATAAGAGCCTAGAGCGACACAACTGCACAATTCAGTTGACTTTGAGTTGTTGTTTTTTCTTTTTTCCCCCAGTTTTGACAACTGAATTGTGATTTTTGCGACATTCTTAGAGCCTGAAGAAAGGAACAAGGTTTCCAGGAAACGTTGTGTGGCATTTACGTCATCACTGGATTCGACTATTTTTCTTATTATTAATTATTACTTACGTTAACGAGCGCCTAAATTTTCTGAACAAAAATTAGATGAGAAAAATGAATAATATATATATATTTATTCTTTGGAAAATAAAATCCAACATGTTTCAAATATTTTTCCAACAAAATTCGATTAACTGTACCTCAGAAAATTAATAAATAAGTAAATTTTGACCCCCTCACGAACCTCCGCCACCCCTGTAATTTTTTTCCTCTATTTTTCCCAAAGTGCATGCTGGTTCCAAAAAATAATAATCTTCCGACTTTAAATTTATGTAGGAGAAATTTATTTATTTTAATTTAGTTACGAATCAAGAAATGGAAAAATTGACGTTTCAAAAGATTGAAAATTAATGACAAGAGCCAAATACAGACAAATAAGTGGTGATGAATACCAGACTACGTTTCTGGGAACCTTGTTCCTTTCTTAGGGTGCTTACCCCCCCCCCTTCCCCATAAAATAAACATAAGAGCCTAGAGCGACACAACTGTACAATTCAGTCGACTTTGATTCGTTGTTTTTTTCTTTTTTCTTTCCCCCAGTTTTGTCAACTGAATTGGGATTTTTTTTTTTGGGGGGGGGGAGCGGGGTTTCTTAACACCTGAAGAAAGGAACAAGGCTTCCAGGAAACGTTCTGTGGTATTTACGTCATCACTGTATTCGACTATTTTTCTTATTATTCATACTTACGTTAACGAGCGCTTAAATTTTCTGAGCCAAAATGAGATGAGCAAAAAAAAATTAAATATATATATATATAAATACTTTATAAAATAAAATAAAATATGTTTTATATATTTTTTAGAAAAAAAAGAGATTAACTGTACATCAAAAAATTAATAAATTATTAAATATTGACCCCCCCCCTTCACGAACCACAGACACCCCTGTAATTTTTTTCCATTATTTATCCCCAAGTGCATTCTAGTTCAAAAAAATCTTCCGGCTTTAAATGGATATAGAAGAAAATTATTTATTTTAATTTAGTTACGAATCAAAACGTTTCAAATGATTGAAAATTAATAACAAGAGCAAAATACAGACAAATCGGTCATGATAATAAAAATACCAGACTACGTTTGTGGGGGAACCTTGTTCCTTTCTTCCGGTGTTAAAAAAACCCTCCTAAAATAAACAGAAGAGCTTAGAGCGACACAACTGCACAATTCAGTTGACTTTGAGCTGTTGTTGCTTTTCGACAGTTTCGTCAACTGAATAGTGTTGTTTGGGGGAATTCTTAGAACCTGAAGAAAGAAACAAGGTTTCGGAGGAAACGTTGTGTGGTATTTACGTCATCACTGTATTCGACTATTTTTCTTATTATTAATTATTACTTACGTTAACGAGCGCTTAAATATTCTGAACAAAAATTAGATGAGAAAAATGTATAATATATATATATATATTTATGCTTTGGAAAAAAATAATAAAACATGTTTTAAATAGTTTTCCAACAAAAATCTATTAACTGTACGTAAAAAATTAATTAATTAGTAAATATTGACCCCCTCACGAACCACCGCCACCCCTGTAATTTTTTTTCACTATTTTTCCCAAAGTGCATACTGATCCAAAAAAATGAGGTTTAAATTATTTTTTTCCCTTTCAAAATTAAATTATCTTCCAACTTTAAATGGATATAGAAGAAAATTATTTAATTTAATTTAGTTACGAATCAAGAAATGGAAAATTGACGTTTCAAATTAATGAAAATTAATAACAAGAGCTAAATACAGACAAATAAGTGATGATTAAAAATACCTGGGAACCTTGTTCCTTTCATCGGGTGCCAAAGAAAAAACCCTCGTAAAATAAACAGAAGAGCCTAGAGCGACACAACTGCACAATTCAGTTGACTTGCAGTTGTTGTTTTTTCTTCTTCCCAGAAGTTTTGTCAACTGAATGTGATTTTTTGGATGGGTTTTCTTAGAACCTGAAGAAAGGAACAAGGCGTCCAGGAAACGTTGTGTGGTATTTACGTTATCACTGTATTCGACTACTGTTCTTATTATTAAAACTTACGTTAACGAGCGCTTAAATTCCCCCCAAAAATAAAGTATCTGTTACTGCAGATGGAATACAGATTTTAAACTCTTCCAGTAGTTTTAAACTTGACAGACTTCAAAATAGTAAGTTGGGACACGAGACGCCACACACGCGCGAGATTTCACGAGATCCATCTCGCAATAAATATGAACGACCCCGTCCCAAGCCCTCCAAAATTTACAGCTTTCATTCATTTTGCAGTATAATTAAATCGTTTCGTTGTTGGCGACACTGGAGCTACGATCATTGGCTTATTAACATTTACGTCGCTCCGTACGTTAATTGCACTTTAAACTAAATTTGATGAGTATGTGACGACGAGAGCAGAGAGTAAAAGAAAAAAATCCTTAATGATATAGACCGGTTAATGACTGACTGACGCTGAAGAAAAAAGATTCACTGTGGAGAAAATAATTCAATATAATTCCATCCATATGTAATTTTAAATTTCTGTGATAAATTGATTCGTCTAAATAACTATGGTAAAACGTGTAGTAAATTATTGTCACGTTTATGGGAAAATAAAATACGTGCATGTTATATTCTGATACACCCAATTTCGTTGCTTTACCAATTTTAAAAAAAATACCATTTATATTTGATTCCTGTCTGGGTGCCCAGCGTTGTCCGGGTCTTTACACATTTACAATCAAATATAATATACACATATAACCAAAAATAGTCTAGAATCTCACTCGAAATAATTGGTCAGTTTCAGCGCATTAAAAACCTCTTAAATTATATCATGTTAAACAAATATTAGGTACTGATTGTCTCCTCCAGTATAATATTGTGTCATATTTATGCCATGACAGTCATTTAAAAGATAATTAGTTCCATATATCTATATATATTATACTTTTTATTCAACCAATATAATTCTGCTTTATTTCTTTATGGAAGAAAAAGGAACTATTTACTTTTTTGTGCAGTATCGTCTCTCTTTCTCTCTCTCTCTCTGTCGCGCATGCGTGCTCTGTGACGTCATGGTTTCTTGACGCGCATTAATTTAAATCAAAATGATCAAATTTCTTTAATTATATATATATATATATAGGGGGGTTTTGTTACACACACACGGTACCGTTTTTTCAAAAAAAATAGCATTTATATTTTATTCCTGTCTGGGTGCGCAGCGTTGTCCGGGTCTTTACACATTTACAATCAACTATGTGAAATTATAATGATATACACACGTATAACCAAAAATAGTCTAGAATCTCACTCGAAATAATTGGTCAGTTTCAGCGCATTAAAAACCAATTAAATTATATAATGTTTAAGAAATATTAGGTATTGCTTGTCTCCTCCAGTACATACAATATTGTGCCATATTTATGTCGCGTCAGTCATTTAAAAGATAATTAGTTACACAGATCTGTAATTATACTTTTTATTCAACCAATATAATTCTCCTTTATTTCATTATGGAAAAAAAAGGAACTATTTACTGTTTTGTGCAGTATCGTTGCGTAGTAACTTCTCTGTCTCTCCCTCGGTCGCGCGCGCGTGTTCTGTGACGTATATATAACGTATATATAACCAAAAATAGTCTAGAATCTCACTCGAAATAATTGGTCAGTTTCAGCGCATTAAAAACCAATTAAATTATATAATGTTTAAGAAATATTAGGTATTGATTGTCTCTTCCAGTACATACAATATTGTGATATATTTATGCCCTGACAGTCATTTAAAAGATAATTAGTTCCACAGATCTATGATTATACTTTTTATTCAACAAATATAATTCTGCTTTATTTCATTATGGAAAAAAGGAACTATTTACTTTTTTGTGCAGTATCGTCGCGTAGTAATGTCTCTCTCTGTCTCTCTCTGTCTCTCTCAGTCTCTCTCAGTCTCTGTCTCTCTCTGTCTCTCTCAGTCTCTCTCTCTCTGTCTTTCTCTGTATCTCTCTCTGTCTTTCTCTCTCTGTCTCTCTCTGTCTCTCTCTCTGTCTCTCTCTCTGTCTCTCTCTCTGTCTCTCTCTCTCTGTCTCTCTGTCTCGCGCGCGTGTGTTCTGTGACGTCTTGGTTTCTTGACGCGCAGTAATTTAAATGAAAATGATCACATTTTTTTAATTATATTTTTTTTCCCAGCCAATTATGCTAGGGGGTTTTGTTACACACACACGGTACTGATTCTCCTGTTTTGAAGAAGAATATGTGTAACCAAATGTTTGTTGCTATCTTGTCCACGCGTTTAAATCTGTATAGAAATGAAGGTAAATACATACAAATATACATCCCTTTTTTAATTAACTATATAGAAATGCAGGGTGTTCGGAAAGTTACTGTGCAGTCACTTCACGTGTTGAAAATAACGTCCACGGGATGAACCCCCGCGCGCTTAATTTTATTAGAAAACACTCACCGCAGATCTTATTGTGACATACTATTCTTCTCACTATATTAAAATAACACAAATCGATTATCTATGAAAAAAAAATTGAAATTTAATAATAAGAAAGATAGCAAAATACAGACAAAATAAATGATAATATAAAATACCACACAACGACGTCTCTGGGATCCTTGTTCCCTTTCCTTCAGGTTTGCTAAGAAGAACCTAGAGCGACACAACCGCACTCGTCATTTGACAAAACTCAAAAGCTTTTGACAAGTGCAGTTGTGTCACTCTAGGCTCTACTTAGCACCATGAAGGAAAGGGGACAAGGATCCCAGAAACATTGTATGTGGTATTTTATATTATACCTTTTTTTTTTGTTTGGCTGTAATAAAACTATTTATTTGTTCGATATTAAAAGTAGATTTTAAATTGATTTTTTTAAAAATATGTTGTTATTTATAATAAATAAAATAAAAAATTATTCATTACAATACAGTAAGTCAAACTCATCATTGTTGTGTATATATATATATATATATATATAGAGAGAGAGAGAGAGAGAGAGAGAGAGAGAGAGAGACCTATTTTAATGTTTACAGACTTTTTTGCACCCACCCACAGTCGACTAAAATTTTCGATCATTATTTGGCGGTAATGAGTAATTGCCAACACCTTCCATCTGCAACCCCCCCCCACTCGACCTCGCCCTCTCCACCCCCCCCCCCGCCCCCATCGTCCAGTGAGTTACATCAAAGGATTATCGGCGGCTTTGTTTGATTTATCCCTAGAGACAGGCGAGATTTGCATAGTTCGGGCTTTCACCGCCACATCGAAATATGTGTTTCTGAAGTGTTGCGCAGCTATCAGCAGTGAAAAATAATTCAAGCTACACCCTGGTGGTGGTGGTGGGGAAATTATCTATTCTAACAATTGACTGTAATACCTTCTCGTTTCCGACTCTTTGTGACAGGCTAATAAAATGGTTGAAACGTGTTTCCCCGTGTAATAATAGTTTCTCTTGGACTTTGGCTAATATCAACGGGTTCGTTTCTTACGTTTATCGTACCCTCTGCTCAATCTTCTGTATAATAATAAAATAAGATTTCTGAATTTACGTTAATTTCTATGCAAATTTAAACGCGTGGGCAGGTTGCGACGAAACGTGGTACTAATATTATTAACACGACGAACGGTACTGTGGGGGGGGGGGGTGAGAAACCCTCAGCGTAAATGTGGAAACAATTATCATTGATGAATAACGTGATCAATTACTGCGCGCCAAGAGACCGTGACGTCACGCGAGAGAGAGAGAGAGAGAATAGATGTTACTACGCGACGAACAAAGGAAATAGTTCCTTTGTCCGGTAATGAAATAAAGCAGAAATATTTTTCATTGAATAACAAGTATAATTTTATCCATCGAATGTTGCTAGATAAAAAAACCAATACGAAATACTTTACGATCCTTGCGGGAAGCTGTAAGTTAATTTTCGTCGCCATGTTTAGTGACTCCAATATGGCGGCTATTTGTTTACATTGAGAATCTAGCTAAGAATTTTATCAATTCTAATCTTTGGTAATGTCTGAGGAACTGAGGGACAATTATATCCTGCAATAGTCAAGGAGTATATTTAAGAATAAATTCTGAGGTATGTTTGTTGGGACTGATGCAATAAAATTCAATGAATTTTACAGCTGTTCAATTAATGCACTATCAGGGTGGAAAGTGTGTAGGGAACTAGGAACATATCACTTCTTGGCAAAAGATTAATATAGAATTAAATAGTGTTTCGTTGTTTTTATATAAATAACGGGCAGACAGCTTTAATAAGAATAAAGATGGCTTTCGAGTTATGTCGACTGATCAGTGCAGTTGTGTCGCCCTAGGCTCTTCTTAGCACCTGAAAAAAGGGAACAAGGATCCCAAAAACGTTGTGTAATCACTTATTTAGTCTTTATTTGGCTGTTTTAAATTTTTTAACACTTAATTTGTTTGCAATAGAATATTTTAAATTTTTTGTCACTTATTTTTCCCGTATTTGGCTCTTTTAAAATTCTATATTCTCGTCCGCCCACGACGAACACTGACCAGCTGCTGTCCTCTGGTCTTAAAAACAGAAAAAAAAACGTCATAAATTTTCTCCCCGACGTTCCTAGTCCATGGCAATTTTATTGATTTTTTAAACAATGTTTCTGACTTTTAGAATATTGTCTTCCCCCCCCCTTCCCCCGAAAAAAAAATATTTTCCTGATTAGTAAAGCATTTATATGTTTTATTGGAGTTTAACAGGCATTCTACATACACGAGGATCGTAATTGCCACTTGGTTGTGCAAATAATATATATATATATATATATTGTAATCCATTTTGTTTCATAGACTGTAGAATGGTAATTTTCTGGGCGTATCGGCTTGATGAAGTGCCTTTCTATTGAGTCCTACGCATAGGCTTATTTTCTATTACTTTCTCTCTCTCTCTCTTCTTTACTCCGTTAGACTTAGTTATTTATATCCTAAGTTTCAGGACCTGTCATCGTTTTCTTTGGCTCTTAAGCGCAGCTGTGCTCGGGGATAAGTTAATACGGATGCAGAAGTACGGATCCCGTATTCTTTAACTCTTTCTCCTTCTCAACGCGACCGAAATAGCTACAATTACTCTCAGTCGGCGTTAAATTAAGAATACATTTTTTTTAAATGTACACAACAGAATTTAAGATGAAAAGTCTAACGATTAATAAATGTTAAACTGAGTCTTAAATCAAAGTAGATATTTTAAACTATTATTTCCATGATAATTAATATTTTCTAATAATTTTAAATATTCTCTAGAAAATATACAGTAATAAGCAGGTAAATTTGTAACGGATTTCCATCACTCTTCCTCGCGTTCATAAAAATATTTAAAATTGTTACAGTCTGAATATTATTAAGTCGCCATTTTGCCGCGGCCATCATGTGGCTACAAGCTGAGGATACAAATGTGACAATGACCCATGTTTTTCTTTCAATTATTGAAAATTAGTTGTTGCAAATTACGTTAGGACGAAATCAATAATATTAATAAATTAATAATAATACCGATAATATTAAATAAATATTAAAGAACATGACAATAATAATAATAATAAAGATAATAAATAAATTTTAATAAATAATAAATATAAAAATAAAGATAATAATAAATAAATAGTAATAAATAATAATAATAAAGATGATAATAATAATAATAATAAATAAAAAATATTTATAATAATAAATACTAATAATAAATAAGTAGTAATAAATAATAATAAAATAAAGTATAATAAATAATAATAATAATAAAGATAATAATAAATCAATTGTAATAAATAATAATAAAGATAATAAATAATAATAATGATAATAAATAATAATATATAAAAATAAAAATAAATATAATAATAATTAAATAGTAATAAATGATAATAATAAATATTATAATAATATGAATAATAATAATAAATAAAAATATTTATAATAATAAATAAGTAGTAAAAATAATACTAAATAAATAATAAAAATGATAATAATAATAATAATAAAGATAATAATAAATAAAAATGTATATAATAATAAAAATAATAATAAATAAAAATGTATATAATAATAAAAAAATATTTATAGTAATAAATAATTATAATAAATAAGTAATAATAAATAATAATAAAAGAAAGAATAATAAATAATAATAATAAAGATAATAATAAATAAATTGTAATAAATAATAATAATAATAAACATAATTAATAATAATATATAAAAATAAAGATAATAATAATAAATAATAATAAAACGGAGAATAATAAATATAATAATAATTAAATAAATGAATAATAATATATATTATGAAGAATAATGGTAATAAATAAATATAAAGATAATAACAATAATAAAGATAGCCAAATTTAGACAAAAGAAGTGGTAATATAATTACCACACAACCTCAAATTTTATTGATATTTGAAACGTAAGCGAGCCAATTAATAATTTTGTGATTATTAAATACTTTTCTATTTATTAACTAAAACTTATGAGAGTAATTATGAAGTCTTGATAAAACCACGACAACGAATATGTTCACACCCAAGAGGGTTACAAATTAGAAAATTTATATATTTAAAAGGAAGCAAATACAAAAATAGAGCTTCTCACTAGAAGAGGAACATGAGTATTGTGTAGTTCTGACGTTGGGTTTGATGACTAAATAATGGGACGAGACTTTTGGATTCCCAGGACAAGATTTGCTCTTCTCCTCGGTCGCCTTCATTTAGAACGTCCAGGAAGGACCCTGTAGTGTTCGCCTGCCGTCTCTCTGTCTTTTTGTCTTTGTACTTCTCCGCCGCTTGATTTAGTAGGCACTCCTGCGCCGTGTTTTGCTCCATAACGGCTTGTAGTAGGAGTCGCCAAACAAGTCTCAATGTTCCGCCGGACAGACGGACGCTGAGCTTAAACTGTCCTCCCAAAACACACCAACAGAAGTGAATAGAAGGAAAAACCGCCGGAGACGCTTCAGTAAATAAGCCAGCTGTGCGGGGGAAAAGAAGTAACACACGAACGACCTGCTACAAAACCACCAAATACAGGGGGTGATAAAGTGCGAGAGACTCCCTTCTATGGTTAAATCTACTTTATGGTTTCTTCCAGCACTTGCAAACGGAAACTTGCCGCTTTATTTTATCAGCAATTCAACGTTGAAATTTCAGGGAGAACCTTTTAGGAGAGACGGAGAGAGCTACCTTTGGGGATGCCTTCTCCTCTCTCAGTTTTTGAACTAAGGTTCCCACAAGCCGAGGCACCTTGGCCTGTTTTTAGCGGGTGTATGTTACGGGGTCGCAGACCTTGGGCATACGGTAAGAGTTGTTCTCTGTTCCTATTGGAACAGTCGGCCAGCTGCCTCCTAAACTGGTTGAGGTTCGGAGAAGAGAATGCTGCATCCCCACAGCCATCGGAAGGGCGTGGGGCAAGTACCCAATGCCCAAACCTACCTGATGCAGGTTTCCTAGGGCTTGTCCTGCATTACTTTCAGCCGAATGCCGGGTAGGATCCTTAAAATATAGCCCTGGGGCCCTAGTTAACCCTTGGCTACCTTCCTCTACCCTTCCGCATCCTCCCTTTCAAATCCCTAGATAAAGCTATTAAAGGGAAGTTACCACCATGTTAATTACCCTCATGTAGCCTGTTACCCTAAAAAAAACATTGAAATTTGAATTTGAATTCAGTATATATATATATATATATATATATATATATGATCCTATAAAAAAGTTATTAACATAAAAATTGATATAAGCAATTATTTGAATAAAATCTATGACAGTTTGCTTTTGTAACGTTTAATTTAGATATTGTTATAATTTTAAACTCTACAATGTTTCCATTGTTAACCCGCACGAAACAATGTATTCTTAATGGTCGTTATCGTTTTGAATTGTACATTTCGGCTAAGGCAGTAATTTTATATGTCTAACACAATTATACACGAGGGTGGTCTGAAACGTTTCCGACCCAACAATGACGAGATTTTTTGGTTTTTTTTTCTATTTTAATTAATTTTTTTATTTTTCAGCATAGTGTTCTTGTAACTCTAAACTCTTCCCCCAGCGATGTAAATTCACTAGCTTCTATTTACTAGTGTTGCCATCTTCACGTTGAGGTCGGAACCTTTTCAGACCACCCTCGTATTATTTGTTTCTTAAAAATGTTATTAGAATTTTGTTTCCTTTTTGTAGTTTTAAATTGGAGCCTGATGAGGTCGCAAATTAAGCGACGAAACGTCGTTAATTTAATAAATTCTCCTTCTTTTTTTCTGACTTTAAATTTTGCTGATGTTTATTTATTTGTTTTCTCGTTAGTCATAATTACATATTTATTATCAGGGGAACCAAAATTCTGCGTTAACCGTCAAAAATTTCCATAGAATTGACAAGGTGGGGGAAAGCTAATTTTATTATATTTATTTTCGACAGTAGAGAACGAGTTTCAGGCACGTTGTGTTGAAAGTATTGTTGTTGTAATTCGCAGCAGTCGCGCTTGGCGAGGTGGAAGCGCGCCGTTTAGGGTGTCGCAGTGGCCACTGTGCGCCTAATTGGTAGGCAGCTTTAAATAAGGTACATCGTGGAGTGTCTTGACGGTAACTGGCTGGGCTCTCCTCTCTCCTCTCGTGTCGAGGACTCTCGTCTGCAGCTCAGACTAATTAGCGAGAGAGGACAGCTAAACGCGCTTCAAGGGCGTCTAAAAAGATCTGCACCTCGCTGCTGCTCAAACTCCAACAACAACAAAAAGGGGTTAAACTGACTGGTTTAAAAATGTGGATTCAAATACAATTATTTTTTTCACAAATGTGAAACTTATAAAGAAGTAATATAAAAAAAAATTAATTAACGGAAGATAATAAAACGTAACCCTGCAACAGTGGCAACACAGCAATACTTAATCTCGATACAAAATTTCTTGACATTGGTGAGGTATATTATTCGGGTACTCCACTGTCTTGGAGTAGATAAGTGAGGGAAAAAAGTAAAAAATAAATAAAAGCAAAGAAAGAACAAAAAACAGAAAGAAAGAGGCAGGTCCTGGAGATGACGAGGAAGATCGTCTGAAAAACCAGAAAAAATGCGTAGAGATATACTTCAATCGAAGAAAACAAAATGGAAACAATAAAAACAGAGTAGATAAGTGAGAAAGAAAACGTCGAAAAAGAAAAGAAATGTAAGAAAAGTAAATAAACAAGGAAAATAAAAATAAAGAAATGACTAGATCTCGAAGATCAGAAAAAAAAATATGTAGAAGTATACTCCAAGTAAGGAAAACAGAGAAAACAAGAAAAACAGAGTAGTTAAGTGAGAAAGGAAACGTCGAAAAAGAAAAGAAATGTAAGAAAAGTAAATAAACAAGGAAAATAAAAATAACGAGATGGAAGAGATTGGAAGACCAGAAAAAAATATATAGAAATATACTCCAAGCGAGGATAACAAAGGAAACAAGAAAAACAGAGTAGTTAAGTGAGAAAGAAAACTTCGAAAAAGAAAATAAATGTAAGAAAAGTAAATAAACAAGGAAAAGAAAAATAACGAGATGACTAGATCTGGAAGATCAGAAAAAAAATATGTAGAAGTATACTCCAAGCAAGGAAAACAGAGGAAACAAGAAAAACAGAGTAGTTAAGTGAGAAAGAAAACGTCGAAAAAGAAAAGAAATGTAAGAAAAGTAAATAAACAAGGAAAATAAAAATATCGAGATGACTAGATCTGGAAGATCAGAAAAAAAATATGTAGAAGTATACTCCAAGCAAAGAAAACAGAGGAAACAAGAAAAACAGAGTAGTTAAGTGAGAAAGAAAACGTCGAAAAAGAAAAGAAATGTAAGAAAAGTAAAGAAACAAGAAAAACAGAAAGAAAGAGGCAATTCAAAATGATGACGAGAAAGATCGTCTAGAAGATCAGAATAAAAGATGTAGAGATATACTCCAAGCGAAGAAAACAACAAAATCAGATTAGTTAAGTGAGAAAGAAAACGTCAGAAAATAAAATAAAAATAAAGAAAAAAGAAATAAATAGGCAGCTTAAAGAGATGACGAGATGGATCGTCTGGATGATCAGAAAAAAATACGTAGAAATATACTCCAAGCGAGGAAGACAAGAAAAACAGAGTAGTTAAGTGAGAAAGAAAACGTCGAAAAAGATAAGTAAAGAAACACGAAAAACAGAAAGAAAAAAGAGGCTGGTCAAAGAGATGACGAGAAAGATCGTCTAGAAGATCAGAAAAAAAGATGTAGAGATATACTCCAAGCGAAGAAAACAACAAAATCAGAGTAGTTAAGTGAGAAAGAAAACGTCAGAAAATAAAATAAAAGTAAAGAAAAAATAAATAAAGAGGCAGCTTAAAGAGATGACGAGATGGATCGTCTAGATGATCAGAAAAAAATACGTGGAAATATACTCCAAGCGAGGAAGACAAGAAAAACAGAGTAGTTAAGTGAGAAAGAAAACGTCGAAAAAGAAAATAAATGTTAAGAAAAGTAAAGAAACAAGAAAAACAGAAAGAAAGAGGCAAGTCAAAGAGATGACGAGAAAGATCGTCTAGAAGATCAGAAAAAAAGATGTAGAGATATACTCCAAGCGAAGAAAACAACAAAATCAGAGTAGTTAAGTGAGAAAGAAAACGTCAGAATATAAAATAAAAGTGAAGAAACAAGAAAACAAGAAATAAAGAGGCAGCTCAAAGAGATGACGAGATAGATCGTCTGGAAGAACAGAAAAAAATACGTGGAAATATACTCCAAGCGAGGAAAACAAAGGAAACAAAAACAGAAAGAAAGGGGCAGGGCAAGGATATGACGAGAAAGATCGTCTAGAAGATCAGAAAAAAAAAACATGTAGAGAGATACTTCAAGCGAACAAAACCAAATGAAAACAAGAAAAAGTGTGCAAGGAACGAGTTAGCTTAAACAAACTCCAACGTTTCGAACAGTACAGAGAAAAAAAGCAACTCTGTTCGTCATCAGGGAGAGAGGAGAGTCCCTGATTTACCCCTTTTAAAAATATAATGTTTTTATATATAAGATTCTCGTTAATTGAAAATGTTCTAAAATGTATATTTTTTGTAGAGATGATTATTGCAATGTTGCCAAAATCTCCAAATAATTTTAAAATTAACTATATTCAAAAAATTAAAAATTAGTTTAATTATAATAAATGGTGACATTGAAAATATAATAACAAACATTTTTAGTACTATATCTTCAAAGATTACAAAATGGCCGTCATTGACAATATTTCTACAAGGCTTTCCTTTAAAATATAATAAAAATTGCAGTTGACAGCTTTTTTTAATAAATATTGTAGTGTTTATAAAATCTCTTGCCGTGTCTGTAACTCCTGCTACATTGGACGAACTGAAAGGTCATTAAAAACCTCCCGTATGACAGAACGAATATCAAACGACTGATAAAAAATCTATACACATCATTTTTTCAAAATTTCCGAAAATTATTTATACTAAACCTCAATGATGTATTGAAACTTTTCAGGTAACCTCATCTCGGTTTTGTTTATATCTGTGCATTTTCTTAATGGTGTCGTTGTTTATTTTTTATTAAAAAGACTTTAACTTCTTTTCTTCGGACGTGCCTGAAGGGTGGAGGGCTCTTTTAATTACTCACATTATTTTTAGTCTGTTTTTAGTTGTTTTAATAGTTAACTGTGAGTAGTTGTATCCATGGCATTGAGTTTGCGACACCTCGTCACCGTCGACGGGACACGCGGGGCAGCTGTTTGGGGAGTTAATGGGTCTGGGATGGGAGGACGTGTCTGTCATGTAGTTGGTTGGTTGGTCTCTCGTCCTACGATATCCTTCCTGTCTCTCTGGCGGGCCGGGCAGCTGTCACGATAAGGACTCGACCAGAACATCCACCGCGCTCGCTAAGCACACAGCCAGCTATATCTAGGCCACTGGAACTAGGCTCCAGTAAAAAAACAAAAAAAAACAGAACCACTCCAATATATTACATTATTAATCAAGATTACGTTAAGTAAAGCGTCTAACTTTTTTTTTGGTGTAGACAGGCTATGTATAGGGTAATCCACATAGTGGCAACTCCCCTATTATAGCATAGGAAAGGGATTTAAAAGGGGGTTGCGGAAGGGTAGAGGAAGGTAGCCAAGGGTTAATCAGGGCCCCCGGGCTATGGTTTAAGGATCCTACCCGGCATTCGCCTAAAAGTAATGCAGGGAAAACCCTAGAAAAACCTGAATCATGTAGGTCGGGCATTGGGTACTTGTCCTACGCCCTTCCGATAGCGGGAGAGGAGTTTGCTGTGGGGACGCAGCATTCCCTTCTCCGTGCCTCGACCAGTTTAGGAGGCAGCTGGCCGACTATTCCAATGGGAACAGCAGACAACTCTTACCGTATGCCCAAGGTCTGTGACCCCGGAACATATACCTCTCAGAACAGGCCGCGGTTCCTCGGCGTGTGGGAACCTTAGTTCAAAATCGGAGAGGAAAAGGCATACCCAAAGGTAGCCCCTTCGTGTCTCTCCTAAAAACATCCCTCGCAGGTATTGCCTGCGAGAGAATAGCTCTCGCAGGCCTGTCGTCACACTCATGTAGCCTGTCTATACCTAAAAAAAATCCCATTACTTCAAACGCCTGCATTTGTATTTAATCCATGGAGCTTTATAACCGCAAGGCAAGGATTAACATATTCTAGATAAATAAGATATAGATTACGCAACATGGGAACAGTATATTGGAGACAAGATTCGAAAGAGAAACAGAGAGAGTTGGACAGGGGGAAGGCTCTCTGTGTGTGTGTGTGTGTGTGGGTGGGTGGGTGGGTGGGTTGGGGTAGGACGTCATTGTCTGCGGTGCGATCGACTCTCCGGTAGAGTTGTTGGCGGCGGACGTCTCTCTCAGCAAGGAACAACAGGTGCAGCACAATGGCTCCTTCCGGTTCCGGCGGCGCGGGTGTTATTACGCTCGACTTGGCCCTCATATTGCCCTGACAACCCTCACAGCTCCCTTCTGGTTAGCGCGGCCTTCTAAATGAGGCATTGGCCGTGTCCATTCGTGGCGAAAATGGCTGCACACTCTCCCACACACACACACACACGACTGTCACTTGGACTATCTCGTAATTCACGTAAAACAATTTAATCTCGAAGCAAAAAAAAACAATATAAGTGATTCTGAAGTGGCACATTCATTTTATGGCTACCGTAACAAACGAACAAAAAAGGGGTGAAAATGTCTTACGAAAACAAATTAAAAATATTCTAATGAAAGTAACACAGTATTTATAATTATCCTCCGCATTAATAAAATGAAAATTATCAACACGTAAATTTAACATGATTTAAAGTCAAGATTATGAAGGCAACAAGTAAAATGTTACATATGGAAAATTAAAATACATTAAGCTGGTTCAAATTTCCTATAAATAACTTCCTTAATTATTTACAGCTATTTCATGACATTATTTAACGTGATAATTATTCTGGTGTGTCCGTGTAAAATAAAAATAAGACTAATGTCATAAATTTGTTTAATAAAGACGATAAAGGACTGTATGTATTATATTATTAACACTATAGATGATTAAACCCTTATTTTAATACAGTCACATACAAATTTTTTTATTATTTCAATGGAAATTACAGTAATACTGTCACGATACTTTTTTTTAAAAAAAAAAGATCGTCACCAGCTTTCGATTATTCTATATATCGATATGGAAGTTGTTTCGTGGTCGATATAACGTGACCAGTTATCATGTATGCAGTTGTCTAAAATATTACATTTTCTTTGTTTGTTTATTAAATATTTTTATTTATGTACTAAATTATTTAATTTATATATATATATATATATTGTAATAATCAACATGTTGGCTTTAATTAATTTAACGGAATGATTAGCTATGATGTGTTAATATAAATGAAAAGCTTATTAGCAATTAACAAACAAAAATATTTATTGTATTTTGTGGCAATCAAAGATAATTACAAACAAAATTTGAGATCTGGTTCTCTCAGGGCCTCTACTGGGTTTGATAATGAACACAAAAAATAAAAGATTTACGGAGTACGGAGAAAGGAATGCTGCGTCCCCACAGCTAAGTCTTCACCCGCTATCGGAAGGGCGTGGGACAAGTACCCAATGCCCGACCTACCTGATGCAGGTTTTTCTTGGGTTTTCCCTGCATTTCTTTAGGCGAATGCTGAGTAGAATCCTTTAACTACAGCCGGGACCCCTAGTTAACCCTTGGCTACCTTCCTCTACTCTTCCTCATCCCCCCTTCCTATGCTATTAAAGGGGAGTTGCCACCATGTGGATTACCGTCATGTATCGTGTTACCTTAAAAAAAAAGTGGCTTAGTGTCCTGCTGTACGTTGTTAAAGAACCAATAAAATAAAATATAACTAGCACCTCATTGAATAGTTATACCAAGGACGTCAATGAAGAGAGGACACTCCTTAAGAACCTACTTGAATCGTTCTTTAGCAAGTTTTTAAAAAACTTTTTCATTTCGTTTACGGACAACCTCTTTGTGGAAATTGTATCACAATTATCCGTGATTGCATTGCGGCCGGGTAATTAAACATTCGTCCGTACAACGGATTTGCTAAAAACAAAAGCTGGGTAATACGACACTTGAACATTTCGGAGTTAAACGAGGACTTCAACTGCCGAGTTAATAACTCGGCTCATATGGTCCGCCCACCATCCATCTCTCCTCTTCTCTCTGCCAAACAGTGTGGGAGCCCAATATTATAAATTTAGAGGCTACCTTAAATGACTACCTACATTGCGAATGCAAATCAATAGACGGAGGATGAACTTTGAAATTGTACTCTAGACAGTGATTTGGTTTTTTTAGTTTCAGGTAAAACGTTTCTTACGCGTGAATTCTGGGTAGATTTTTTTATATATTTAAAATTGCCTAACACAGCTTTCATTTTTCGTTACTAATTTCCGTCGTGGTTCAATATATGAAGAATAATTAATTTTAAATTCAATATATTCTACATATAATATATATATATATATATATATATATATATATAAAGTCCTTTATCGTTTTTATTAAATTTTTCTTAGTTTTAACTTGACGTTATTCAAAGTCATTGTGCTTTCCGAAGCTCACCGATGATTGCCGAAGGTGAACGAAGATTGCTGTCTATTTGTTAACTGCTGTTTTATACCATTTCTTTCTGCCTTTAATCCTTGATAATTCTCCACAGACATTATTCAAAGGCATTGTGCTTTCCAGAGTTCACCGATGATTGCCGAAGGTGACGGAAGTTTCCTATTTGTTAACTGCTGTTTTATTCCATTTCTTTCTCCCTTTAATCCTTGATAATTCTCCATAGACATTATTCAAAGGCATTGTGTTTTCCAGAGTTCACCGATGATTGCCGAAGGTGACCGAAGTCTGCTGTCTCTTTGTTAACTCCTGTTTTATACCATTTTTTTCTGCCTTTAATCCTTGATAATTCTCCATAGACATTATTCAAAGGCATTGTGCTTTCCAAAGTTCACCGATGATTGCCGAAAGTGACCGAAGTTTCCTGTCTATTTGTTAACTGCTGTTTTATACCATTTCTTTCTGCCTTTAATCCATGATAATTCTCCATAGACATTATTCAAAGACATTGTGCTTTCCAAAGCTCACCGATGATTGCCGAAGGTGACCGAAGATTGGTGTGTATTTGTTAACTGCTGTTTTATACCATTTCTTTCTGCCTTTAATCCTTGATAATTCTCCATAGACATTATTCAAAGTCATTGTGCTTTCCAAAGCTCACCGATGATTGCCGAAGGTGACCGAAGTCTGCTGTCTATTTGTTAACTGCTGTTTTATCCCCTTTCTTTCTGCCTTTAATCCTTGATAATTCTCCACAGACATTATTCAAAGTCATTGTGCTTTCCAGAGTTCACCGATGATTGCCTAAGGTGACCGAAGTCTGCTGTCTATTTGTTAACTCCTGTTTTATCCCCTTTCTTTCTGCCTTTAATCCTTGATAATTCTCCACAGACATTATTCAAAGTCATTGTGCTTTCCAGAGTTCACCGATGATTGCCTAAGGTGACCGAAGTTTCCTGTCTATTTGTTAACTGCTATTTTATCCCCTTTCTTTCTGCCTTTAATCCTTGATAATTCTCCACAGACATTATTCAAAGGCATTGTGCTTTTCAAATTTCACCGATGATTGCCGAAAGTGACCGAAGTTTCCTGTCTATTTGTTAACTGTTGTTTTATACCATTTCTTTCTCCCTTTAATCCTTGATAATTCTCCATAGACATTATTCAAAGGCATTGTGCTTTTCAAATTTCACCGATGATTGCCAAAAGTGACCGAAGTTTCCTGTCTATTTGTTAACTGTTGTTTTATACCATTTCTTTCTCCCTTTAATCCTTGATAATTCTCCATAGACATTATTCAAAGGCATTGTGCTTTCCAAAGTTCACCGATGATTGACGAAGGTGACCGAAGTTTCCTGTCTATTTGTTAAGTGCTATTTTATCCCCTTTCTTTCTGCCTTTAATCCTTGGTAATTCTCCATAGACATTATTCAAAGGCATTGTGCTTTCCAGAGTTCACCGATGATTGCCGAAAGTGAACGAAGTTTCCTGTCAATTTGTTAAGTGCTATTTTATCCCCTTTCTTTCTGCCTTTAATCCTTGGTAATTCTCCATAGACATTATTCAAAGGCATTGTGCTTTCCAGAGTTCACCGATGATTGCCGAAAGTGAACGAAGTTTCCTGTCTATTTGTTAACTGCTATTTTATCCCCTTTCTTTCTGCCTTTAATCCTTGATAATTCTCCATAGACATTATTCAAAGGCATTGTGCTGTCCAAAGCTCACCGATGATTGCCGAAAGTGACCGAAGTTTCCTGTCTATTTGTTAACTGCTATTTTATCCCCTTTCTTTCTGCCTTTAATCCTTGATAATTCTCCATAGACAGAAGAATTCTTATAGACCACACGGGATTATAATTAATTTCAATGCATATCGAGTCGACTTTACTTGCACTTGAAAACGGTTTGTTCTTTTCCTTTATTTTTCGCAGCAGTGAAGACAAACACTTACTGGGGTTTTAGTTTTGTAACGTGTACTAACACATTACATTTAAAAATTATGCAGAGTTGAGCGTGTCCAGTAAAACGAATACTTTGCGGAATGGGAATCAACTCTAGAAGGTTGTAACTACAATATAAACGTTGCTGAATAACTTCAAACACACCGTCGTTAAACAAATTATGAATTCTGTTCAGTGGAAACAGTATTTTACTAACAGGATATCGTTATGTTTGACCATAACTCACGAATAAAAACATTGCAAACACGAAACGCAATTCTGTCTCTCAAACACACATCCATTTATTTCCATTACGTTTCCATCCAGAGATATTATTCATAACACTTGTCAATTTTTTGTTTTTGTAAAAAAAAAAAATTTACTGCAGACTCAGAACGTGTTATTTGTAAATCGTATTTGACATTATTTAATTGTTAAAAGCATATTGGTACAAGGATTTTTTTTTATTTATTTATTTGGCCCGTGTCGTCGGTGATGGGAGCTTCCGGAAGGCTGCTGCGGACGTATTATGTTAATAATTCATGGTTAAATGAATGAGCGGTATTTTCTTCTTGGCAGTGGATTTACCTGGTGCAGATAACCGGGCAATGCATCACCAGTGCAGGGCTGTTCTACTGTGCTGGGTTTGTTTGCCTCCACTGAAATACATTGCCGCGTTGTTCCCATATTGGTCGGGGTTTGAGGGAGGGGGAGTCGTGGATAGGGGGTGGGGGGTGGGGTTGGGGGGAAAAAAAACCCTGCACATATAAATAATAACAACAAGCTGGCGCCTCGTGTTTTACGGCCGTTGGCTTATCTTCGTTCGTTCGTTAGTTAGTGTTCACAATCGACGGCCCTCCCACCCTTAAAAAAATAATGCTCAAGTAATTGGGTAAAATTACTAGGGTTCTCTGGAAAATATATTATGTTTACCCCCTCATTCACATACACACACACACACACACACTCACACACGAGATCGAAAAAAAAAAACAATAGAGCCCCTACTACTTCCTCTAGCCTTCGACAGTATTACAGATAGTTACATATATTCATAAATTTTAATTCAGATATTTTAAAATGACATATTGATAAAAAAATTTGAAACATTGTTTTTAAATGTATGACGATATCATATTAGTTTTCGCGAATTTTTCAGGATAAAATTATTTATTTGTTATCCTTTGTTAAATGATCTTAGGTAGATAATAGAAAATAATTAATATTCTTCAATAAAACAATTAAACGTCATCGTGTTGCTAAAATGTTTATGATGTGTTGGCCACTTTGTTTATTGATTAATTCCTAAAATGGTAACATTTAAATTAATCGTCTTATCAGGGAAAATATATATATATTCGTATATACACACAGAGTTTCTAGACTAACATAATTGCTTATTTTGTTCCGTAAGGTTCTTCATACCCAATAATGTAGTATTTTAAATTAAATAAATTTATCTCTGATTGAAAATAATGCCAATTCACACAAAAAAGGGGTAATATAAAATACCACACAACGTTTCTGGGGATCTTTGTTCCCTTTCGTCAGGTGCGAGGAAGAGCCTGGAGCGAAACAACTGCACTGGTCAGTTGACGACACTCAAAAGTCAAAAGCTCTGCGATCCTTGTCGGTTTCGTCAGGTGCCCTTAAGAAGAGCCTACAGAAACACAGTGTCAACTGACCGGTGCAGTTGTGTCGCTCTAGGCTCTTCTTAAGCGCACCTGATGAAAGGATCCCAGAAACGTTGTGTGGTATTTATATTACACCTTTTTTTGTGTATAATTGGCTACCTTTCTTATTTTTCAGGGTTTTTTTAGGTAACAGGCTACATGAGGGTAATCCACATGGTGGCAACTCCCCTTTAATAGCATAGGAAGGGATTTGAAAGGGGGGATGCGGAAGGGTAGAGGAAGGTAGCCAAGGATTAACTAGGGGCCTCCGGGCTATGGTTTAAGGATCCTATCCGGCAATCCGCCTAAAAGTAGGTCGGGCATTTGGTTGTAGTATTTCTTACTTCTTTACACTATTTCATCCGGGCGGAAAAACAACATAAGAAAAAGTATCAGCAGCTTCCAGCAACTTTTGCTTCATTCAACAATGTATCATTTAAAACATTTGACCTCCTCCACTTTAAACAACATCATACTTGTACCAGTATTCGTCTTAAATGGTTTTATTGAAGAATTGTGATACTAATAGAATCTGAAAATTTGTTTAAAATATAATAAAGACTATTTAAACATAAGAACAATTTTCTGTTTTTTTAGGATGAATAACAATAAATAGGTTTGAAGACTTAAATGGTTTATTAAAGAATTTTCTGTATTTTTTTAGGGATGAAAAACAATAAATAAGTTTGAAGAGGCAACGAGGAACAGTAGGAACTGTTATACAAGGTAAAATTAATGGTAAAAAATTTAAATTTTAGAAAATAAAAAAGTTATTTGATAATGATATATATAACCACATATTCTGACAGTTGAGAAAATTATTAAATAAATAAACATCATCCAACATTAAGTCTTAACATTTTTCTGTTCTTTTTTAGATGAATTACAATAAATAAGTTTGGAGACTTAAATGGTTTTATTGAAGAATTGTGAAACTAATAGTATAAAATATAATAAAGTCTATTTAATCATAAGAACAACTTTTAAGATAATAAATTTGGTTTTAAACAAGGAATAATAGTAGAAACTGTTATACAAGGTTAAAATAATGGTAAAAAAAATAACAGTTAAAATAAATAAATAAACATCAATCAATATTAGACCACAAAAATTTTCTATATTTTTTAAGGATGAATATCAATAAATAAGTTTGAAGAGGCAACGACGAACAGTAAAAACTGTTATACAAGGTAAAATTAATGGTAAAAACATTATAACAATTTAAATTTTAGAAAATAAACAAGTTATTTAATAATTATATATATAACCATTTATTATGACTGTTGAGAAAACTATTAAATAAATAAACACCATTGAATATTAAGTCATAAAAATTTTCTGTTATTTTTGAGGATGAAATACAATAAATAACTTTGAAGATTTAAATGGTTTTATAGACTGATTGTGATGCTAATAGTTTAAAATTTAATAAAGACTATTTAATCATGAGAAAAATATTTTACGATAACAAATTTCGTTAAGAGGGCAACAGGGAACAGTAGAAACGTTTATACAAGGTAAAAATAATGGGAAAAAAAATTATAACATATTAAATTTTTGAAAATAAAAAGTTATTTAATAATTATTCATATATTCTGACTATTGAGAAAACTAATACATAAATAAATAAACATCAACCAATTTTAAGACAGAAAAAAAAGAATTTATTAATCAAATTAACATCGTTTCATCACTTAATTTGTGCCGTCTTCAGGTTCAAGTTTTTAAAATTGGCTGATGTTTATTTACACCACCCATTTTCAGTTCTCATGGAAATAATGTAACATTAAAGCAGAAGAATGATGTAAAACTGATCTTGTAAATGAATCGGCCAAATTGAAACCACGAGTGTAGTTTCTTTTATTACGTTTAAACCATTAAACAAACTGCGAACCTCAGTAATGGTTCTGATTTTTGGGGAATTACTTTCATGTCACATGTTAGTTGGTTAGTTGAATATTGAACGGCCAAAGTTCAATTGATTTTGACTTTGGTCTTTCTCGACTTGGTTCTGTTGAAATGCTTCGCCGTCGCCTTAACAAAGTGTTGTTGCTCTCACACACACGGTCGTGTTGTTTGACGGTGTGAGTCTGCTTGTATCTTTGGTATTCGGAGGTGCTAGGGCTTGTTGCCATCAGCGAGGCGCGTGGTCTGAATATGCCGATACGATACCTGCCTTCATGCATCTCGCTAACCTCGTTTGCCCATGCGCACGTCGTTAGCGTCCTCGTCCTCGTCTTCAGCAGCGCCGCCGCCGTCGCCGCCTTCTTCTTGAGACAATTCTGCCGTGGCTCACTCACGAGCTAGCCGCCTCCTCACGTGCGGCTCCTTTGAATATGTATCGCCGCCTCCTCTTCTTCCTCCCCTCCGCAAAAAAAAAATGCAACACGCGCGATATATGTCCCACGGCAAGACGCCGCCGCCTCCGATGGCCTAGACACATGTACCTTTGAAGTATTCCACTGGCGTGCCATGGTCTTTATTCATAACACCACCAATCGTGCTCTGGAAGTTATGTAACGGCATCCTCAAATTTTTAATATGCGCTTTTACGTCTCGTAAACAACACTTTTCAATCCCTTCCCTACAATATACGACAGGTGTAATTATTCTAAAATCAACAATACATTCCATTACATTTCTTTAAAAAATCTTAAGGATCTCTCACCACACATATAAACCAATCAACAACATCTTATTTCAAATATAGGATCAAGAAATCGTTTATACAACATTGATGATTCTTTTTAAAATCTGCAACTTAACCACAGAATTAACATAATTGTATTTTACATTATTGTAATCAACAACGTTATTTATTATATATATATATATATAAATATCAGCCATTTTTATTTTTTTCGGCCGCGGCACCCAAAATTTTGTTGAACTTTAACCTGAGGAAGTCGCAAAGGTGGCGTCGAAACGTAGTTTAATTTTTCCATTAATAAATATATTTTTTATTATTATTTCTGACGTCAAAATGGCTGTTGTTTATTAACAAAAGAAATATTATATGTTATTTTTAACCATGTAGAAATGTATGGAATAAATTGTATATCTCAAAAACTAACATTTGTATCGTTCTCCAGACTTGCTGTTATAAACAAGTTATTATTAATATTATGATAATAATAATTATGTATATATAAACAATAAACTATTTATATATAAATACCATAATAATAAATTATATATTATTATAATAATAAATTGTTTATTATTATCTAATAAATTTTTTATTATTATTATATGTATAAACAATTTATAATAATAATAATATATATATTATAATAATAATAAATTATTTATTATTATCTAATAAATTATTTATTATTATCTAATAAATTATTTATTATTATTATTATAATAATAAATTGTTTATTATTATAATATATATATATATATATTATAATAATAAATTATTTATTATCTAATAAATTGTTTATTATTATTATATGTATAAACAATTTATTATTAAATAATTAATATTATTAATAAATTGTTTATTATTATCTAATAAATTGTATAAACAATTAATTATTAAATAATTAATATTATTATTAATAATAATATTATTAATATTATTAATAAATTGTTTATTATTATCTAATAAATTTTTTATTATTATTATATATATATAAACAATTTATTATTATTTTATTATTATTATCTAATAAATTGTTTATTATTACTAATATATTATAATAATATAATAATATTATATTATATTATTATAATATTAATATATATACATATTTATTATTATCATAATAATAATAATAAATTGTTTATATAATAATAATAATAAACAATTAATTATAATTATTATGATAATAATAAATATGTATATATAAACAAATAAACAATATAAATATATATCATAATAATAATAATAAATTGTTTATTGCAGCAGTACTGGAAGACGATACAAAAGTTATATATATATATATATATATATATAAAGGAAAAATAATTGTAATAAAGTTAATAATAATGAAACTGCAGGCATTTGTAGTATCAAATTTAGAAATTTCGATAGTAAGACTTATAAATAAACGACATTTATAATTTATAATTATGTTTACATGACTTTAATATAATTAAAAATGTATTAAAACCTTAAATATTTTAATGACTTCAATGTTGATATTTTTTAAAAAAATTATACTGAAATTATAGAAGAATTATATTAAACTTAGTCCCCAATTAATAACACTTCAGATATAAAGCCTAATAATAATAATAATAATATTATACTTGAACCCTAAAAAAAAATAATTTTATATAAACTCTTTGACAATTACGGTATTTGTATTCCTCAAATACTTAAACCCTAGTCAAGAAAAACAAAAGATAAAAATATTTTTCATAGGAATAATGTCGGGTTAGAAAGTTTGACGTTTCTTGTTATATTGGTCAAACCAAACGGTCTTTGAGAACCCGAATTAAAAAAAATATTAAAGCAATCTTAACCGTAAAGTAAAAAAAAAATTACTTGATTTGATTTATTTTAGTCCCCGTGTAAGAGAAATAAGACACGTCAATACATAAAATTTACAATATAATAATTGGATGCTACAATTATAACTTTATTAGAATACTTAAACTAAAAATACTAAAACTGGAGAACATAAATTTCCCTGTCCAGCATAAGGTAAAATAATATGGAATTATTACAAAAATAAGTCTTGTCCAAATATCACAATTTAAATAAGCTAAATTACGATTAGCAAAATACTAATGCAGATTGTAGGTACTGATATTCTAGATGTTGAATATAACATCCAAATAATTGGGTTATAAATGTTAAAAAAAATTGAAAACGGTAGTAATAACGTAAATAGAATTTATGACACTATATTGTTGTAAATTATTTTTTCATTTAATTAATAATTTAAGTGTTAATACGGTATTAACATACAAGCATTACTCATGTATTTCTTTAAACGCAATTATTATGCTTATTTATAAATTTAAAATATTATCATCATTATGTAGCAATTTTATTTATCTAATAAGTATACTTTTAACACAGACGGTCTATATTTTATAATTTTCAAAAAAAAAATTAACTAGTTTAACCTAATTTAATTTTTGTAAGTAGTGCCAATTTAATCTGCATTTTTAGTATTTTTTCCAGAGATGTTGTGGCATGACAGTAACATTATAAATTGTTTAATTTATTCAGGAGTCACTTTCGTAATTGGCGTAATTAAATTAGTAGACAGTTTATTACCTATAATAAATAGCGTTTAATAGCAATACTCTGGAGTTCATTTATAATTAAGATCAGAAATTCCTACCCTTTTTATCAAAAGTGTGTCCGAGGAATCATTTTCGTGAAAAAGTCAGAACTAATTAACAGCCTCCCTTTCCCCGAAACATCTTCACCATGAAAAATTCATGAGAATTATGGAGAGAAAGCCAATAAAACGAGCCGCGCATGCGCACTTCCCGTCGTCGTTTCCGACGACTGTTGGCACGGATATTTCACAACGATAGTTACTCTCGTTCAACATTTAGCTATTACTACATCCTCGAAATTCATGTTCCGAAAAGAAAAGAAAAAAAAGAAATCAGTCTCTGATCGATAGGAAATACGTGGGAGTGACAAGGGAAAATAATGGAGATGCAGTTGTTTTTTTTTTAGCTTTCTATTTTTGTTTATATATTCAACTAGGTGATATTCGTTTCGTTTCTGTTTTTTTCTTTTGTAAATATTTTGTTTAAAAATACAGACTGTTTAAATCCTGTATTTTTCTATAAATTTATTAATATTTATAAATTAATATAATTTTTTAATTATTACATAAATTGGCGCCCAACGTGGGGCAAAATTAATTTATTCAAATTCTTTTGTTAATTATTACATAAATTAGCTTCTCCAACGTGGGGCTAATTTAATTAATTTACAACCTTTTAATTATTACGTAAAATGGCCCAACAACGTTGGGCAAAATTAATTTATTCAAATTCTTTTGTTAATTATTACAATATATATATATATATATATATATTTCAGTATTTTGTTTAAAATTACAGACTGTTTAATTTAGAGTATATTTCTAACAATTTATTAATATATACATATATATATATAGAAAAGGAGTAAATGAATTAAATCAGCCCCACGTTGTGGAAGCCAATTTATGTAATAATTAATAGGTTGGTCTTAATTAAAAGAATTAATTAACAAAATTATTCGTATTTAAAAATTTATTCTTTGAATTAGGACTAACCTTTTAATTTATACATAAATTGGCTTCCACGATGTGGGGCTGATTTAATTCATTTACTCCTTTTAATTATTACATAAATTGGCGCCCAATGTGGGGCAATTTCAATTTAATTTAATTCATTCACCCTTTTAATAATTACATAAATTGGCGCCCAACGTGGGGCAAAATTAATTTATACAAATTCTTTTGTTAATTATTACAATATATATATATTATTCAAGAATAAATGTACAATTAAACGGACAAAATCAAAATATGCCACACATTGAGGACGCCAATTTGTGGTATTCAGCAATAATAGAATGATAAAATACTAATTAACCTCACGTTGAGGACGAGTAAACACAAATTAATAAAGAATTGGAAGAGGACAGCATATGACCGTTGAAAGGATGGAAGAAGCTCGTTGGAAAGTCCAACGTTCACTACGGACTGTAGCGCCATGGAAGAAAAAGAATATATATATATATATATATATATATATATTAATAAATTTATAGAAACTATTAATAACTTTTGCATATTGCGCGTCAAGTAATCTTGATTTGCCATTATACGTATTCGATTCCATATATCTGTCCTCAATATAATCTGCTTTAGATTCTAATTTATTTTAATTAATTTCTGAGGTATTATTTATTTTTTTCGATTAGTCAATTTGTTTTCTCAGTCTTTTTTTACGCTTGATTTTTAAATTGATGTTCAGGATTTTTTAATTTTCCGTTCAAAGGATATTTTATGTTCCTATCATCTGATTGATGTTTTTATTTTAGTCTATCCTCTTGTTTCTCTTTTTCAGGCAGAATTTCTGCGTAACAGTTGAAACCTGGTCTCTGTTCCCACACGTCTGAAGACCTCTTGTTTGATTTGTATGTGTATTAGAATGGATCTCTCGATGAAGGCTGATCTGTTGCTCGAGTTGTTTGAGAAGTTTGTTTAACTGTATCTGTGGCAGCAGCATCTGGCTGCTGCTGGGGAGCCGGAGCTCTTCTCTCGCTCCTCCTGAGTACAAGATTCATGGGGGCAATTCCATGGCGACGCCGCGTGTTTTTATAAAGAGGACGCCCTCCCCTTTATTCTCCCATCCTCGTCTATCTCTCTTTCTCTCTCTCTCTCACACACATACACACACACACACACACACACTCACACACAAACAAATGAACTGAGCCAGCGCTGCGGCCTTTCATACTGACTCGCCAATTCTAACAGACGCCATAACGTACTTGTCTAGCCTTGCGCGCCGTTGACCTAGCAGTAATCCTCCATTACTTCAATAGCTTTCCCCGAAATAATAATAAAAAAAAGAGACCGGTCAATTTCAACAGAGACCCCTATGTGTTTTTTTCCCTGCATCAGCAACACGCACAGACTCAAGGTGACCTTGGTCGCCCACTTACCTATATAACGCGGACATGCGCTTAACGTCCCTCCATCAATTATCTTGGAGATAACAAGCGAAACGTTGTCGATCCCCCCCCCCTCACACACACACACACACAGAAAAACAAGATGAAGTTTCATAGCCCACGAAAACAATTAGATATTTTATCTTCTACAGTATCTCATCTTTGCTTTGTTATACTACACGTCGACTACCATCTATCAATCAATTTTTCAACCAATTATTTTCATATCACGTTATGTATCAAAATATATTAAAATTAAGGGTGTTATAAATCGGTCTGCAGCAGTTATTATCCTAGATTGTTTCGTTAATGTTAAAATTTACGTCTCTGTGTGTATATATATATATTGTAATGATAAAATAGGTGGTCTTAATTAATAGGAATAATTAACAAAATTATTATGTATTTAAAGATGTTATTGTTGATAACTACACATGATAATTTAACAAATATTTTTAACAAACAAATATTTCAAATTTTATTTCATTAATTCGTGGCGTTCTATGAAAATACAGCTTTATATTTTTTACAATCAACTACGTCGAATTTCTCATTATCTCAGGGTCACCACTGGGTTTGATAGGAAGAACAAATACAATGAACTAAAACATTAACAATCCAAACTCATTGAAGTTAACGGAATACAATTTTAAATACAAAAGGTAAAAGAAAACGAATGACAAGAAAAACGCGAACGAAATCTGACCATACCCTTTAATTATCGTTTACAGTCATTAATAGTTGTTTCGTACTCACGACAGTGCTACTGGTACCAGTTCGGACTCTTGTATCTTGAAGTCAACACCCACTAAAGAGGCCATTATACACTGATTCTACACTTTAGATTTTGAACACACGTGGTCGTTGCTTTGCTCTGGATCTCTGCTATCCTGGAACCTGGATTATCCCACCCTCAGTCAGCCCTCGGACGTAGGTCTCCTCAAAGTCTCTCTATGCGAAAATTAGTTCAGTTTGTGAAGCAAAACTTCTGCTTCCAAACTGTGATTTTTATGAGTCTCTCCGTCAAAACTGTTTACGTGCGTTTTATGTAAACTATTATATCTCGCTGTAGGACTTTCTGGATAGACCTATTCATAATTCTGGATCCGCAGACTTTTACTGTTTTTTTAATTCTCTATGTGGACCGAACTGCCATGTCCGAGCTTCTCGACGCAGACTGAGTTCTCTAAGCGCGCGGTCTCCAGTCTCTATTGTTAACAAAGATTGTTGTCTTTAAGCTCCCGTACCGCCAACAATTCAATTATATTAAAAACAATTAATGGCCTGTTTAATTGGTATTACAATACATATATTACTATTAGGATCAATATGACCAAGAGTCAGACCTCACAAAAAATAAAAACAGGTACAACGTTCCTTCCACAGAATTTTTCCGTACTACAGGGGATTATTACAAATAAACATCTCATAAATTAGTATTATTTATAAATTCACCAATTCACTTTCGACTTTTATCAAGAACGGCAAAGATCATTTACAACCCTGAATACACGCATTTTGTCGTATATGATTCTACTTACATTGACCAGACCAAACGAGCTCTAAAGTCGAGGATCAAAGATCACATAGCGAATTATAATGTGATTACGAAACAACAGTAGATGTAAAACAACACAATATAAACTGAAGGGAAAAATTAAGATCCTTGATGTTGAACCCTATTATTATCAAAGACTAATCTCTGAAACGGTTCTCGCATCAATATTCACAAAAGAAAAAATGCCTCTTAATATTCAAAATGACACTGACTCTTTGAGCAAAGATCACTTGACCCCTTCTATCATCTTTGGACAGTTATCCGGTTTATTTATTCGTGTACTTCTGGAAGGTCCAACTAATATGTGGAAGAAACGTTGTACCTGTTCCTTTTATTTTTTTTTGTGGTCTTATTTTTGGTTCTCATTGTTTATTAATCCCAGATTTTCCACCGTCACTAGTCAAAGGTAAAAATAATTTTTTTCTTCTCATTTTTCATTTTAGTTAACATATATATGTATGCATTTAATCTACAAATGGGCAGTTTTCCCGGTGGTACGAAGATACAATTTAGTTACAAATTAAATAAGGGATGCTCGAATAAGGGAAAAATAGAGTAAATTAACATAATTATTATAAAAAATAAGGTCGCTTATTACGGATATAATTTCGAGTATATATACATGTATTTAACATTATATGAATTTTAGGTTAATTTTTGTAAAAGGTTAAAGAAGGAATTAATATTGTAGTGGCCTGCAAAGAAGAACAGTGGAAAGATATCTGAGACCAGAGATTAACTAACCGCTTATCTATCTAAGGAGACAAGCATTTTTCTTTAGTTTATAACTGAGCACTATCACTATTCTATATTTCATAATTCCAGTATCCAATCCTCCTAGTAAAATAATAAGAAATCTAAACGATAATTATCCTAATAAGGATCTAGGAAATTAGTGTTTCATTTCAATGCAACGCAAAATGTATTTTTCTTATGTACAGTTACACGACAATTTTTTTCCAGTCCGGAGAGGCAGAAGCGAAGCAGATGAAGAGTTACGCTTGAGTAATAAGGCATCTGTGGAAACGGCCGTGCACTTTGTAAGCAAGCATATCGGCGGTTTCGCAGGCACTCAGACACTACAAACGGAATTCCTTAGCGCCTTGTGCACAACGTTCATTAGCTTCACACCAACCCGAAAGAGTTTCCGTATCAGAGGAAATCCAGCGATATTACTACTGCTGCTCTGCCATGTAAGTACTATCTCTGAGATGAGAGTGTGGTCTAACCGTATATCCATAGAATCTGTTGCCTGCGCATACGTTAACCTATTTCATTATTTAAGTTTAAGTCTACAGATAAATAATTGATTTCAGTAATGCAGCTTCATAGTTTCAAGGAAAATGCAATTACCTTTCCAAAGACATTTAATTAGACTGGAACGTTTTTTAAAAAAAGAATGATGCAGGCAGTAGAAAAATCATAAAATAAAAATTATTTTGTCGCTAACAGCACAATAAATAATGTCTCACAAGGGTCGTTTAACCTAAAAATACACAAATATAATTCTTATTACACTTATTAATCTCTATTAACCTGGTCAGAGTGGTAAAACAGCGAAGTTTTTTTTTTTTTTTTTTGGGGGGGGGGGTAACAGGCTACATGAGGGTAATCCACATGGTGGCAACTCCTCTTTAATAGCATAGGAAGGGATTTGAAAGGGGGGATGCGGAAGGGTAGAGGAAGGTAGCCAAGGGTTAACTAGGGGCCCCCGGGCTATAGTTTAAGGATCCTACCCGGCATTCGCCTAAAAGTAATGCAGGTAAAACCCTAGAGAAACCTTCATCAGGTAGGTCGGGCATCTGGGTACTTGTCCCACGCCCTTCCGATAGCGGGAGAAGAGTTTGCTGTGGGGACGCAGCATTCCCTTCTCCGTACCTCGACCAGTTTAGGAGGCAGCTGGCCGACTGTTCCAATGGGAACAGCCAACAACTCTTACCGTATGCCCAAGGTCTGTGACCCCCGGAACATACACCTCTCAAAACAGGCCGAGGTGCCTCGGCTTGTGGGAACCTTAGTTCAAAAACTAAGGGGAAAGTCAGCGTGGTAAAACAGCGAAGTGATTTATGAGAAAATAAATATCAAAAATAAAAAATGGGAAGTGCGGGCGATAAGAAATAAGGGAGGGAAGGAGGAACGTGTTTCTTTTTTTGTCCGATAAATAATATTTAACTTTACAAAGACAGTTGATTTATGTTACCCATATAATTGTATATATGAATAAGGAAGATAGCCAAATACAGACAAAAAAAGGGGGGGTAATATAAATATCACACAACGTTTCCTGGGATCCTTTGTTCATTTCGTCAGGTGTTAAGAAGGGCCTAGAGCGACACAACTGCACTCGTCACTTGACAAAATCAAAAAAAAAGTGCAGTTGTGTCGCTCCAGGCTCTTCTCTGCACCTGTAGCAAGGCACAAGGATCCCAGGAAACGTTGCTGTGTGGTATTTATATTATCATTCGAGGTAAATTATTCAATTAGAATAATTAAATATAAATTAAGTTAATGCCAAATTTAAGAATCTATTATCCAATAATAATTTAATACAATAAATCCGCAAAAAGTTGTTATCTTATTTATTTAAGTGTTACAGATTTGTTTTTGTGCCATTATATTTTTTTGTTGCGTATATAAATATTATATATATATATAATGTGATAAGAAATATTATTAAAACAATTGTTGACCTCATACAGACACATTTTTATTTTATTTTATTTTCTGACGCCGTTTCGATACCTTTTAGTATCACCTTCAGGTACTTTCCTACACAGGAGCGTGACACAAAAAACTGTGTGAATTTTATAACTTGTTCATTGCTTTGTTGTGCTATTTTATTATATTAATTTAGAAAATATTTTTTTGTGTTCTTTATTTTGCCTAATTTTGCAAATACCTCATCTGTTTGAAAATACCTGAAGATGATGCATAAAGGAGATCGAAACGTCGGTACAGTATAAATAAAGGAGATTAAAAAAGGTCAGCAATTGTTTTATTTATTCAAAACAGACGTTAAATTAACAGTTTTTTTGTAAACTTAGCACTTCTTATTAAACAGTGTTGCCAAGTCAACTTTTCTTTGTCTGTTATTCACTCTAAAAAGTCCTTTTATAACATATTAAGACCATTTAATTAAAGTAGTACGATTCTTCGTCTACATTTCGATTGGTGTTATCTTAAGTACTAAATAGTTGTGGCAGGATATTGAAGAAGAAGAAGAAAATGGTCGCTGACGTCTTGAGCTGGGCTTTCGTGTCTTGCAGACTGGGAAATGGCGAGTCGCTTCTCCTTAATTCATAGCGCGTCTTGGGGGACAGTGAGCCTTCATCAACTACCTGCACTCACGAAGCTCTGCAACCTCGCTAAATTATGAACTGTTAACGCAGTGTCGTCGCTTTCACTCCGTCAACATACTAATAACTAAACATCACGAACATCCTGGGAGGAAAACATATCCGCTGTGGCGTTCGAAATTATTACTTCTCATTATAATGCTGTTCCCTGAGATCGTCTACATCTTTGCACTGTGACGAACACTCTTTGAAACTGCGTATTTCTTTGCTGTGTACATAATGATTATCACTGACGAGAATGTTATCGCTGGGAGTAAGGCATTGTTGATGGAGCTTCTTCGCTGGATTGCTGGCGCGAAGGATCGTTTTTGTGCAGTTGTTAATTTGAATTTGATATCAGGACAAAATAAATTAAACTACAAGGTTTAATTACCGTGGTTTTAATTCAACAACGGAGGAACCTGGACAACAGCCGAGGACGACGCCATTGTAAGTAACCTGCATGTGTTCAGTTTTTATTTACTAACACCGTTGATTATGCGGAAACCCTAAATTGATCATTACTGTTTTTTAAAATAATTCATTGGCTATTTTAAGCATTATTACTTCTGATAGGAAGACTCGCATCATTAATAAACATTGGTCAGCCATTATTATTATTATTATTGTTATTGAGAGATATTTTCATCGTCAAACAAGTAAAACTGTAATATTAAAAGAGAAGAGGATGGAATTGTAATTTAATTTATTTGAACCAACTGCAGCGAATGTACCAGAAACATAACGTAGTTTTATTTTAATTATTCCCACCTTTTCTTGTTCTGTTATTTTTGTGACAAGTTTTTTTAAAAATTAATTATAGACCATTAAATTCCTATATTGTTTCTATCTCGTAGTTACGTAGTTTTATTTTAATTATTCCCACCTTTTCTTGTTCTGTTATTGTGACAAGTTTTTTTAAAAATTAATTATTGACTATTAAACTCCTATATTGTTTCTATCTCATAGTTTTATTTTAATTATTCTCACCTTTTCTTGTTCTGTTGTTGTGACAAGTTCTTTAAAAAAATTAATTATAGACATTCCTAAATGTTTCTATCTCAGAGTTTCATTTATGCGATTATCTCTTTCGTCACGGTTTCTAATGTGATTTAGAGTGATTTAGTTTGGTTTTTTTTATTTAAGCATTTATATACATGTAAACGTTTAAATCAATATTCATTCTTACGGTATTTTAATATATTGTTGCTGCAAAATTATCGTTTAATGGAAATTTTTATTGCTGTCTGACCTTAACGACTAAATTGTGTGTGTTGTCTTAACTCTAAAGCCTCCTCACAGGAAACCGGAAGATATCAAGTTTTTAATTGCTTCCCAGATTTAAAAATCTTATCATTCTCAAAATTTAATTATCGTTTCTCCCTTTTCTCTGTGAATGTCTGGAGCAACGGGACCATGTTTCCTGTGTGGTCGATCTCTCTCTCTCTATCTCTGTGTGTGTGTGTGTGTGTTTTGAATGTAGGTGGGAATATTCAAAAGAAAAATTCCTGTTCTACAAGTAAGAGTCTCTCTCTGTCTCTCTGTCTTCTCTTTCTCTATCTCTCTCTGTCTCTCTCTCTCTCTCTGTTTTCTCTTTCTTCTCTGTCTCTCTCTGTCTGTCTGTCTCTCTCCTCGTCTCTCTGGCCAATCCAAAAATGTCCTTCTTGAAAAACTTCACTCTTTCTTAACTTCTTTGCAAAAAGTTTCACACAATGATCTGTCTTCTCTGTTTCTTTCTCTCTCTGTCTTCTCTGCCTGTCTCTCTCTGCCTTCTCTGCCTTCTCTTTCTTTCTTTCTCTCTGTTTTCTGTTTTCTCTCTCTCTCTCTCTCTCTCTCTCTCTCTCTCTCTCTCTCTCTCTCTCTCTGTCTCTCTGTACTCTCTGCCTTCTATGTTTGTCTCTCTCTGCCTTCTCTATCTTCTCTGTCTTATCTTTCTCTCTCTACATTCTCTGCCTTCTCTGTATTCTCTGTCTGTCATTCTCTCTCCCTGTCTCTCTGGCCAATCCAAAAATGTCCTCCTTTAAAAAACGTCACTCTTTCTTAACTTCTCCGCAAAAAAGTATCTCAAAATGATGCTTAAATTTCCGTGTACAAATCCCACCAGCTGTTTATCCAACCATTGAACGTCTTTAGAGCCCTGAAATAAATCTGAAATAAATTCATACTCCAAAATAATCGTATCAAAATCCCGTTACGAATTAATTTACACATTAAAAAACAATACAAAAATATCTGTAAATTTTAAATAGCAAAACAAAAAATGTTCGTTTAAGAAGACTCTAAAAGTCATATTCATTAAGTTCAAAAAAAAATTTATGAAGATCTGAATTTGAACATTGTGATAGAAACCTTATTAAATTTTGTAGATGAATTGTGTTTGGAGATATACAAATGAAAACAGAAAAAAAGTTGTAGCAGTATTATTAGTCACTGAAGGTGATGAAGTAAGGCGATTGTGAAACGTTCAATATAGATTATTGTGAAGTTTTTTTACAAGATCTACGGTTGCAGACCAATTTCCTTTTTTCCTTCTTACAGCGCAATCAATGAAACACCAAACAAATATAATTTCATAAATTAAAAAAAAAGTACTGGTTTAAATATTTATTTCTCGCCGCATCCGACGCCTCTTCCTGCGTCACGAGGCCAACGTCCAGGGATTCTGCGTTGAGAGAAACTAAAACATTCAGTAATAATAAATCACGTCTCAATGAAACATTCCGATGTTAAATACTTCGCTTTGACGAAGGCTAAGAACGCGGGGTCTTACTTTGAAGAGTTTAAAGTGTGGGTGTCGATTGTGCTGACTGGCGTCGGCGTCGCGGCGTCTGCGGCTGACGTTGACGCAGTGAGGCGTCCGTCTCTCTCGAGAAGGCGTCCACGACCGTGATTTGTTCACCACCCCACAGGAAGGGAAGGGGAAGGGGAAGAGAGGAGCATCTGACACAGACGCTATTAAAACAGAACGGCCTCGACGAAATATATTACCTTCGCAAAAGGTTTACAAGGCGAAATATGGCGAGGATTTGTTGTACAAAATAAATGATTCAGAATATTATGCAAAAGTTTTAGTGTTCTCATTCAATCGAATTAAATAAATTACCAATGAATACCATTAAAATATATATAAACGGAATACACTCTCAAATATAAAAGTAATACAATCCCCCAAAAACTTAATTAATGCTAAACTCCGAGGCTTCAAATATATATTTTGGACAATCTATTTTTTTCACGCTTGTAACGTTAGATCAATTAATTATTTTCAGATTTTCAAATAAATGGTTCAGTTTTTGATTCACAATGTTCTAAATTTAAAAATATGTCTCCATTTTAACAATTAATTACCATTATTTGTTTATATTTTTAATTATTCAAATATGGAGCATTTTGTTAAAACAATAATTAGGAGGAACGTTGAGCAGGATAACGAAAAATTAATTGGGAAAATCAGTAACAAAATTATGTTTTATAGGGATGAGAAAAATATTTTCAACTTTAATATTTTTTTTTTATTTTCTAAAAATAAATTGGTAGTTTTAAGGAGAGTCATTTGCAAAAAAAAATAACTTGTTGATCTGAAAATAAACATGAATATATAATAAATAGAATTTATTAGTTTAGTAAAGGAAAATATTTTAATCTGATATATTAAAATAAATATTCTGATTACGGAGGAAAATAATATATAAACTTCAGGCAATTTTAAGTCTGAAAAAATAATTTATTAATGTAAAAATTAAACAATATTAAACTCATTTGGCGACCTCGGCAGAGTCTATAAAAATTTATTTTAAATCTTGAACCTGATGTTATCTCTTAAAAAAAATTGTTTAAATTCAAGGTAAAACTTTATTGATTTTAAAAACTCAAATACCAAATCAAATAAATGGTTCAGGTTTGATTCAAAGTGTTATAAAATTAAAAGATATCTCCATTTAAACTATTAATTACCATTAGTTGTTTATATTTTTAATGATATGGAGCACTTTGTTCAAGAATAATTAGGAGAAACTTTGAGTAGGATAACGAAATATTGACGGGGAAAATCGGTAACAAAATATGTTAAATGTTGAATATGTTTTATAGGGATGAGAAAAAATTTAATTTAAGTCCTCACCAGAGTCTATCAAAATTTATTTTTAACTTGAACCTGATGTTATTTCTTTAAAAAAATTGTTTAAATTCAAGGTAAAATCCTGTTAACTTTCTTCTCCTTTAAAAGTTCGAATACCTTATGATTTGGCTTTGTTTTTCTTTGTTTAATTTTGAATAATAATTTAGGCTCTCCAATGTGAGGCTTGTTCATTTATTTTTTTCACAAAGTTTTGTATACTACAATATATTCATCAATTATTATTAATGTAGTGATGAAAATAGAATTAATAAAAATTATTGCACTCGAGGAAATAACTGATATCTTTAGACAGTTACGAATGAGGTCGATAATCGTCTTTGAAGCAGTGGCTGAATGTAGTAGAGCTTATGACGCAGACGAAATCCAAGTGAACGGGAGGAGGGCGAAGGCGAAGGTATCAAGATGTAGGAGGCAGGAATATGATATGTGGTCCACGCAGCGGTCTCAATCCCCGAGCAGACTCGAGGCCCCGAGCCACATTTCTTTGTTACGCCAAAGTAGGAAGCTTTGCTGGGATCGCTCTCTAGAGACGAAGACCGACAACAAAGGCGCGGCCCTCCAACAAAGTGACGTCACTACCAGACGGGCGTTATCGCACTCAACCTCCAATTACCAAATATCTCCACGATTCCTCCTCCTCCTCCTCCTCCGTGATCTGCAAAAGTGCGTCAGGGCACACACAGAGGGTCTAACAAGAAGAATCGCTAGACGATTATATTTAATCATATGTCAAAGTATGCTCTAAATTTACTGTAATTGGAGTCCACACCAATAATCTTACTTTCTTCACTGTCTCGGGGGTCTGTAGATCAATACAACAGGTGACTACGAGGGTTGTCCTAGAACTGCCAACATAAGAAAGAAAGCATAAAAAAATTTGGGGGAACAAATAATCTTTATTTCTCAACGTAGTCTCCATACTTGGTTATCCTGATCGGGATCTTCAAACTATCCGTCAACAGCAGACGCCACTTCTTCATTGTTGGAAAATATTTTACCACCGAGACGTCTCGAAAGAGAAAATTTGATTTTGGCCATCGCGATAGTTACACTGTCGTGATGAAGCAACAGTTTTTCACCAAATGCGGCCATTTTGTCATTTTTATCACCACCATCAACTGGTGCCATGAATTCAAACTAATAATACTCGTCGTTGATTGGTTTTTCTTTAATAATTATTCCACCTGACCCAATAACCTTGCGAGCAGATGGAACAGTCCAATTTTTATCACCGTTCCTTCGTCTCAGGTGTGCAAGTAATGGACCTTTATTTTATCTACGGTTATGAAATGACTCAAAACCTCTGATTTATTGCTGTGAAACATCGCCAAACACACTCGATTAAAAATTCCCACACGACGCTGATTTTTTGGTTCCATTACAAGCAAACGCGGCAACCATCTTGCCGTCAGCTTTCTCATGTCCAAACTTTTAGACAATAAGCAATAAATTGAATGCGTTCATTTTGTGATAATTCACACAGTTTCAATCAACCGTTATTCTATATATTATTTAGTGGATTTTTGTCACCATTCCTGTCGTTGTCAATTGATTTGGTCGACCACTGCCTCGTTTAAACTCTGCCACAAAGTATTTTATTGTTGTTTTTTTTATATATTTATATATTTACAGTCGCATCAACGTCTCTGGTTATTAGCAACTCAATATAGTTTTTCTGTGTGATGAGATGAGGCAGTCATGCTGACCCCCTGTACACCAAACGAGGTCGGCCATTTTATTGTGTCCAGCTCGACATCAATATTCATTGTAGTGAGATCTTCCAAATGAAAGTATTGTATCACATAACAATATTGATAACTCGATAAACAGTTCTCGGTATTCACACGGGAATAACATCTTTAAACGCGACGTTTCGACGACTAAAGGCTCTGTCGTCATCTTCAAAGCGAAGAACTGTTTATCGAACAATTACACCGGGAAATACTTCAATCTTTGATTAATATTGATGACTGTCCGTAAACTATAAATATTGTACCGTGTTCAAACTTGAGCTTTGTAAGGTTGGTACTTTAGACCCTTCGTCTGTACATCACGTGGGTACTTACGGGACTACCGTCATATATTGGAATGAAACAAGATAATTATTGAATTCTTTACAATTTTCCCACTGAAATAATATGAAAAACATTTCACGTGGATGCTTTCCGAAAAGTTTGCGTTCATAGGTGAAGAAGGTCAGGAAGGAAATGAATGGAGAACTTAGTCATTTCTCCTGCAATGGTGTGTCCCACCTCATAGTGGTGCAGGGGTTTGCGTGTGTTGTCGATCCCGAGAGCTATGCTGGCGGTAGCTTTGCTACTGGCAGGGTCACCCAAGCCGGACAGGTCGGAAGGGGAGACACCAGACGAAGATGAACATCCTGACCCTCCAGTTTGGGGGTGGGTTGTGCGTGGGGCTGACAACCCCCACCACGGAAAAAAAGCAATTGTTGCGAAGAAATTAACAATTGAAGCCGGACTGCCCACTCGAAGACAAACACTGCATAGAAATAAGGACATGAATATGGTTAAATTCGGATAAACCATGAAAGAAAGAGGATGGCGGAGACTGACACAGGAGAAGGCGGAATGGAAGAAAATTGTTAATAAGGCCAAAACTCACACTGGGTTATAGTGACAATAAAAGAAGAACTTAGTCATTTAAAAAAAATGACATCTGTTCGAGACACTGTAAAGACAAGTTATAATTTTTAAATTAATTTTTTTATCGGCGTATATTGAGAAATTACACGTTTCCATGTGGAATTTTTGTTGTTCCGGGTGAAGCACCCCCAATCGTATTTTTTATAGTAATTAAAAGCCAAAAAACACACTGGAAAGGAAATATTGTTGTAGATATGGAAGTCACGTCTGACTTAATTATTTTGGGGGGTACCGAAAGACAGTTAAATCTGATTGTATAGATTGAAAGTCTGCTTCTAATACTCACTGAAGAACTGTTCGTTTCATACATTGTGATTTATACGATCCCGACGTTGACGTTGAACAGGCACAACTTAATGAGGTCGCCGAAAGTTAATGACGTCGCTCCCATTTGGAGCCTTTCAGCCAATTAAGGCGCTCGCTGCGTCGGTCGTCGTCGTCGTGCGAGGACGCAGGGTTTTTTTTTTGTTTTTTTTTTCATATTTATTCCGGGTGGCGGCGTAGTCGTTGTTTACAGCAGCGAAGGAAGGTATTAGCGGCAGTGTTTGCCATCAACACGCAGAAGAAGCGCTGTTTGCCAGGTCCTGTTTTGCTCCACACACACAGCAGGGGGCCAATCCTCGTAATGGGAGCGCTGCATTATACAGCCGACAAGTAGATGGCCCACCTCGCTACAGACAATCGCATGCACCAGGCACCGGGTTTAATCTCGGTGAGTGGGTGACCGCCGCCGTCGCCGCCACCGCCGCGTCCTTCACGGAACCATCCTGCCTTACCCAAAATTAGGGAAATAGTCTCCCCTTCACCGACAACATTACCATACAGGGACGCAGGGTTCGAATCCTTGAAACCCACTCTGAGGCCAAGAATGCTCGGTCCTCTAACCTGATGCCGGCGTCTAACCAGACCTACAACTACCGTTTTGTTGATTTCGGAGAACAACGTTCATCCGAGGAACATATCAGACCCTTAGAAAATACATACCGTATTTTACGGACTATAATACGCAACTTATTATTATTACTAGATAACAAAGCAAGACTAAAAAAAAAATCTGTTGCCAGATCTAGAGAGGGAGGTTTCTAGCGGCTTAGAATATGTGGCCATTTATTTTTAAGACTGACGCGAATTTTAAATCAAACACTGATTATTATCCAAGTAAGCCTGCGAGAGGATTTCTCGCAGGTGAACCTTCCCAGAGAGCTCTGGCGGGGGCTACCTTTGGGGATGCTCTCACATCTCTCTGGTTTTTTTGAACTAAGGTTCCCACATGCCGAGGCACCTCGGTCTGTTTTGAGAGGTGTATGTTCCGGGGTCGCAGACCTTGGGCATACGGTAAGAGTTGTTCGCTATTCCCATTGGAATAGTCGGCCAGCTGCCTCCTAAACAGGCCAAGGCATGGCGAGGGGTAAGCTGCGTCCCCACAGCAAACTCCTCTCCCGTCATCGGAAGGGCGTGGGACAAGTACCAAATGCCCGACCTACCTGATGCAGGTTTTTCTAAGGTTTTCCCTGCATTCCTTTAGGCGAATGCCGGGTAGGATCCTTAAAATACAGCCCGGGGGCCCTAGTTAACCCTTGGCTACCTTCCTCTACCCTTCCGCATCCCCCCTTTCAAATCCCTTCCTATGCTATTAAAGGGGAGTTGCCCTAAGTGGATTACCCTCATGTAGCCTATTGCCCTAAAAAAAATTAAAAAAAATAAAATTAAATCAAACACTACTAGACCTGCGAGGGATTTTCTCTCGCAGGCAGAACCTTTTAGAAAGATACGAAGGGGCTACCTTTGTGTATGCTTTTCCTCTCCGTTTTTGACCTAAGGTTCCCACAAGCCGAGGCACCTCGGCCTGTTTTGAGAGGTGCATGTTCCGGGGTCACAGACCTTGGGCATACGGTAAGAGTTGTCCGCTATTCCCATTGGAATAGTCGGCCAGCTGCCTCCTAAACTGGTCGAGGCACGGAGAGGGTGAATGCTGCGTCCCCACAGCAAAGTCCTCTCCCGCTATCGGAAGGGCGTAGGACAAGTACCCAATGCCCGACCTACCCGATGCACGTTTTCCTAGGGTTTTCCCTGCATTTTTTTAGGCGAATGCCAGGTAGGATCCTTAAAATATAGCCCGGGGGACCTAATAAACCCTTGGCTACCTTCCTCTACCCTTCCGTATCCCCCCTTTCAAATCCCCTCCTATGCTATTAAAGGGGAGTTGCCCAAAGTGGATTACCCTCATGTAGCCTGTTGCTCAAAAAAAAAATTAAAATCAAACACAGGACATTTTTATATTACTTTCGAGTTTAACGCGCACCTGAATTTTGGAGACAATTATTTGAAGAAAAAAAGTGCGTCTTATAGTCCGTAAAATACGGTAAATATTCCTACAAATCACAACCGTCATTAACCAACTATTTACTACTGCCCCAATATATTACGTATATAACACATTCGTTACTCCGGGATAAATCTATACAATAGTCTTCCGGACGAAATAATACCTTTAGCTATACAAAATTTATTTATAAAGAGTTGTAAATCTCTGTTAATTAATATTAATTTAATTAATAATTAATATTGCAACGCTATAGGAGTTCTTAGACAGGAAGGACAGATTATATCCTCTCTAATAAAACAGTTTGCTGGCATCCTGTCGCCTTGTGCTGTTATTCTACAATTATAATCTTGTAGTATTTAACCGCCGACTTATTTTCACGTTCGACGGGAATCAAAGTAAGATTTGCTGCTGGAAAATCCTCCGAATGAAAATTGAAGATGAATAATACGAATCATTTATTAATTACTGTTATATTAATACCTTTAACGTTGTTTTAAATTATATATTGTACAGTACAATGTTTGTATTTTAAACTTTGTAATTGTAATAACTTATTATTGTCTTATAGTCTTATATTACGACGTATCCTACTTCCTCGACCGAGGACTAATGGAATGAATAATAAATCTGCATATTTACGAAAAGAATAAACCATATCATTACTTAAAAACTGTGTTAAGTCTAGCCAAAAATAGTAAAATAGGAACGCTTTTTTTAGGGTAACAGGCTACATGAGGGTAATCCACGTTGGGAAACTCCCCTTTAATAGCATAGGAAGGGATTTATAAGAAGGGGGGTGCGGAAGGGTAGAGGAAAGTGCCAAGGGTTAACTAGGAGCCCCCGGGCTTTATTTTAAGGATCCTACCCGGCATTCGCCTAAAGAAATGCAGGGAAAACCCTAGAAAAACCTGCATCGGGTAGGTCGGGCATTGGGTAATTGTCCCACGCCCTTCCGATGGCGGGAGAGGATTTTGCTGTGCGGACGCAGCGTTCCCTTCTCCGTGCCTCGACCAGTTTAGGAGACAGCTGGCCGACTATTCCAATGGGAATAGCGGACAACTCTTACCATATGCCCAAGGTCTGTGACCCAGGAACATACACCTCTCAGACCAGGCCGAGGCTATAACGGGAGAGGAATTAAGCCGTATATATATATAGGACTCCTGAAGGCGAGAGAAATATAATATAAGATATATTAGTAAAAATAAAAATAAAATATTGAAATTACGGCCAAGAATAATTTCTTTTAAAACCCCATTTTTTTAATAGCAAATAAGAACGTGAGCTTTCGTTTTGAAAAATTTAATTTTAAGATTATAAAATGATTAAACCTTTTTTTTTAACCACAGACACGTATATTATTTTTATTTCAATGTAAATGTCAGGATTTTTTTAAAAAAAAAGTCAATGAGGAGCTTTCGGTTATTCTAACCATATTCATCTGATAATTTAATTAAAATATTTCACTATGCCATCTTTCTTCTGATATGGGTTTATATGGCATCCTATTGTTGACAAATAAGTCAGAGAGCGTGGCCATTAAACAATGAAGAATAGAATGTAATATAAAACCCTTTCAGACGAAAAATGGCCTTGTGAAATATTTTAATTAAATTATCAGATAAATATGGTTAGAATAACCGAAAGTTCCTGACGGACTTTCTTAAAATCCTGACATTTTAATGTAATTTAACATTGAAATAAAACATTTTATATATGACTGTGATTAAAAATCAGTTTAACTATTTACGCAAAACGAAAGATCACCTTCCAATTTGTTCTTAAAATGGGGTTTCAAATAAATTATTTCTTGACGTGATTTAAATGGAAAATCCGAAAGCTCCTGACAGAGTTTTTTTTAGAATCCTGTCAGTTTAATTGATCTAAAAAAAATTATATGCGACTGTAATTAAAAAAACGGTTTACTCAGCAATTATAATTCTGTAGTTCATGTGACAGTCATAAATAATATATCTACTATTTTATTATTTTTTGTCTTAACATATTTAACGTGTTCCTGGACTTTTATAATTCTATTGAACTATTATTTCAGTAACATTTTATGTGTTTAACGTCCCGTGGTGTTTTTTTTTGTTGGTTTTTTTGATGGAGAGTTTCGACGGCTCACGTTTCATTCTTGAATAATTAATGTTGTGTTACATACAAGAGACCTGTGTGTATTGTGTGCTCTGGGTAACGAACAGAGTTGTAACTTGAGCAATGCTGTCCATTCCGTATGCCTTATGCACGTTTCTCTAGCAAACAACGGTCTATTCAGCGTGTCCGAGAGAGACGACGTAGTGAAGGTAATAGGGAAACAATACCTCAATTTTAGTGAAGAAATTTAATAAAGAACGAGAAAACTTTTGTAGAAGTAAATACCTTCACGTGAGATATTTATTTTAAGTGCTTTTTGGGGGGGGGGGGGACATGTGAAGAGAGAATGTTAGAAGAACGTAAATATAATTCACATTCACTTGCTCAAAATCAAAGTACCTATTTTACAAACCAAGGCACATTTTTACACTTCAGTAAAATCATTATGATTTATTGTGTTAAAGTAATTCATTAATTATTTACAATTTTTCTCTTATTTCATAAAAGACGTTTCTTCTTATTACCGTAAGGATCATTCAGTTCTCCGTCTTATTTTTATTCTGCTTAAAAATAGATATTACACATTTAAAATTAAATAAAATAAATTTCTCATTATATAAATATATACATACATACATATTTCCTTAAACCATGTGAATATATTTTTAAGTATCATATCTTAACGTTTATATATTTTTAATGATTTTTATTTTTCGCGTCTCTACAATCTTTCTCGTTTATTTGTATTATTTTTTAATATAATTTAAAAATGATTTTAAATTAAGTGTATTTATTATTTTAATTTCCCTTCTATGTATTTGTCGTATTAATTAATTGTTCATATTTGTCTGTTTTTTTCCTCATAAAGTTGAGTACTCTTCTTGGTCGTAGTTTTATGCCTGTTAGAGCCTTGACTTGTCCTATTTCGTAAGTAGGCGTCCGTCCATTGGAATGAACAAATAAAAACCAAATCTACTTGATATTTTAATATATTGTTCTCGGAGTTCAACCGGGTTTTGCATAATTATATTAGAACGCAACGTTTCGACTACTAAAAGCTCTGTCGTCATCTTCTAGGCGAAGTTGAACTCCGAGAACAATATATTGAACAACTACACCGGGTAAGGCTTCAATCTTTGATTACTTGATACTTATTTTTCCTTTACTTAGATAAACAATTAATTAGAAAAATCATAATACAGTATAATAAAATCAAGGGCCTCTATATAAGGAGAATCCTGTACAAGGAACCACTTACAGTTATTAAGATAAATCTGAGATGACTGTCAACCATCTCAGTTTATTCGTAGCAGAGAACTACATACGGGAAAAATACTGATCACATCAATCTGAAATTCTAAACAGTAAAGAAAACTGTATTTCGATGATCCGTCTCTCTTCCATGGAGTTTATGTCGTGAGATTCATCTTCAACTCCAAATTCCACACGTAATTTAATGCATAACTCTGCCACTTTTATATACATTAATTGGATCAATGTTCCATATTGTTGAACCGCCCCAGTTGTTCGGATCACCATAAGCTAGCTGCTCCCCTTCTGAGTTTATTATGGACCCACCACCAGTACCACTTAGTGGCTCGGATTAATCTCTGTGGGGTTCTGGCCAGACATGAGAGCTAAGAGCACATTCACTAATTAAGAATTATTATTACTCGTTGGCAACGTTGTATCCCATAACGTAATAAACTACTCACATCTCAGCCTTAGTCTTCTTCCTCCAAGATTCTTCCCTTTTACTTCCATTGACGTCAGCCAGATGCTTTGTAACGTAAGATTAATCACTTAAATGCTCTATTTCAATTGAATTATTCTTCCATGATGTTTATATTGCCAAGGGATTAAGACTTCTATATTATTTGAATTCTATTTTGTGCAACAACATAATTCAAATCCTTAGCTGTTATCATTTTTTTTCATGTAAGCTTCGTTGGCAGCGAAAACCCCTGCAAGTTAGACGTACCGTACGCCTGCGATGCTTTTAAAACTGCCTACGTCACAGGGGCGATGTGATTAATGGACTAGTTATTTGTTCCATGTCGGTGTTTCCTCTGTCGTGGAACTAATAAAGGTACAGAGGCCCATGAACTTTTGAACCGAAGCATATTTTAACACTATTACATAAATGTTGTACACACATCCATCTATAGGAACGTGAATTTACTTCTCTAAATTTGTACTGCAGAATTGTTTTATTACTATTCGGACCAGTTTTGAAACTTTTCTAAACAATAGACAGGCAAACTGCTGTAGACCAAGCAACGTGTTGAGGAGGAATCTATCTGTCAGGGGCAATTATATTCAACCCCTCCCAACTCAGTTTAAACAATAATTAGCTGCCATGAAGGTTATTAGAATAGTTATCATTACTAAGTGAAGACGGGTGAGGCCTTTTACTATAGAGGATGACGATGTTTGGTTATTTTAATTAAAACATTATCCGTCACCGTTGAGCACTTTAAATTAAATCCCTGGCCATGCAGTAAAAACCAGGTTTGTCACTAAGGTGGAAGATAGTTTGGTGTTGATCTTACAGATCTTTAAAAGAGCGAAGAACGTCCAGATGGCGGATGGCAGTTTGATATGACCGAGAACTTTTGCACGGCACTGTACAACAACGGTCTCGGAGTTTTCTTGTGAGAGTCGGCGAGGACTTACAGGCATGGATTTATATTAAACTTATTTCGAACCTTCTAATTTATAATACAAAAAATCCTGCGATTGTAAGAAGTTTATAAAAGAAAAGAATTTCTTTATATAGGTATACAAAATGCAGCTTCGCAGGTTTGAGTGGGAGGAAGTAAAGCAAGTGCGTATACTTGACCGGTAGCGGAGGATGGGAAGTGTGTCCTGGTTCCCACGCAGGAGCGGCGATGATCCCTGGGAGGGAATATTTCACCAGGCTTTACTGCTGTCGCTACGCCAGACAAATGGCCGCCCGCGCTCGCTACAGCATACACATCTCTCTGCTTGCTCAGCCTGTTGACTCCACGCCCACCCAAAACCTCCAAAATATTGATCGCCAACTCTCCACAATCACACAAGTTATCTCCTTACAGAAAAACTCACGATAATCTATTTTATTAAGTGATCTAAAACTTAAAACACATTTAACCATGTACAGCAAATAATTTTACAAAATATTTAAAACAGAATACAAATGAGATACAGAATGAGGCAGTTTGTTGTTTCTTAGTTAAGAATTATTTTCTTTTTCAACGAGTCTTCCGATCTAGAATCTACTTACCTCTGAATTGTTTGGAAACCGGTTATCATAAGTTCGTCCATGTTCATTTTCAGCAACAGAAAATCTTTTAAACTATGTCCGATTTATTTTTATAGTATCCCAGATTTTTCCCCTGGTGCCGTCTTTCAAGTTAATTCTAAAATATATTTCTATTTACGTACATATCTTTTACTGTAAATGTGAAGTGGATCATTGTACATTAGAGTTTCCACAGGAGTTTTTAAGCAGGAAGTGACCTTATAGATGTCCGGACAGAGTAACATCTCGTCTACTTGATAAGAGGCTGTATAATAAAATCGTAAATGTTACTTCCATATTCCCCTTTTCTTGGATAAAAAAAAACAACTAATCCAGTATTGGAATCCGATATGGCTGGATTCCAGCTGTCCGATCGAACGCATATGTCCGTGGTCTATGCAACGTTGGCGAGATGGATTCTAGAATCAAATTTTTTTCTATCAGTCTCGTTTTAAAGGGAGCGGCTTCAACCTCGCTAAGAATTTCTTGAAAAAAATGTATTTCCAAAATTTAATTACACGAATTCTGGGTATTAATATTGTTGTGTGTGGGATACGAGTAAAAAAATGAAACTCTACGAACCCGACTCTTCTTTTGGACTAAATTAAGAAATAATAAACTTATATTTTTTGGCTACTCGATTTTTGATAAAGACAAGTTTTCAAACTGAATGAAGCAAATTGAAAACAAAATAATACCACGTAGTGATTTATTGTCCTAGGGGGGAAAAATAATTAAACGTATTATGGGCTATTTTGTACGTTTTTTAACCTTTAAATGTCTATATTTATTATATACATTTTACGCTCTTTCAGTGATATGTACATTTTTATGGCTGAAAATGAGTCGTCTTCTTACATTTGGCTGATGATATATTTTTTTTGTAATTTATTGCTTATAGTCGAGTCAAAATAAAAGTAATTGGTGACTTTCCATACCTACTACATGAAATTATTACTATTAGAAAATAATAACTATTCATTTTATTCTTAGTCTCAATGTCTATTTATATTAGATCTTGAATGCCGGTTTCCTTGCTAAAGTTTACCAGGTTGTTTATTGCCGCTGCTGAGGTGCATATCTCCCTTCTCGTGTATTTCTGAATTGTGGCTCTGTCGTGCTTTGAGCCGTCGTAGAGAACATGCTGGAAGATCAGGGGCAGCCTTGCATACGTCACACGTAGGTTGCGCTGATCAGGAGAATAGAAAGGAGTATAGTTTTATTTAATACTTACATAAATTGAATGCAAGGTCTTATAGACAATTATATAATTCAGGCTCTTTATGAGAGTAATTAATTACGAGACTGACGTTGTTCTCTTCGTGAGTGATTGAAGCTGCTCAAGGTCTAATTACAGTATTTAAAATTTGGTTAACACGCCATGTAAATAGTATATAAGGATAATATTTTCAACTGGTAGCTAAATTACCTCACGTTTCCTTTTTATTCTGGGAAAGTTGACCGTCATTTCCCAGAATTGATGTTAAGAAAAAATGGATTTTTTTATGGATTTAGATTCATCCTATTACACTTTCTCTCTCTACGACGGAGTTTAGGTATAGCAGCAGCAGGAGGAGGAGGCACGTGATTTCGGGGACTCTGAGCGTGGAGTGGTAGGCAAACTTGATGGCGCAGTTAAGGCCAGGGTAAACAGGGGATCCTTGTGGACATTTGCTAGCTAGCAGAAGCAGCTGCACTGAGCTGGTGAAAAACACGAGCAGCTTGCCTCCTTAAAATCCGGAACCACTCACGCGGAAAACCCCGGCGAGCACGGGAATCGAGGATGTCTTCTACAGAAGGCGACAAACATGCGTGAAACTCTCCGACGAACATGACTGCTAGGAGGCTGAAAGGCCAAGGGCTTAAAACTCCTACTACGATCGCTCAGAGCAAAATTAAAACAAAACTATTTTTACCCCTGCACACAATTATGCTTTGGAAACTTTCATTATTTTATTTTAGTTAAAAACCATTCGGCTTTAATGAAAAAGAGTTACAGAGTTTGGAAGAGACTTTGACAAGTTGAAAACTGCGATTAGTAAATCTGAGTCGAAGAAAAACTTTGAGTGCATAACTTAAGTGGATATATTTTTAAAAAAAAACTTCTGGAGGGCCGAAAATTCTTTCTACGTCGGTAGAGGGCAAAACAAAGCAACGAATGTACAATTCTGGTTATGAATTAAATTTAACGACAATCAATGGAATTCAGCAAGGACTATAGTGCGCGTCAGGTTTCTTGATGGCCCAGTTTAAAGTATTTCTTCACAGCTGAAAAATCCCTCGCCGCTGTTCAACAATGATGGTGTGTGTGTGTTTTTATAAGAGCCGTAAATTCCGCGCCACACGCCATCGTTGATGACACGTGCTATAGAACTCGTAGTCAACATTTACAGTTCGGAGGGGGGAAAAAATCTTTCTTGCTTAGAATGAAAAAAATATTTTTATATTTTACGTAAACGTCTTTTTTTAATTATAATAATATATATATATTAAACAATTTATAATTTTGAATAATTATTAACTGAAAATAATTTTCTTCTTTGTTTCCTATCCAGGCTGAAACGGTTTGTCTTAATGTTTAAAACGTGTATATTATATTATGAGTCCCCACAGCAAACTCCTCTCCCGCTATCGGAAGGGCGTGGGACAAGTACCCAATGCCCGACCTACCTGATGCAGGTCTTTCTAGGGGTTTCCCTGCATTTCTTTAGGCGAATGCCGGGTAGGATACTTAAAATATAGCCCGGGGGCCCCTAGGTCCTTTGGCTACCTTCCTCTACCCTTCCGCATCCCCCCTTTCAAATCCCTTCCTATGCTATTAAAGGGGAGTTGCCCAACGTGGATTATCCTCTTGTAGCCTGTTGCCCTAAAAAAATTATATTTGATTTTACAAATAATTAACATAAATAAATACTCAATTTAAGTTAAAATCTTAAAACGAAACACGGTACATCCGTTTCTTTGGAGAAAGTAACTGAAATGACTAATGTTTGAGCCAGTAAGTCCAGAAAAATTATTTATCTGGCTATCTAAACAAGTGCGGAGGAAATTTTGTTGGACCAAGGCGCCTGTCCATATGCGTTATTTGCTTTATCATCCGAAACCTGTGTTCCAAAACACTCGACAACTGGAGGAATGGACTGTGCAGGTGGAACTGTGACGACAGTGGTTTGCCTTTGCTGTAGAATATGAGCTTCATACTACGCATAAATATTCTTTAGTAGCCACTTTCCGTATCTTTGAGTAGGTTTTCCTCCAAATAAAGCCAAAATACTATTTAAGCAACCGAACTGGAAAGCGGAGAATACAAAAAAAAAATGTCGTTTCCGACAGACAAGCCGACAAAATGGAAGCCTTGGGGGGGGGGGGGAAACAGAAAAAAAAACACAGTAAGATATACGTTCGCAGATATAGAAAAGACGTAAAAAGCAAAATCCTTTAGAAGGCCGTGCTTATCACGAAGAAAGCGCGGGGCAGCTCCTTGCCTGTTTTTATTACATTCGGCATAAAACGCCGCCGTGGGATTGGTTCGTATTTCTGCGGCCTTCGATTATTTCTCGTAACGATAAAGCGGTTAGCTTAGTCGTCGTCGGTAAAGATGCAAAGAGTTGATAAAACTCCTACGAACAATCGGCCGGCGGCCTGCGTCTTTAGAAGGCGGTGAGCTTCGAGACTTACTAAATGATTTACAGTGGAGATTTGGGAACCTCCCATAGATTATTTAAATTTTTACCAGCACATAATAAAAATGGAGATAAAAATAGTCGCTAATAGAAACATGTTCAGAAAAAGAGACGTAAAGAGTTAAATTAAAAACTACTCAAAATTTCTGCTTTCATTTTTGCTTTAGTCAGATGCAGTAAACGTTTTGTGGTTTTTAATTCATTTTTTTATTTAGGCTACATGAGGGTAATCCACATGGTGCCAACTCCCCTTTAATAGCATAGGAAAGGATTTGAAAGGGAGGATGCGGAAGGGTAGAGGAAGGTAGCCAAGGGTTATTAGGACCCCCAGGCTATATTTTAAGGATCCTAACCGGCATTCGCCTAAAGAAATGCAGGGAAAACCCTAGAAAAACCTGCATCAGGTAGGTCGGGCATTGGGTACTTGCCCCACGCCCTTCCGATAGCGGGAGAGGAGTTTGCTGTGGGGACGCAGCATTCCCTTCTCCGTACCTCGACCAGTTTAGAAGACAGTTGGCCGACTGTTCCAATGGGAACAGCGAACAACTCTTACCGTATGCCCAAGGTTTGTCACCCGGGAACATACATCTCTCAGAACAGATCGAGGTGCCACGGCTTTTTGGAACCTTAGTTCAAAAACGGAGAGGAAAAGGGATCCCCAAAGGTAGCCCCTTCGTATCTCTCCTACAAGGTTCTACCTGCGAAGGAATATCCCTTTTTTTTTGTGTAGACAGGCTATGTATAGGGTAATCCACGTTGGGCAACTCCCCTCTTATAGCATAGGAAAGAGATTTGAAAGGGGGGATTCGGAAGGGTAGAGGAAGGTAGCCAAGGGTTAACTAGAGGCCCCCGAGCTATGGTTTAAGGATCCTACCCGGCATTCGCCTAAAAAAAATGCTGGGAAAACCCTAGAAAAACCTGCATCAGGTAGGTCGGGCATTGGGTACTTGTCCCATGCCCTTCCGATAGCGGGAGAGGAGTTTGCTGTGGGGACGCAGCATTCCCTTCTCCGTGCCTCGACCAGTTTAGGAGGCCTAATTAGTATAGTTTTAACACAGACCTTTTACATTTTATAACTTCGAGAACCTGGAGACCTTTACGGCAGATCATAAAATATTTTTAAACATTCTATAGACTGCTAATGTTCGTGAGTCATTTTTTGACGTTGCTGTGATGCCTGACATATTTTTTTTTATTCTGAAGCTCTGGCAGCCTTTATGTAACGAAATTAATCTTTTCTTGTGTATCAACCCAACTAACCTTTCCCCTGCAGTGTGGACACGGAGTTAAATGGAAGCGTGACAAGAAACTTAAAATAACGTGACGAGAAGAGAAAAAAACGGTGTTACGAGGAGTAACTTGATAGGACGGATAGTGTTTTAATACTATGTATATTTATATGATGTCATGTGTTATTTGCGCTTTACTAAAATATCTGACATGGCTTTTTACTTTCACTCAACAAATTTCCAACAAATAAATGTTTTCATGAAAACTAATCATCCGCGAATTCAATAAATATCTGTAACTAATATTCGTATTATACTAAACTCTTTAATTATTAATTACACTTCAGGGGTTCAATTCATTTGAATACATTACTCATTAGATCTTAGAATAGAAAAAATATAGTAAATATCAAAGTCTACCAAACCATATTTTATATCCAGTTTGAGGATAAAATAAAAGTACAGAAATAGTTTTATTGCACTCTTTAGAAAAAATTTCCAGTATTACCAATCATACTGTGTTAAAAACTTATTGCATTTATTAGTTGATAAGAATAATATTAAAGCAGGGGGGCGGGCGCTTATATCCTTGAGTTTATTGTTCGTGTTTTTTGTTAGTTGCTTTGGTAATGGCGAAGTGTGAACAATAAATTAATTGAAGTAGACTCGAGTTTATTATTTTAATATACGTACCCTTATATATATATCACGGTATGCAACAAATTAATTATTTTATTTGATATATATATAAAAAAAATAAAATATAAGAATGTATATAAATAAACGGAGTTTATATATATATATATATATATATCAGGGCATGCAATAAATTAATTTTTTTAAATATATATAAAAAAAAAATATTTATGTATATATATCAGGGTATGCAATAAATTAATAATTTTTTTGATATATATATACCTATAAATAAATATTGATGTAGGTATATATATATATATTAGGATATGCAATAAATTAGTTATTTTATATATTATATATAAAAATAAATATTTATGTATATATATATTAGGGTATACAATAAATTAGTTATATATATATATATATCAGGATATGCATTAAATTAATAATTTTTTTGATATACATATAAATATTGATGTATATATATTTATGTGTATATATATCAGGGTATGCAATAAATTAATAATTTTTTTGATATATATAAATGTATATAAATAAATATAGTTGTATATATATATATATATATATATTAGAGTATGAAATAAATTAGTTATTTTATATATTATATATAAAAATAAAAATAAATATTTATGTATATGTATATGTATATGTATTAGAGTATACAATAAATTAGTTATTTTTTTTATATATATCAATATATATATATATATGAGGGTATTCAATAAATAAATAATTTTTTTGATGTATATATATATTTATGTATATATGTATAAATATTGATGTATATATACATTAGGGTATACAATAAATTAGTTTTTTATATATAAAAAATTAAAATTTATGTATATATATGAGGGGATTCAATAAATTAGTTATTTTTTTGATATCTATATCAGGGTATGTAATAAATTAATTATTATTTTGATATACATGCAATAAATAAATTATATATATATATATCAGGGTATAAGTTAACCGGAGTCTCCTTTAATTAATTTATTGTTGACCCAATATCCATTACCATTGCAACTAACAAAACAAAGATAAAACAACACAAACAATATACCCAAAGATATAATAACCCCTCCCCCGTTTTCTTCTTATTATTATTATCAACTATTAAATGTAATAAGATAATTACACAGTATGATTGGTAATACTGGAAAATTATCCTACACGGTCCAATAAAACTATTTCTGTACTTTTATTTTATCCCCAAACTGGATCGAAAAAAAAATATTTGATTAATTCTCTTTATTTACTGTTTTGTCATTCTAAGAGCTAAGAAGTAAAATATCAATAAAAAAATTTGTTGGTAATTATTCACTATATAATGAGATTTTTAAATAAATCAAGAAAAGCACTGCCCTTAAGTCTGTTAACGATGGTAATTGGACAGCATTTTCATGAATATCGCATTTTTTTTATATATTTAATAGTTTTATTTTTGTGAGCAGTCGTGTTATTTCAAAACCTACAGATCCGTAAATCAATGATGTCGGCTGAGGGTCGTGAAACACTTGCTTGTTAATTTTCAACGGTGCATTCTCCAAAACGTGCCCTTCTCACGCTGATAATAACCAGGGGTTTATGAATATGGAACTATAAGTAAATATAAAAAAGGATTTATAAAATACGAGTAGACGGGAAGCGCCGGTAGTTTCATTCCGACGATGATCGCTCAGCCATATCGCGCTGATAACATCGTCACACTGCCCCCGCAAGAAACTTCGTTACGAGACGGTGAGCGAGCCAAATAAATGGGATTTACAGCGAAATGAATCTCATTTTCGTGAAACGAATAACTTTTTTTTTTATTTTTATTTACGTGTGCCAGAAATTGACTGGTCGCCCGCTCCGCCGGGGTAAAGTAGTAGCCTACCTTTTTATGTTTTTTAACCTCGTTCAAAAAAAAGGGGTTTTTTTTTGTTCAGCAGTATAATGTTGTTTATTATTTCCCCGGATGCAAAATGGCGATACAATGTAATAACTTAGCATCCATCCATTTTTAGGCACCGGAGCTCGAGGGTTAAAATGTCCATTAGCGTCGCAGCGCACTTGGAAACACGTAATGTAACTACAGTGCCGGATATAAATACTTGGGATAATTACCTCAGCCTGCCTGAAGGTTATTTAACTTAAATCTACAATATTCGTTGTAATCTAATTGGTTTCTAATAAATGGAAATTACTAAACTCCAAAATTTATTTAAAAACTGTAAAACTCGCTTTACGACGGTAGACGCTGACTGCCAAATACGGAATAGTTTGAAACTCATTAATGAGAAATTATTGAGACATTCTCTCTTGCACGTCACAAAGAAGAAAAAAATAAAGCTCAACTGTTAATGAGCACTTCGGAGGTTCCCACAAGCCGAGGCACCTCGGCCTGTTTTGAGAGGTGTATGTTACGGGGTCACAGACCTTGGGCATACGCTAAGAGTTGTCCGCTATTCCCATTGGGATAGTCGGCCAGCTGCCTCATAAACTGGTCGAGGCACGGGGAAGGGAATGCTACGTCCCCACAGAAAACTCCTCTCCCACTATCGGAAGGGCGTGGGACAAGTACCCAAGAGCCCGACCTACCTGATGCAGGTTTTTCTAGGGTTTTCCCTGCATTTATTTAGGCGAATGCCAGGTATGATCCTTAAACCATAGCCCGGGGACCCCTAGTTAACCCTTGGCTACCTTCCTCTACCCTTCCGCATGCCGCCTTTCAAATCCCTTCCTATGCTATTAAAGAGGAGTTGCCCAACGTGGATTAGCCTCATGTAGCCTGTTGCCCTAAAAAAAAAGAGCACTTCGGCCTAAGTGAACCTTTCCAGAGAACTCTAGCGTAGGCTACCATTAGGTATGCCTTCACATCTCTCTGGTTTTTTGAACTAAGGTTCTCACATACCGAGGCACCTCGGTCTGTTCTGAGAGGTGTATGTTCCGGGGTCACAGACCTTGGGCATACGGTAAGAGTTGTAGTTTGCTCCCATTGGAACAGTCGGCCAGCTGCCTCCTAAACTGATCAAGGCACGGTGACGGAAAAGCTGCGACCCCACAAAAAACCCCTCTCCCGACATCCAGGGAAGGGCGTGGGACAAGTACCCCAATGCCCGACCTACCTGATGCTGGTTTTTCTAGTGTTTTGCCCGCATCACTTTTAGGCGACTTGCAGGGTAGAATCCTTAAACCATAGCGGGGGGGTCCTATTTAACCCTTGGCTACCTTCCTCTACCCTTCCGCATCCCCCCTTTCACTCCCTTTCCTATGATATAAGAGGAGACTTGCCACTATGTAGATTACACTCATGCAGCCTTTCTACACCTTCTTCTTCTGCTTCTTCTGAGCGTGATTAAGGAAAAAAACTTAACATCAAAATATGTTTTGTCTGAATGCTTTCTTACTCACGTCAATTCATAATGGCTTAAATAGACCTCAACGTTCCTTTCCCAATTAATAATCCTCCTTCAATAATAAAAATTAATTACATTACTTGACAATTATAACAGAAAAATAAAATATTTTAATATGAAAACATTTACGTCTGATTGAAAATAAAAAAATAAGGAAGATAGCCATTACAGACAAAAGAAAGGGTAAGAAGAGCCTAGAGTGACACAACTGCACTGCAAAGCCAAGACTTTTGATTGTTGTCAACTGACCAGTGCAGTTGTGTCGCTCTAGGCTGTTCTTCGCAACATGAAGAAATGGGACAAGGATCCCAGAAACGTTGTGTGGTATTTATCACTTCTTTTGTCTGTATTCGAGTATCTTTCATATTATTAATTTTTTTCAATCTGACGTAAATTTTTTTTATTATAAAACTGTTAGAGTTGTTTATTTTCTTTCTAGTTGCTGTATTTTTTTTTTTTTGCCTCCGCGACGTCTGTCGTAAGATGCTGTGAATCCTCATGAGGTCGCCAACTCGCTTGTTAAATATTTAACGTGGATTTATGAAAAGATTTTTTTTTGTGTCAAAATATTCATGAAGAACTGTTTATTGAACAACTACGCCGGGAATTACTTCAATCGTTGATTTTTCATGAAGAAGTTTATAATATACTAGCTGGGTGCCCGGCGTTGCTCGTGTACATAATTATATAAACTCGAAAAAGTATTTAATTGAATACTTAAATATATTCCCTGAGTATTTCAGGATATAATTGTCAATTGTCACTCAGTCTTCATACATTACGAAATATTACATTGATGAAATTGTTAGCTAGACTCACAACTAATACAGCGCGAAAATTAACTTACATTTTCCGCAAGGATGGTAAAGTAATTTGTATTCTTCTTTATTACCATTCGATGGAGTATTGCTGTATAAAATATTTCTGCTTTATTTCATTCCTAATAAAGGAGTTATTTCCTTTGTTCGTTGCGTAGTAACGTCTTTCTCCCGCGTGACGTCATTGTCTCTTGGCGCGCAGTAATTTAATATTTAATGATCACGGTTTTTAATTATAATTCTTTCCACATGTATGCTAGGGGTTTCTCACCCTCACAGTACCATTTCTCGTATTTTGAAGAATATGTGTACCAATTTTTGTTGCATTCTGTCCACGCGATAAAATTTGTATAAAGAACAACGTAAATACATACATACATACATACATACATACATACATACAAATATACATCCTTTTTTATTATATAGATAGATATATATAAATTAACACAACAGGTTTTGTATTTAATTTATGAATTTTTTTTCCAGTAATTTTATAAACAGGGCCAGTTTTATATTCATATAATAAACTAATTTTTTATTCTAATAAAATCTTAAAGATAGTATGATATTAGTTTATTTCTTTTGAAATTAGTGTTTTTTAAAATTAAATTAAATTTTCGTTACTTTTTCCTTCTTTCATAATCCGTTATTGGGACGAATTTTTTTTTTTCGCCTCTGTACTCTTCGGAGATAGTCTCGTGATTTAAGCACTCGAGGAATGAAGGGTAAAAAGTGACAGACGGATGTGAAGTGTTTAAAAGGAAGTTAGTAATTCCCCCTCTTTTGTATTTTTAAGCATAATACAGGGGCGCCGTCTGGTGATACGGGCTTCTAATCTATCCCCGGCAGCCAGAGGGAGGTGGATTTTGTTCATTTGAGAGCTTAGAGACGGAACTTTCCATCACAAGAGGAGCTCCTCGCTTCCCTACCCTCTTGAAATGCACACTGGAGACGTCAAAGTCTTGCACGCTCTATTAAACCACGTCCCTCGTAATAACTCCGATATTTCACGGGCGGGGATGAGGGGGGTTAGAACACACACACACACACACAAAATAAAGGGGGCGCGTTGAGGTATTAAAAGATATTACTTATCGGAATGTTTAGACAAGGTCCTCAGCCTACTGACACCTTGAGATTCATAAATAATACAATTTACATTGATGTGAAGTCGCTTAATTCCTCCAACATTTACCACTTGTTTATTATGCACCGTACTGCGTGGATTAACAAATTTAAGGACAGTTAAACGTGATCAGTTTAATGAAACCAATTTTCATGATTTTTTATCTTTCGTGTCATATTAATTAAAGTTAAGTGGTTCATATATTGTAAAAACATTAATGTGTTATTTTGGGTTATGAGTGGTAAATTTAAAATATGAATGGTTTTCTTTTATTAAACAAATTCATTGTGGACGACAAATGAAAAAAAACACAGTTCAACAAACAACTTTATTGTCAGTACCATGTGGGATAAAGGTGATGACGTTTGCAATGTTGGGGGTAACGTCATATAAATAAACAGTCAGAGTAAAAGGGCCCGCAAGGAATTTTCTTCACCTCTGACATGTTCAGATATTAGTATTGTTTTTTACAGAGAGAAACAGGGTGAAAAGGTTTTTGCTCATACACTAACACCACGTCGTCTTTTTATATATATATATATATATATATATATACTAGCTGGGTGCCCGGCGTTTCCCGAGATGTCATTTATCCATAACCCCCGATTTGACTCCAACCTAGATATATTTTAGGGTATTTTTATGTAACGCAACTCAACCCCTATCCCTAAATATGTTGTCGGCCGGTTACATTGTTTGAATATTTCCACCCCGACCCTTATGTGTGCTTAGCTCTCATGCCGAAAGGGGTTGAAATTTTTTAAAAAAAACATCAGTAGATATATTATAAACGTCATTGACCTCAACAATTATTTATTCTACGCAAATATCGACCATTTAATATGTTAGAAAAATTCTACCCCCGTGTAGCCCCGGCCCTGGTAGTTAAATGGCCAATTGAATGTCATTATTAAACTCAGCTACATCGTAAAACTGGATTTGACTCAAATCTCGATTGTATTTGCGTTATTTTCTTGTAACGCGCGTCCACCCTCAACCCTAAGGTTCTCATGATGTAAAGGGGTTGAGATTATAGTCAGATAACATCGGTAGAAACACTATCAATCTCTTTGAACCCTAAAAATATTTATCAAACACAAATATATGCTTGTTTAACATGTTTTAATATTTCCACCCCCGCTTCTGGGGGGTGGTAGACGCGTCTCACCCCGACAGTGTTTGTTTTCTGGTGGCAAAGAACACGTGTACGAAATTTGGTGAAATTTGCTGCATCGGTGTAGATTTGTATAAGGAGCATACAAATATATATATATATATATATATATATATATATACATACAAACAAACCGTATTAGATATATATCTAAGGCTTCAGGAAAAACAATTACTGTTTCCCGTTTTCTCAATATAACTACTAACAGTACTGTTAGTACTAAAAGGAACTATTAAAAAGGATATTATAACTTGCTGAAAAAAAAATAGGAGAAAAGTTTGTGAAAACATTTGTGGAAGTGATTATTTTGTCGATGACGAAGTTGAAAGTATATAAAGTGCCTTATTAAAAAAGTAAGGTGCGGTTAAAACAAAAGATTCTCTACCAATTATTTTCTGTACTAAGTAACTATTTTTTTATATAACTTGATAATTTTCTATCGTGTCCCGTCTTTAGTTTCCAGGCTCTGAAAATAAGGGTAGTTTAACTGCTGTTTTTCCCCCCCAAATAAATAATTTCCTCATGTGTTTTTATTTTTTACTTTTAGCCTTTTTTATTTTATTTTTTACGGCAACAGGCTACATGAGGTTAATCCACGTTGGGCAACTCCCCTTTAATAGCATAGGAAGGGATTTGAAAGGCGGGATGCGGAAGGGTAGAGGAAGGTAGCCAAAGGTTAACTAGGGCCCCCGGGCTATATTTTAAGGATCCTATCCGGCATTCGCCTAAAAGTAATGCAGGGAAAACCCTAGAAAAATTTGCATGAGGGTAGGTCGGGCATTGGGTACTTGTCCCACGCCCTTCCGATAGCGGGAGAAGAGTTTGCTGTGGGGACGCAGCATTCCCTTCTCCGTGCCTCGACCAGTTTAGGAGGCAGCTGGTCGACTATTCCAATGGGAATAGCGGACAAATCTTACCGTATGCCCAAGGTCTGCGACCCCGGAACATACACCTCTCAGAACATGCCGAGGTGCCTCGGCTTGTGGGAACCTTAGTTCAAAAACGGAGAGAGGAAAAGGCATCCCCAAAGGTAGCCCCTTCGTATCTCTCCTACAAGGTTCTGCCTGCGAGAGAACATCCCTCGCAGACTCTCCTATCTAATTTTAGCCTTAATAACGTTCTCTCAGAAGTCAAAGGAGATGTGCGTTTAGACAGAAAGAAATACTGACATAATAACCTCATTTAACTTTCAATATAAACAATCTATAAAAAAAGGGAGGGGGGGGAAATAAACTGGGTTAACTCGACGGAATATGAAATCGTATCTCTGTTATTTTTTGTACATGCCTGTTCTTCTGTGTGTTTGTGTGTGTGTGTGCCATTTCCTTCCGCACTGGGCTCGTTGAATAAATGCTATCTCTATTTAAACGAAGTTAAACTCTATCCAATAAAGGAATTTGCATATTTATGGGGGGGAGTTGGGGGGGGGGGGCAAACTATTGTCCGTTGATGGGTTTGCAGATAGGCTATTAGTGAATGACAGCGTGCAAAATGCATTGATGCTTATTATAGGCCACGTAGTGCAATATCAGTGCAATATGCAGTTCGTTTGAACGAGGAATCCGCGCATAATTGGCACAGCCCCGTCTGTATTGCCCAGGTGAGCAGGAATGCCCTTTGTGGCCGCGGCGGATCAGATCCTCCTTCCAAAAAATCATTCATTAGAATTTGCTCTATCTCTCTCTCTCTCTCTTTCTGTCTCTCCCCCCCCCCCACCATTCACATTATAGCTACATTTAATTCCAGTCCATCTTTCCTTTCATGTATCTCGTGTGTTTATTTCCTCTCTCTCTCTCTCTCTCTGTTTCATCTCCCTAGTTCCATTTCCTATCTCAAATATATTACGTTATGCAAATAATTTGTTGAACAACATATAAACTAATTTATTGTCCCCCCAAACAACATTACGTTTTTCAAAACTCTGCGTATATAATTATCTCTGACCAGCGTGCTTATTCACAATAAATTTTTTAAAGTTTGTTAAGCTCGGAATGAATCTGATTCAAACAAAATGGCGGCGAGTCTCACGATTACGTGACTGGACATCGCTCAGGTCTAAGTAAGATCATTGCTCCTCTACCAGAGAAGTGTTTACCATTCAGGGATAATATTAGTCTTCCTTCCAGATGCAAAGAACAATAATAAGTACAAGAGATTTTGGGATTGGGAATGCTGCGTCCCAACAGCAAACTTTTCTCCCACTATCCAGGGAAGGGCGTGGGACAAGTACTTTTAGGCGAATGCCGGGTAGGATCCTTAAAATATAGCCCGGGGGCCCTTGTTAACCCTTCCTCTACCCTACCACATCCCCTCTTTCAAATCCCTTCCTATGCTATTAAAGGAGAGTTGCCACTGTGTGGATTACCCTCATGTAGCCCGTTGCCTAAAAAGAAAAAAAAAGTGTAGAGATATTCTACTGTAAGGCCTGTGGTGTTTTACTCGGTTCAGAAGTTTCTCGATCGTTCCCCAAATAATTAATTTTTTTAAAAAAAAAATAAACCTGCAAAAGTCTTCAATGTGTTTATAATAATAACCACTTATTTCATAACTTACTTAGTCTCTTTTGGTCTTTTCTGCTCCTTTGTTTGTTGTTTCATATACGATGTTTTTGCAGATTCCTCTTCCCTCTGTTTCGTGAAGTCACTCGTCCCTCGTTTGTCTTTCCTTCTAGTGTGTGTGTGTGTGTCAAGTTTTGTGTTTATTCTTATATTATATTATATACCTTTAGTATAGTTAAAGGATTATTATTTTTTGTTGTTATTCATATTATTTTACTTATATATGTTGGACAGGGGAAAATTTAGTGTTCCACATTTTTAGTTATTTTTATGTTTGCTTGTAATTATTTATAATTGTTGCACCCAATTATTATATTGTAATTTTATGTAATGATGTATTCTGCTGCCTCATACCAGGACTAATGGAATAAAATAAATCAAATCAAAATATTTTATTAATCATTTGTTAATAACTGAGACTCTAACGGAACTCATCCATGCTTCGATGGAGTGAAAAGTTGTGTGGGTGAAGTGAAGAATTGTCGCGTCAAAGATGTACATAAATTGTGAAAACCAAATTGAATGGTGAAACTGAAGTGGTGTTGAGAACCAACGAAGCGGTCGCCGTCGTCTCTCAGTGGGTGGTGGTGACGAAGGAAGCGTCCATTGGAATTAAGTCTCGCGGCGTCGGTAGGCGCCTAATTGGCAGAGCGTCGACGTTGGCATCCATTATCGGCGCCGGGCGTCGCGCGGACCCGTCGTCGATGCTGCTGTGCACTTAACCAATTTCCGGAGAAGCGGCTGCGCCTCACTCTTATTCCACCTATATAATAAATACAAGTGACTTTAGCCAAATGTTACAGTGGCGCGTCAATTAGTTGCTAATCCAAAAGGAGGCGGAGGGGGAGGGAGGTGGGGTGGATACTCCGGAAAAATCGATAACACTCCTAATTACTCAGGTGCCAACAAGTCAACGCTACTTGACCAAGTACAACATGTAACGAGATTACAGAGATTCTGCCTTCAACAAGTAATCCCTCAACGACGCCCCTCTAATATTTTTAATTATGTTTTCCTCTGTCTCATTCACACGGCCACGTTCCTCGCTAGCTGTTTATAGAACTGTCTCTCTCTCTCTCTCTCCCTCTCTCTCTCCCTCTCTCTCTCTCTCTCTCTCTCTCTCTCTCTCTCTCTCTCAAACACACACACACACACACACAAACTACAATATTATGCATAATTTGAATTGTTTATGTTATTCTTCCATCCTTTCTGTGGTCTAATTTCAAGCTTCTCTATATTACTTAAAATAAAAAAGCAAATTCCGGGGAAGAAGACTACAGCTCTTTATTTTCACACACAGAACTGACATAATTTTTTTTTAGTAACAGGCTACATGAGGGTAATCCACTCCCCTTTAATAGCATAGGAAAGGATTTGAAAGGGGGGATGCGGAAGGGTAGAGGAAGGAAGCCAAGGGTTAACTAGGGCACCCGGGCTATATTTTAAGGATCCTACCCGGCATTCGCCAAAAGAAATGCAGGGAAAACCCTAGAAAAACCTGCATCAGGTAGGTCGGGCATTGGGTACTTGTCCCACGCCCTTCCGATAGCGGGAGAGGAGTTTGCTGTGGGGACGCAGCATTCCCTTCTCCGTGCCTCGAGCAGTTTTGGAGGCAGCTGGCCGACTATTGCAATGGGAATAGCGGACAACACTTACCGTATGCCCAAGGTTGTGACCCCGGAACATACACCTCTGGAACAGGCCGAGGTGCCTCGGCTTGTGGGAACCTTAGTTCAAAAACGGAGAGGAAAAGGCATACCCAAAGGTAGCCCCTTCGTATTTCTCCTACAAGGTTCTGCCTGCGAGAAAACATCCCCCGCAGGGTGTTTATAGGGTTAACTAGGGTCCCCGGGCTACGCTTTAAGGATCCTACCCGGCAATTCACCTGAAAGTGATGCAGGGAAAACCGTAGAAAAACCTGCATCAAGTTGGTCGGGCATTGGGGTACTTGTCCCACGCCCTTCTCAGCATATATACCACACACACACATACACATTCACGGTTACAATTGTCGTTATCCTTGACCTTTCCCCCCAGCCTAAAAAGTCCCGAGTACTCATTTCAGAAATATTAATAATAGTCCTACAAATTCTCGATGCCAAAAGTCAACACACTCCACCACATCCAAACTTTGTGGTCTTATTAATTGGTCAAAAGTGGTATAAACACTAGAGAAGGGACAGTCGCGTGAAGAAACCAACTACTACTTATTGAAAGAGACCAATTTCACAAGTATCACAGTGAGTGTCAAGATTTGTGACCTGGATAAGACGAGTAGAAACGGGGGGGGAGGGTCAGAGTTACTTTCCCTGTAGACCGCCAATTAACGGAGAGAGGAGTCGAAAAGGGGTGTGAAGGAAAGCCTAGGTGAAGAGCATGAGGGAGGTGGTATCTGATATTGGCCAGCAGCAGCAGCCTAATGGGATAGCAGGTCGCCGATAGCGGCGGAGGCCTTTGTCATCCAACAATAGGCGCCCCTGGGAAAATGCAACCCGCAATGCAGCATTTGCTGCTTTATCTTCCTCAATAACCAACCTCGTGCATACGCCTAAATAAAGTAACAGTTACGGACACACAAAATAAAACAAAATTAATTTTTTCCCGTGGTCCTTAGAAGAAAAAAAAAGTTGTTTTCAGTTAGTCCAAGTTGAGACGTGGTAAAGCTTCTCGGTTACTCAACAAGACTAGTCAAATGTTTGTTTCTCTGTAACAAAAATCAATCAAAATAAATCAAAAATCAGTTTTCATGGGAAAATTGTCCCCCTAAAAATTATTTTTTTTAAAAAAATCCTTCCACTGTTATATTTCGAGGAAAAAAAATTACGGATTGGCGCGAATAGAACGTCGATAAGCTATGAAATAAGACGAGTGAGAGAAAAGAATTACACTTTGACAAATTTCATTCTATAACAATAAGAAGCTGTAGATTAATTTAATTAAATTAATTCTTACCTTGCTAACGGATGACTTTCTTGTGCAGAAATCACGGCGGTAGGTGGCGGGGTGAGAAATCCCTGATTTTGTAGCATTAAATTCTCTCTCTCTCTCTCTCTCTCTCTCTCTCTCTCTCTAGCTCTCTCTCTCTCTCTCCCCCTCCCCCTACAGAAATAGCCGACATATATTTATTTGGGTTTCATCATCCGTTTTTGAACTAAGGACTGTTTTGAAAGGCGTATGTTCCGGGGTCACAGACCTTGGGCATACGGTAAGAGTTGTTGGAATAGTCCGCCAGCTGCCTCCAAAACTGGTCGAGGCACGGAGAAGGGAATGCTGCGTCCCCACAGCAAATTCCTCTTCCGCTATCGGAAGGGCGTGGGACAAGTACCGAATGCCCGACCAACTTGATGCAGGTTTTTCTACGGTTTTCCCTGCATCACAACCTTTTGTTGTGTTAGTTTATTATATTACCCTTTTTGTGTGTGTGTGTGTACTTTAGTTTATCTTTGTTTACTTTGTAAAATTATACCATAAATCTAATCAGTTATAAATACCCCTTCTGTAAAAACAAATACTTGAAGATGACACAAAAAGGTATCGAAACGTCGTTACAAATTAAAAATATAATAAAAGTGTCTGTGTAAGGTCATCTATAGTTTTATTTTTATTATTTTTAGTGGTGTCTTATTTATTTAATATAAACATGAATTTGGTTTAAATGGACCCTATTTATTTAATTTTTGTTTTAGGTAATTTTGGTTCATTTTCAGGGAATTTGTGTCTTGAGGAGGAGTTCGTCCTGGAGGAGTCGTCAGGGCCATTGGTATGCAGCGTGACGAAGTCCTCAAATCCCATTAAGAAGCTCCAAGAAGAAAATTCACACTACAGTGATTATTTCGGCGAGGCGTCTGAATGGATATTAAAGTGGTAACGAGGTTAGAAAGGAGACGGCAATGAGCTTATTGCCTTGAGCAGCTCTTCGTTCGCCACCACCACCACTAATGCGGTAATTTGCAGTTTTCTTGAGTAATTACAACAAAAGTCCTGCCATAAAAAAAATTATATTTTTTTTGTACGAATGTAGAAAAGAGGGACCGAAACATTGGAATTTCAACCGTTCGGCTTTATTTTTACAGAGTAGAGTTTGGATCCCCCCCCCCCCCCCGTCCTCTTGTAATAACAAGGGATTTACTCAGTTCGTGCGTTTATCTTCGTCTTAACAGAAAATTCACTTTAAAGCTGTGAAACTTTATTTTTTTAAGTAGCTTGTTTTCATGAAGAAACTTTTAAATGGGGACTCTTGTTTTTCAGATTCGCGTACATAACGCAGCATTTTTCCCCCCTTTATAGATTTAACTACGTCGGAAGAGTTAAGGTAATCATTTATTATATATTGTAATATCCTCAAAATAGTAAACAAAAAAAATTGAATCAATGAATGAAATAACACAAATTATACATAAATAATATGACGAATACTAATTATGGTAATATATTTTATTAGTTGTTCTGCACAGGTTTAATAAAAAAATCTAATAAGGAAAATAGACTCTGTGTGTGTGTGTGTGTGTGTGTTGGCATGTATGTTCCGTATACAAACCCGTGGAGAAGAATATTACCAAAATTCGTACACGCGTTCCTTTTGAATCAGATACAAACACTGTGGGGGAGGGGGTGGTAATACACGTCTACCACCCCCAGGGGCGGGGGTGGAAATTTTCAGAAAGCTCAATAGGCCGATATTTGCGTCGACTAATTATATTTTTCGTGGGTCAATGAGTGTTTCTCGCGATGTGTATAATTTCCACCCCTTTTTGGGTGATCCTTTAACGGAATATAAATATATAAAATAAGATGTCTACTCAAAATAAAATTAAAATGGCGCGGAAAAATGAGAAAATTAAATTTTTTTTCCAAAGACGGACAAACGTCTGAGAATTCCTCCAAGTCTTCCGTCATTCTTTACAAAACCGTAGTTGATGTAATTAAAATTATCACGCAGAAGAAATGAGCGATCAGCATGAAGACTTTCCGGTATCATCGGGGAGAATTTGGCTACAAGAAAGACAACCACCCCCGCACCCCCCTCAACCTCCTTTTCTGAATAAAGGACAACATAAAGAAGGGGGGGCGCGCAATCGATACAACACAACGCCACCACCACCAAGGGTAGAACAACTTTTATATCCGCGGGTGGAGTAATAGAGACATTTGTTTGCGTTTTATTTCTCTCCTCCTCCTCCTCCTCCTCCAATATATAGATAGGTTGTTGGTCTTCTTCTCCTCGGGGTCCCGCGTAAACTGCAGACGATGGGGCGGAGAGTTCTCACGATGTTTATTAGCTGTCTCCATTTACACCCCCCCCCCCTCCTCCTCCAATCTCATTCCCGGTTCCTATTATCACCAAACGTCACCCCCACCCCCCCGACGTCGCTAACAAGCATCGACATCTGCAAATATTTAGAGGAAAAAAAATCACGGTGATTTATGGAAGAGTTCGACTGCTCCAGAATATGAATAACGCAATACCGTTTATTCCTCCACCAGCTGATTGGTCCAAGGAAGGTAATCGCGAACCATCAAAGATAATTAATAAAGAATGCTCCCGGGAGTAAAAAAAAAGAGGAATAAAATCCTCTTGAGGTTCTAACCGAGATCAACGTTGTTCATTCAGGTGCATTAATTAAATAAAATTATTTCACGTCAAATGTGTGACTTACGCCAGTCACCTATTTTCGAAATTTACTTTCTTTCGGTTATGTTTTAATAAAAAAACCTTTTTTTTCGTGTTTATTCCTTACATGGCAGTAAACAAATATCTCTTTGATACGAACATCGTTGGTGTTACTGATATCGCAGACCGCGAGCAGGAGATTCTATGCCGCTGTGATTTAGTATTCTTTGTTTTTTCTTTTAATTTTTACGTTCCGTGGATCCGTCTGAGAACGGGTTATTTTTGTTATTATTTCTTTTGTGATTGTACAGTGAAACAACCCCGGCGCGGAATCCCTTTCCGCAGATTAAAATATTGTGAGTGTCTGGGTAAGCTAAATCTTTGGTCCAAATCGTTCTGAATAGACGTATATGTATACGTATATTAAATTAATGTCGCAAATATAAAACTAAAACACTTTCAATGTTTATTTAAGAATGAATAAGGAAGATAGCCAAATACAGACAAAAAAAGGGTAATATAAATACCACACAACGTTTCTGGGGATCCTTGTCTCCTTTCGTCAGGTGCTAAGAAGAGTCCTAGAGCGACACAACTGCACTGGTCAATTGACAACACTCCTGTGCTTCTCTAGGCTCTTCTTAGCACCTGACGAAAGGAACAAGGATCCCAGAAACCTTGTTGTGTGGTATTTATATTACCCTTTTTTTGGCTGTATTTGGCTATCTTCCTTATTCATTGTTTTCTATCAGACGTAAATTATTTTCATTTTAATTATTGAAGACTCAATAAATATTTGTAAAGTTTGTCATGTTTTGATAATTACAATATATCGAGTATCGATTTCATTTCGTAATAATGTTTAAAGGAAAAGTGTTGGTTCCGTGTAATTTTTCGATAAGGTATTGTAAAGAGTACGGGATAAACGTTGGCTGTTGTCCGAGACATTTGTCGACGGTAGCCATTGGATTGTCCCGGATATGACGTTATTGTCGCACACTACATGTGGCTCATATAACCGTATCGACAAATCACGGGGAATCGTGTGTAAGAAGTTTATGTCTCCTGAGGAGTGGCAATGGCCATTAGGATGCAGACAAAGGGGGCTCGCTCCTACATTATTCAGCGATCGCGGCGCGGCCAAGCGGCAATTACCCGAATGATTTACAACCAGGATCTCTCGGCCAATACGCGACCGCCACGTCACGTTTCGTCCTCGGGAGGGTGGTGGCCGGGGGGGGGGGGTCCTTGCACAGATGTCCTTTCCAACCTGAGAAAACCATCCTTTTCTATTTAAATATTCTTTACTGCTTCCATCTTCTTACAGGTTTTCCAACAGTTAACATGTCTCTGATCTTAGTAAACGAAACCACTTAATTAATAGCTAAATAATGAGAATAATTTAGGACAAAACTTTATTTTTTCTTAAAATTTCAGTAAGAGGTGGTTGAAGTTTCAGTGACATAAACTAAGTTTAGAAGCAAAAGCACCAATCAAATGCTCCTGTGTAATAATTATTCAAATAAATACATAATTACCCTTGGAAATAGTAATAATAATGACGTATTTATGTTTCCTTTTAAATCATCCTCGTAATAAAAGTTTTGGTTGCAATTATCCATGACCATTCCCTTCAAGAATATGACTTGTTCCATGTAAATTTATTTTTAATATATACGGTGTGTATTAATTGTGTATAATTCATGACTCATCATGTCACTATAATTATGTCCTAATCCTAAAACTACAATTTCTTTACATTCCTGGATCATTCCAACCCTATAATACATCTCGATAATGTTTATGGAATACTGTCTGATGTTATAACTAATATTTTAGAGAACACAAGCGGGATAAACTAATTGGAGGTGGTTATTTTATTTGATTATTTATCATTGTTAATTTATTTTTATTTTACGAAAGAAAAATATGAGATTTAAATATTCTAGGGCTTCAAAAGTACCGAGGGTCAAATCTCACGGTACTCTCGCTGAAACGAAAACAACCACAGCGCGGAACCCCTTTGCTCAGACTTAAAATATTGTGAGTGTCTGGTTAAGGTAAATCTTTGGAAAAAAGTTTTTTTTATTTTTTTTAGGGCAACAGGCTACATAAGGGTGATACACATTGGGCAACTCCCCTTTAATAGCATAGCAAAGAGATTTGAAAGGGGGTATGTGGAAGGGTAGAGTAAGGTAGCGAAGGGTTACTAGGGTCCCCGGGCTATATTTTAAGGATCCTACCCGGCATTCGCCTAAAGAAATGCAAGGAAAACCTTAGAAAAACCTGCATCGGGTAGTTCGGGCATAAGATTCTAAAACGCTCCACCAGATGGACACTTGTCACCTGTCAGACCTGCGAGTCGTAATCCCATCAAAGCCGGTCCACTAAATTATGATTACCGTACTTTGGTCTTTGCTACCACCGTCACAAATGGCCTCCCTTTTGTTTCGTTCTGTTTTTATTTTATTTCTGTAAAACAGTCGTGGGTAATTGAAGATTATAATAAGAGCATTAATTTTATATGTTTTTTTGTGTAAATAAAATTTAAATAAGTAGTTATTGTAACTACAGTATAATTAAATATTTTCAGAGCTAAACAATTATTTTAAAATTTTAAATATCTTCTTAAATAACTAAGAATAATATGAATTATGTTAGGACGTTACTGTGCTTTTTTAGTTTAATTTGATTAATGGTTAAGTATTGAAAGTTTTCAAACTAATCAAGGTATGGGATATGAAAATATGTCTCTAAATATTTTCCGTTAAATAATAATATTACGCAGCCAACTTTGCAACAACAAAAAACATGTATTTAGTTTGTAAATGTTGTGTAATAACATTTATAAGTGTATAATAATAATAATAAGTGGGGGTATATCTTTCTGTTTGTTTTTGTTTAGTTGCTATGGTGATGTAGAGGCGTGAGCGATGAATTAATTGAACTGTACTAAGTTTATTTTTTTAATATGCATGCCCTGCTGTATATATATATATATATATATTATAATGCCAATTAATTAAAACATTAATTGTAAATTTGAAAATATAAATTGTTTGAGAAATCTATTCTTGACGGCGGTACAGAACACAGCAACAATGTAGCCAGGTATTGTTTCCTTTGTCGGAAGAAGCAATGCGCGCTCTAAATTACGAGAGAGTCCAGTTCACATTATGATATGGTAGAGTTCAGGTCGCATTAGCAGGAATGTTTGGTGGCAGGAAGGTATTGAGAAGTTAGCAGTTGGCTGGAAGGTTTGGTCAAGTACCGGTCGTATTAAAATAGACGAGATATTCTTTTAAAAAGTAAAGTTAAGTAGAAGCAGTGGGCAGTCAGACACGACAGAAGTTGATCGAGTTGAAATAGACAAGACAATTTTAAATATTTAAAGGAAATTTGCAGAGAAACATTGAGAATTACCAATCAACAGCTTTGAGTGGTCCATGAACGTTTTGCTCATAGACAAAACATTCACACAAGCAGAAATATAAAACCTGCTAAGCACAGACAGTTTTGGTGAACATAGCCAGGAAGAGAAGTAGCAGGAGTCAACCGAGTGAGGGAGAGACGAAGAGGAGGTTCCTGGTTCCTGATTTTGATCTAAAAATATTAATTTTAGAATCAGTGAGTTTTAGTAGAAGCTGTGCAAAAACCCGCCATAGCGCTTCATAAGTCAAAAGTATCCTGGAATGCTGGGCAATCGTGAGTACCAATATAAAACAACTCATTATGTAAGCCTGATTAAAAGATAGACGTCAGATTTCGTTACCTTCTTTTAATTTAAAATTTGTTAATTAGAATCCATCTTGTTAGTTTAATGTCGTTGACAAGTTGACTCATCAACGTTATTTGTGTAATTGTTTTAAAGTTTTAAAAATAAAGCTATTGTTTGTTAAAGTTAATTTTTCATTCATGTAATAACACACATCATATTTTGTATATTACAAAATGGCTTCCACAACGTGGGGCACGAATAAATCCAAATTCATTAAATTAAAAGTCCAATCTATTTTGTATATTACAATATATATATATGAAAGATACTACTCGCACTAGTCACCAGAGAAGTTATCCACGCCTTCCTTGCTGGGATTCGAACCCGGGACCTCTGTGATGCAGCCATGCTGACCCCTACACCACAGGAGGTCGGCTAAAAAATACTACATAGCCAACTTTGCAACAAAAAAAACACCACCATTTATTTAGCTTGGAAAAGTTTTGTAATAAACTTATCGCATTTATATGTGGATAATAATAATAATAAGTGGGGTATATTTGTTTTTGTTTAGTTGCTATGGTGATGTAGAGGCGTGAACAATAAATTAATTGAACCATACTGAGTTTATTTTTTAATAAGCATTCACTGCTGTATATATTCAAAAGATATACACATTCATGCACTAGTCACCAGAGAAGTTATTAAAAATCAATAACTCAGTTGCTAGGCAACAACTAAGTCAGGGTAATAAATGTTGCCAGAGAACTCATGATTGAAACTTATTTCTACCTGTATCTTTGCCATGAAACTTTATTAACAGTCGGTCTATAAAGGGTTTTGATCGAGAGAAAAAAAAACAACAGCAGAAGAATTAAGTGACTTCTGAACCTACCAAATCGATGGACAATCACACAGTTGTTATAATTAAACAAATACCAATGAAGCTCGCCGCGAGGGAGGAGTCCTCCTGTCAGAGGGGGGGGGAGGGGTTTCTCTTCGCTAGTGCACAGGTCATCACATCCGAAACTGAAACCCGTAATTAGCAGCACAATATTTACTGTAGTTGCAACCATCAACTTCTCCGCCCACAAAAATTGTATTACCACCGCTCGACACGTGTATCGCGGGGGCATTTTCCCTCCAGGGTTTGATTTTCCAACAACTGCATCGATCTATCTTTTGCCGCTTCACGCCAAATAATAACACATTCAGCTGCAATTACAGGATCGGCCATCGGTTTGTAGAACTAAGCAATGTTTGTTCGCGGACGTCAAACATTGTGTGTGTGTGTGTGTGTGTGTGTGGTATTCGAAATTGTGGGCCACGCCTCTCACATACGTGTTCGTTGAATGCGCTGCCTTCAACTGTTGCAAAGTTACTGGAAATTAATTTTCGTCAGGGTTTCTCCTGAATTCGTTTGCTAGCGGTCAATTTCATTCCGCGGTGTCGGTTTGCGCCGTCATAAAAACTTAATGGATACTCCGGTGTTAAATACGTCATTCATGAAAAGGGAACTTAAATTAATTGTCCTAATCATAGACTGAGGAAACGTCAGGAGATACACAGAAGAGTCATCTAGAATAAGAAAACCCCAGAGATTTTAAACAACATTTATTACTCTGACTTACTTGTTGCCTAGCTACTGTGTTATTGATTTTTAATAACTTCTCTGGTGACTAGTGCGTGTAGTATCTTTCGTATATATATACAGCAGGGCATGCATATTAAAAAAATTAAACTCAGTATGGCTCAATTAATTTATTGCTCACGCCTCTACGTCACCATAGCAACTAAACAAAAACAAATATGCCCCACTTATTATTATCCACTTATAAATGCCATAAGTTTATTACACATCATTTCCAAACTAAATAAATGGTTGTTGTTTTTTTTGGTTGCAAAGTTGGCTTTGTAATATTTTGTAGCCGACCTCCTGTGGTGTAGGGGTCAGCGTGACTGCATCACAGAGGTCCCGGGTTAGAATCCCAGCAAGGAAGGCGCGGATGTTTGTGTGCGTGAGAGAAACACTCGTAAAAAAACGATTTTCCCCGACAAGTCAAACTTTGAGTCCGCATACTGAGTCGCTAATAACCTGAGATGTTGATGCGACTGTAAATAAATCAATATTAAAAAAAAAAGGACTACTCAAGCTGTACGAAGTGTGATGAGACAAAGGAGTGTGTGTAACCGATGAAGGTAATGGAACGTGTAACGTAAATCTAATATTAGTGTAAAATAGAATAAGTAATAATAAAAAAAAGATAGCCAAATACACACAAAATAAATGGTAATATAAATACCACACAACAACGTTTCTGCGATCCTTGTCCGTTTTCATCAGGTGCTAAAGAAGAGCCTAGAGCGACACAACTGCACTCGTCTGTTGACGACACTCAAAAGCGAAACGAAAACGCAAAGACGACGGGAGAGCCGAAGGGGTTGCATAACAAGAAGGGAAGCAACGACAAGGGGACAGCAGAAGGTTTAGCGTAACAATAAGGGATCGTAGTTTGAACGCAAGATACTGAGAAGGATACACGGACCTGTTTGTACGAATGGAGAATTAGAACAAACAGACAACTAGAGCAGCTCATGAATAACGAGGACATTGTTAGGTTTATCAAGAGCAGAAGGTTGGCCTGGATGGGGACACGTACTTAGGATGGATGAAAGCAGAACACCTAGACGGATTAAAGACTGGAAGCCAATTTGGAGGAGGAAAAAGGGGGAGGTCCCGGACAAGATGGGTAGATGACATCGAGAAGGATATACAAACCATGAAAGTAAGAGGATGGCGGAGACTGACACAGGAGAGGGCGGAGTAGAAGAAAATTGTGAATAAGGCCAAAACTCACATTGGGTTATAGTGACAATAAAAGAAGAAGATAAGGGATCGTAGCATTTGTTGAGTTTCATAGTTGTCTGTTCGTACATTAATAGCTGTGATGTTTGATTTCATGTAAAGCATCTCTGGAATTGTACCTGGTGGCAATTGTCTAATTTTGTAGCCTTTTGCCACTCAAATGTTTGTTGCGAATTGATTATATGTTTGGATTGACTACAGATTGATATTAGACACATGTTCCTTGATAAGTGTATTGAGGGAACGTTTTGTTCGCCCCATGCAGCAGGAATTACAATTAGAACAACAAAAAATTAACCCCTATTTTATCCTATGTTACTTAAAAACTTGTTCAGGCTCTTCTTTCTCAGCAAAGGGACGAGGATCCCAGAAACGTTGTCTGGGTATTTTTATTATCACTTCTTTAGTCTGTATTTGGCAATATATTTTTATTATTAATTTTTTTTCAATCAGACGTAAATATTTCTTATTTTAATTTTAATAAATCATTGGAAATCCGAATAAAAAATAAATATTTACAGCCTTCACACCTTCATATCTGTCACGTCAAAAACAGTGTTGCCACGTATATATATATATTACTAAATACATGGAATTTAATTGTTCATTAACCGTAATTACATTTCATTCGCAACGTGGCAGTTATCACAAATACGAATACATTTTGATATATACGACACCTAATAACAGTTATAACTCAAAACTTTATTGCTGACATTATTATTATTATTTATTTATTTTTTTAAAAAAAACGATTGGTCTGCTGTGATTCGTGTCGTAACACTTTTACTTGAAAGCTTTAATACAACAACAACAACCGGAGTCCTGCCGCCTGCAATTTTAATCAATGCAAATTTGTTAGTAGCGACTGCAGTAGAATCCTGCGAAATAATTACGTAAAATAAACAAACTCAAATTAAATTTACACTTAGGCAAATTAATTTTTGCTTGTTTCAATCAATTATTTATTAAAATCTCCGTCCAGTCTGTCTGCATGTGACGTAAAGCGCTGTTTATTTTTTAAAAAAAAAACAAGGGGGGGGGGAGAACTTTTAACCCCGTGGTTACCTACTTATTATAAAATCCGTTACATTTGCACTTTCTGGAAGTAGATTATCGAACTTTAATTGGGTAAATAAAATAAATAACGTTCAATCATTACTTTTTAATTGGCCTTCAAGGGTGTGGAAATTTGTTAAATATTTCCATTTATAATTACAATAGTACAAGGACCCTCGTGACACCTACAGCAAACGTCGTGTAGTTTACAAAACTCTCTTGCTCTAACGCTGTAATTCCTGCTACATATGGCGAACAAAACGTTCCCTCAAAACACGTATCGAGGAACATGTGTCTAATATCAAAAACAATCTGTTAGTCCCAAAACATATAATCAATTCACAACATACATTTGATTGGCAAAGATTTTAGACATTTGACACCAGGAACAATTCCAGAGATGCTGCACATTAAATCAAACATCACAACCTTTTCATGTACAAACAGACACTGTGAAAGTCAACAATTGCTATGATCCCTTATTATTACGCTAAACCTTCTTGTGCCCCACTGGTGTTGCTCCCCTTATTGTTATGCAACCGCTTCGGCTCCCCAGTTGTCGTTGCGTTTTCTTCGCCTTTGAGTTATTGTCAACTGACGAGTACAGTTGTGTCGCTCTAGGCTCTTCTTAACACCTGAAGAAAGGGGGGGGGGCAAGGATCGTAGAAACGTTTGTGTGGTATTTATATTACCCATATTTCTTTCTGTATTTATCTTTCTTTCTTCTTATTATTATTATTATAAATAATGTTTGTTAATTATACGATATGAAAATAAAAAAACTAATATACAAAAAGTTGATCCGTATGAGCGATACAAATTCTTTAGAATAATTTAAGGTTGTAATTGGGAAATAATATAAATGTTTATTTATATAAGGTGAAAAACTACGTAATAAAAATATCCTTTAAATGTTTAATGTGTTTATAGGTTCGATTATTCCTCTATTCTAAAAAGGGGACGAGTGCAGTTGTGTCGCTCTAGGCTCTTCTTAGCACCCGATGAAAACGGACAAGGATCGCAGAAACGTTGTTGTGTGGTATTTATACTATCACCTTTTTTTGTCTGTATTTTGCTATTTTTTTTATTATTCTTAAGCTTTATTAAAATTTAAGAATGCTTTAATTACCACTTTCTTCTCAAATCTTATTTTCAGTTAACAAATACGAACTTATGGAGTTAAGTATGGGAAAAAATATTGTTCACTAGATTTATAATTCAGTAGATTTAAAACCGCTTTTCTTTTATTTGGTAGACTGATCGCTGAAATGGTTAAACACAAAAATTGCCTCACCTCCCCTTGCCCCCCCACCCCCTCCCGTGATGGTACGAAGACTGTCAGCGAAGAAATCATTTGAAACGGGGGCACCGAATAACATCAACTTCTTCGTTTCCTTTTTCCGTCAAAAGGCACGTTTTTAGTTTTTAAATAAAAACACGCATGTGTGTATTTTGTTCCCTTTCCACCCCAACCCCCCCAACCCCCAACCCCCCCAGCTCTTTTTCTAGCTCGTGCGGAAACTTGCGTTTCCTAACTCCTCTCCGCCCACAATTCCCCTTTCTCCCTCTTTTTTTTTCTTTTAGCCTTTATGCTAAACGTCTTCGCATTAAAAGTGAATTATTGTGTAGCAATGCGGGGGTTCATTATTTTCCGACGCTGGACGGTCGGAGGAGAGAAACGAAGAATTTTCTCCATTATTTTCGCTTGATCACGGCCCTTTTCCGTCGTGTAATGTAATGTGGTCCTCCTCCCCCCCCCTCCCCCTTCTCACAATGGTTCTGATTACCCTTAAAGGAATTGTGACCAACATTACCGTATTTTTTAGCCAATGAAAGAGAGAGAGAGGGGGGGGGGAGTTTTAATGTCTTTCCTCGCAGCAACAATAGACGATGTTTGTTTGTTTTTTAGGCCTTCGTACCCTGTATTTCTTTAGGCGAATGCCGGGTAGGATCCTTAAAATATAGCCCGGGGGGGCCCCTAGTTAACCCTTGGCTACCTTCCTCTACCCTTCCAGAACCCCTTCTTTCAAATCCCTTCCTATGCTATTAAAGGGGAGTTGCCACTATGTAGATTAGCCTCATGTAGCCTGTTGCCCTAAAAAAATTGTCTTTTTTTATTTAACAAATCCAAAAATGATCAGTAAAGAAAGGTGGAAAGGAAAACCAAGGCTCCCAAGGAAATTATAACACACAATTCTTTGAAAACAATTTTTTTTATTTTATAATTAAATAATTTTCGACATTTAAAGAAGCATAAGTAATTCCTTGACTAGATATCATAATAGGCATATTTTTAAAGTGATATTCTTTGGCTTCTCGTTTTTCGCCTTTTCTCTCGAGTCTTTTTCAGTAGGACTGATAAATAACGTATTTCTTATAATCTGTCGTTTAATATCCTGTTGTATAAATCTAACCGACTCACAGGCTTGAACTGCCCGTCTATTTCTCCGCTGATTTCCAGGTTTTCCAACGACGCTGCACCTGAACTCTGCTCTGCAGACCGCTTGCTCACCATCATGGGCAGGAGACGGTCCATGGTTGTCATTATTCTCTCGTAGAGGGTTGGTTCCTTCCCTGAACTCTCTTCCGCTGATCGTTTGTCCACTTCCGATAATATTCGCTCCGCCACGTTTATCAAAATAGTCTCCAACGCAGAGCTGTCGTCCGCGGACCGTTTCCTCGTGACCTTTGGCAGGAAACTCTGGTGTGTAGACGGTTCCTTCCCCGAGCTTTCTTCCGCTGAACGTTTGTCGACTTTGGGCGACAACAAACGCTCCGCCATTGTCGTCAGGAAATTCTCAAATAAAGAACTCTCTTCAGGTGATCGTTTCTTTGCTGTCGTTGGCAGGAAACGATCCATGCTCTCGTGCCCAGTGAGTTCCGAGCCACGTTTGTCTATCAGAGAGCCTGAACTCTTTTCAACTGAACGTTTCCCCATGACCATTGGCACCAAGCGGTTCATGGCTGCCTTAAAACTCTCGTACGGACCGGGTTCTTTCTCTGAGGATTCTTGTGCTGATCGTTTGACCGTCTGCGGTCTCGTCGCCATCAGGTGACCACCACGATCATGCCCGTCCGCATCTCTTTTACCAGTAGTGTGTCCATCCTCGGGGTGGATAATCTCCACTTCCCGTTCATTGCTTGTGTGTCTGTTATTATATGAACGCCTGTCTCGTTCCAAGATGCGGTTCACGGCATCTATAGCCTTTTGAATGAACCCCTTTTCTTCCTCTCGGTTTCCGGGCGTTTCTCGCTTCGCCGTTCCTTGTTCCGTCGAGGCTGAGGATGGGTGATGGAACCACTCGTAGTGTTTTCTGGCTTCCTTCGGGTTAGGGAGGATTTCTGAGTGCCGCTCCTCCTTGCTATTCTCTTTTTCGCTCTCGCCCTTGTCGTCGTCTTGTTCCTTTCCGGACTCACTATCCTTCTCCCCTTCTCCCTCAGAGCTTCGCTTCTCCTTAACGGTGTTTCCTTCGCTTTGACCTTCCTCCTTATCGTTCTCTTCTTTGCTTTCGCCTTCAGGCACCGATGCGTTTTGAGACTCACCCTTGTCTTGTTCCTTTTCACCTTCGGACACAGCAGTATCCTCCTCTCCTTCACCCCCGGACTTTTGCTCCGGAACCGCGCCACTTCTTCCTAAGTACTGAGAGTTTAAAAATCCGTCATTACCGTAACCACCACCGTCCAAATAGGGGTCTGGGCCGTAATCACTGTAGCCATAATCCTGCGGAGGGAAAACAAATGCAATGAATAATAAAAAAAATACTCACTCCTTGTATATCTCAACTTGTTGACATCCGATACACAACTGAAGATGTAAAAGTTTTTCGTGTTTTCAGCCAGTAATATCAGTTAAGAGAGACGTTTCGAAGGCTTGCGCTGCCGTCTTCAATTAGATTGGAAGAAACGTCCGTAATAACTGATGTTACCCGGGTTTGAAAAACCGAAAAGCTTTCCTTAACTCTATTCACCGGGAAAACCTTCAATCTTTACTTCATCATGGAACGGACTTCACTTTTATTTATAAGATTAATAATTCGTATTCAACAATAACGGAAGAAGAAAAGTAAGAATAAAAAAATTAAATTTAACAAAATATTAAAACAAATTAGTGTATATTATTATGGAGTTATTAAAAATCGTCTAGTAACATTCAACGAGTAGAAATGTTCAGTGTTACAAGACCACCGCGTTACGTCATGCGTTAAAACGACATTTAGGGAACGAGCTAATAGAAAAGAAAAAGATATGCCGGTACAGTGAGGAAAATATTTTTTTCCCTATTTTCTCGTCATCTCTTTAATCTGCCTCTTTCTTTCTCTTTTTCTTCTTTCTTTCCTTTCTCATTCCCTTTATTTTTTTCCCACCTTTTCTATATTCCAAAGACCATTTTAATACCCTCAATAATGGTACACTTTGCGTAACGGATGTGGCGTACATAAGACGACAAGTTTTAATATAATAAGTAAATCAATATTTAATCAGAACATTATAATGATTATTATCAGAAAATAACTCCACGACGTTTCGTCCCGCTTTTAGGACCTCTTCAGGTTGAACAGATAATAATAATTTTGTATACAATGAATGAAAAAAAAATATTTTTTAAGTCCTTTTGCATTTTAATAAAATAGGCAAGGCAGCAGAACCTTGCTTGAAAATTTTATGCTCGAATTATATACAAAAATTATTAAGACCTGTTCAACCCTGAGGATGCCACAAAAGTGGACGAAACGTCGTAAAATTATGTTAAATGTTATATTAATATTATAATTTTCAGGGGCTCAAGGCTGTGTATTTATTTATATTATTAATAAATGTCAGATAATTTTTTTTTCAGCATTAAGACTAGTCATAGAAAATAATATGTCTTTGGCAAGAAAATTGGGAAAAGCAACGCAGAAACCGTCGATCAAGTTCGTGTCTCTACGATGACGGATCAGCAGTTAATAAGAAAGATAGCCCAAAAGAAGTGATAATGTAAATAACAAACTAATGTTTCTGGAAGCCTTGTTCATTTCTTCAGGTGTAGAAAATCGCAAAAAGCCGTGTGCAGTTGTGTCTCTCTCTCTGTGCTCTTGCGGGGTTTTTTTTTAGCACCTGAAGAAAGGAACAAGGCTTCCCGAGAAACGTTGTGTGGTATTTATCTTTCTTATTAATAATTTTCAATCAGACGTAATTTTTTGTTTTCATTTCAATGCGAAAAGGTTATTTTAGCGTTTCGGTTCTTCGGACGTAATGTCCATTAATTATTTAGATGATCGTTAGAAAGTCTCGCGAGGTTATAATAAGGTCTCTGAGGTGAACTCACGTAGTTATTGTATCCCAATCCGAAAATATTCAAGAAGTAGTTGAAGATGTCGAAGATGAACGGTTCCGGCGCGGCGCTGGCGTGACCCAGCAGCGTCGCTGTGAGCAGCAGGACCAAGACGCCCTTCATGGTGCGCTTTCTGGATGTGCGCTAACGGGACGGTTACGGCTTTTAAAACCTGGGTCCTTTGAGGCCAGGGTCGTCCACAACCCGATAGCGACCTGGTGGCTTGGGCAAGCTGCAACGCCACTTTTCAAGAGGGGGTTGTTTCGCAACGGCCTCCTTTTACGCTTGAGCTTGTACGGCCACGTAAGTCCCATTGCTTACCACATGACAACTATACAGAGTCCACTCTGTAGGAACCTTTGGATACCTTCTTCTACCCATCCGCATCGTCCTTTCAAAACCCTTCCTATGTTATTAAAGGGGAGTTGCCACCATGTGGATTACCCTCATGTAGCCTGTTACCAAAAAAAAAATATTTTATAGAAGCTGTCTGCGGGAGATATTCTGTCGCAGACAGAACCTTGTAGGAGAGACAGGAAGAGGCTACCTTTGGGGATGCCTTCTCCTCTCTCTGAATTTTTGACCTAAGGTTCCCACAAGCCGAGGCACCTCTGAGAGGTGTATGTTCCGGGGTCACAGACCTTGGGCATACGGTAAGAGTCGTTCGTTGTTCCCATTGGAACAGTCGGCCAGTTGCCTCCTAAACTGGTCAAGGCATGGAGAACGGAATGCTGCGTCCCCACAACGAACTCCTCTCCCGCTCTCGGAAGCGCGTGAGACAAGTACCAAATGCCCGACCTACCTGATGCAGGTTTTTCTAGGGTTTTCCCTGCATTTCTTTAGGCGAATGCCGGGTAGGATCCTTAAACTATAGCCCGGGGGTCCTAGTTAACCCTTGGCTACCTTCCTCTACCCTTCCGCATCGCCCTTTCAAATCCCTTCCTATGCTATTAAAGGGGAGTTGCCACCATGTAGATTACCCTCCTGCAGCCTGTTACCCTAAAAAAGCAGACCCAGATTAAAAACCCATGTGGAAACCATAATGGAGGATAGGAATTTGGAAGAGGGAGATTGGAACGACAGACATTGAAGACGGCAAACCTATAAAAGGGAGAAAATCCGAAGAGGAATAAGAAGAATTTAAGCGATAAGAGATGGAACAGTCGGCTAGCTGCCTCCTAAACTGGACGGGGCACGGAAGGTCGTGAGACAAGTACCCAAGAACCCGATGTAGGTTTTGTAAGGTTTGTCCTACGTCACTTTAAGACCCTTGGCTACCTTCCTCAACCCCCGTTTTAAAATCCTTCCTATGGTTAGCACCTTCTTATTTAAGCTTGGCAAAAACTAAACTTTAATTATCCTGTATATTTCTCCTCAAACTTAAATAATATGCATTTATTAGTAATTATATTTAGTTATATGTAAATTAAAATGAACCCCTTGTATCTTAGTTTATATAAATTAGCATAATTTGAAGGTAAAACATTTCCCGCGTGTTCTTGAGTTAATCCATTAACACGCGCAACATTTTTTTTTCATATTTAAGTAATAGCTTCCCGCGGTATCTTTAACCTGGAAACGATTATAGCTATTTATCATTTTTGCATGTTATTATCTTCCTGTTTGGAACGAAGAAAACTGCAAAATGAAGCAACCTTGTAATCATCGCTGAAGGGGTGAAGGGTTCAGGCTGATTACAGAGACACGATGTCCTTCGTCTGCGAGGTTGTTCTAGGACACACCTCAGGGTACAAGTGTCTCAATTTGCATAGATAATTGTGTCGTTACGTTGTGGGTCATCATCATAGGACAAATATGGCGGATGAGGTGAGGGGGGGAGAAGGAATCTCGTGTAGTTGATATCTTAATGTCTCCTACGATGATCTCTGCCTTACAGGCATATTGATTCTGTCTGTAATAAACCAGAGACATTAGATTCAGTGCATTATACTCTTTGGAAATCGCGTGGCGGATTTGAATAGAGTGTTAATTGATTAATATACAGACCCGTTAAAGAAAAATAGCAACCATAAATACACCTTCGTGACGTATGAAACTATTTGATTCTTATTGCTCATGAAATAAAAATAGCTTCTCACTTTACAAAGCACAGTTTCTCAATTCGAAAATTTCCTTACCTTTCTCGTCCTTACTTAACACTCATCCTCGCAGGCAGAACCCTGTCTTGGAGAGACGATAGATGGCCGTTTTCGAACTAAGGTTCCCACAAACCGAAGCACCACGGCCCTGTTTTGAGGGGGTGTATGTACCCTGGAGGTGTTCCCATTCGAACAGTCGGCCCGCTGCCTCTTAAACTGGTCGAATGCTGAAACCACACACAAAAAGCTATCGGAATGGCGTGTGACAAGCACCAAATGTCGGAACTACCTGATGCAGGTTTTTCTAGAGTTTGTCCTGCATCACTTTTAGGCGAATTTCCAGGTAGGATCCTTAAACTAAAGCCCGGGGGGCCCCTAGTTAACCTCTTGGCTACCTTCCTCTACCCTTCCGCATCCCCCCCCCTTTTGAATCCCTATGCTATTAAAGGGAAGTTACCACCATGTGGAGATCCAGAGCAACTACCGTGTGTTCAAAATCTGAAGTGTAGAATCAGTGAATAATGGCCTGTTTAGTGGGTGTTGGCTTCAAGATGCAAGAGTCCGAGCTGGTACCAGTAGCACTGTCGTGAGTACAAAACAATTATTCATGACTGTAAACGATAATTAAAGGGTATAAACAGATTTAGTTCGCGTCTTTCTTTTCATTCGTTTTCTTCTACTTATTGTATTTAATGTTGTATTCCGTTAACTTCAATGACTTTGGATTGTTAATGGTTTAGTTCATTGTACTTGTTCTTCCTATCAAACCCAGTGGTGACCCTGAGATAATGAGAAATTCAACGTAGTTGATTGTAAAATTATAGAGTTGTATTTTCATAGAACGCCACGAGTTAATAAAATAAAATTAAAATATTTGTTTGTTAAATTGATGGAATTCGGCAGGGCAAAGCAAGGCTTATAAGGTGTAATTACCAACAATAATTTATTCTCAATATTAATTATATTTTTATTTAATTCCTATTAATTAAAGCCATCAAGTCGTTTATTACAATATATATATATATATATATATATTAACAATTTGGAAGCAATTTATTTCACTCCGTGATTTATTTTTCCATTGTTTTCATATTTAGTTCTTTCAGCCTCCAGTAATTTTTTTTTTCTATATGTGTTTTTTTTTATCCCTCTAGAGTGATTTCGCGTGAATTGTTATTATCTTTTCCGTTGAATATTCTGGATTATAAAATATTGTATACGGGAAAAGGAAAAAAATATTTTTTCGACAAGAACCTGTTATTATTTCTCATCTGTAAACGAAACAGTCTGTAAGGGAATGTAATTGAGACTTAGTTAATTTTTTACGCTCAATTTACGGCTGTTGAATTGATTGCCTTATTATTATTATTATTATTTATGTCCTCCCATTATTAAGGGTTTAACAGATTGGTGGAAGAAACCCTCACAATGAAATCTTACCCGCTTTGAAAAATAAATCGGTAACGTTTGCTTTTAGCCCTTGAATAGTAGGTAAATTTATCAAACCCTTATATATATTTATATATATATGTATAACGTGTAATATAAAGTTACCAACGATGTCACCGTTAATCGTGAATGAAATGTGGAGCGTTCTCAGCAGTTTCCTGATAAGTCGGCTCATACCCGATAGTGAACGGTCGCTATCAGAAGCTAAACCAGCGCCACATTCCACTGCACCTGTTCCAGTTACCTTTTTTCTTCATTTAAGCAATTTTTCAGACGTTTTACGTCAGACCAATTTTTTGCGTTGAACTGGAATGGACATAAATTCAGTAAAAAAATAATAATAATTGCTCTTGGAGAAAAGTTAGATTGCTAATTATTTAATTATTAAGGAACGTAGGTTTTCCCGGTGTAGTTGCTGAATGAAGTTCTCTCGGGATTCCAACCGGGTAGCGTAGTTATGTAAACACAACGTTTCGATGGCTTGCACCGCCATCTTCTTCAGGTGAAGTGCCGTTTGCAGAAGATTGGGCTGTATTTATACCGCCCCGTCTGTGGTACCAGTGATCGGGATGTTTCTATTGGCTCTGGTCCGTAGGTGGTAGGGGTGGGCAGCTGGTGGTATCCCCTCCCCGTTGCCTCTTTGGATCGTTGCAACCGCCCCCGGTAACCTCGGCGCGTCCGTTGCCGCGTTAGCGGTTGTACCCCCTGGAGTGCCCGGTCCGTTCCTCGGCGTACGAGACGCCCGTAGCATGGCGACGGCCGGTGCCCAGGCCTTGCTCAACTGGTAGCCAGTGTCCCTATTTATGAGCTCGCTGTGGGTAGTTTTGATAGCCACAGCTTCCATAAGTATACTCTCCCAGTAATTACTAGCTGGGTCCAGTATCTTGGTGTTCTGGAAGTCAATTCGGTGGCCCGACATTAGTGCGTGTTCCGCCACAGCTGATTTCGAAGGCTGTTTTAACCTTAGGTGGCGCTGGTGTTCCACCCTTCTCTCTTCTACGGTACGAAGGGTTTGGCCTATATACTGTAAACCGCAGGAACAGGGAATTTGGTAGACCCCTGGTTTCCTGAGGCCGATCTGGTCCTTAACCGGGCGTAACATTTGTTTCACTTTTGCCAGTGGGCGGAAGATAGTTTTAATGTTGTGTTTCCGCAGGAGTCTGCTAATCTGGCCTGTGGCTTGCCCATAGAATGGAAGGAACGCTTTTGTTACTGTGGAGTCTATTTCCTTGGCCCTACTGGCCCTATCCTTCCTAAGGGCGTAACAGATCTGCCGATTGGTATACCCATTGGCACGCAGGCATCCTTTCAAATGGTTAATTTCAACGGGTAAACTTTCTGCGTCCGATATCGTACGGGCCCTATGTACCAGAGTGGAGATTACCGTTGACTTCTGTGCAGGGTGGTGGAAGCTGCATGCGTTTAGGTAAAGGTCCGTGTGTGTGGGTTTCCTGTACACACTGTGCCCAATGGTGCCGTCCGGTTTTCTCTTAAGCAGCACATCTAGGAAGGGAAGTTTCCCGTCTTTTTCCACTTCCATAGTGAACTGTATGTTGGGGTGTCTGCCGTTTAGGTGTCGCAGGAAGTCTTGCAAAGCTTCGGTACCGTGCGGCCAGATGACGAAGGTATCGTCAACGTACCTAAAGAAGCAACTCGGCTTCAATTCAGCCGATTTTAAGGCTTCTTCCTCGAAATGCTCCATGTAAAAATTGGCGATGGCCGGGGAGAGTGGTGATCCCATTGCCACGCCATCAACTTGTTCGTAGTATTCTCCCGCGAACTGAAAGTACGTGGTGGTAAGAACGTGACGAAAAAGTTTCGTAACTCCTGCTGGGAAGTGCTCTTCTAGTAGTTCCAAAGTGTCGGATATGGGAACCCTTGTAAAGAGGGAGACAACGTCAAAACTAACCATTATGTCCTGGGGACCAATACGAATGTCCCGTACGATATCCACAAACTCGGCGGAATTCTTGATGTGATGTTCACATTTTCCCACCAGTGGGCTCAGCCTCTTGGTCAGATATTTGGCCAGGTGGTACGTCGCAGAGCCAATGGCACTTACGATTGGCCGCAGGGGTACATTGTCCTTATGTATCTTGGGCAAGCCGTATATGCGCGGTGGCGCAGGTGCCCTAGGTTTTAAAAGCCTCGTTATCTCGGTGGGGATCTCAGACAATCGGATGAGCTCATTCGTTCTCCGAACAACCGAGGACGTAGGATCGTGAGAAATCTTCTTATAACTGGGGTCTCGTAATAGATCATTCATCTTCTCCAGGTAGGCAGAGGAAGACAAAATCACCGTTGCGTTGCCTTTGTCCGCTGGCAAGACCACAATATCGTCACATTCCCGTAGTTGTCTCAGGGCCAAAAGTTCCTTATGTGCCATGTTAGGTTTCGGTGGTCTGGCCCTGTTCATGATTCGGCAGGTTTCACGCCGGATTTCTTCTGCAGCTTCTCCCGGGATCCCGTGGATAGCCCCCTCTATGCCGCACAAAATTTGTTTTATCGGCGGTGTTCTGTTGGTCGGGACAAAGTTGAGACCTTTGGCCAGCGCCGAGATCGTTGTATTATCCAGAGTCTTATCAGAAAAGTTGACTACAGTTCTCTGGCTTGATAGAACCCCAACAGGACTCTTCTTAACTTCGAGTCTCTCAAATTTCTTGGATTGTCTGTTGGTGGTCTGTTTTAGACACATCTGCGCCTGTGCTGTGGTGGTGTTATCCACTAGTTCCCAGATGTCAGTCGAGAGTGTTTTCGACAGCCGTAGGTGTTCAGCTAGCAGTTCACTGCCGACCGTGTCAAGTTCTCGTCTTGTATGCTGAATCCGTTCCTTTACAAGCGCTAGGCTCGTTCGTCGAAGGATCTTCTTCGCGGTGGGCGTCTGTATCGGGTGTCGTAGTTCCGCAAACCGCGGAACCGTGTCTCGGTCACGGCACCTCTGGAGGAACGCTAACCTGCTAAGCAGTTTCGCTCTTCTTTTCCGTAGATTCTCGAAAAGCTTGACTTTACGAGACATATCCTCCCCGTAAAGGTAGTTCAATAAGGAACGTAGGTTTTCCCGGTGTAGTTGCTGAATGAAGTTCTCTCGGGATTCCAACCGGGTAGCGTAGTTATGTAAACACAACGTTTCGATGGCTTGCACCGCCATCTTCTTCAGGTGAAGTGCCGTTTGCAGAAGATTGGGCTGTATTTATACCGCCCCGTCTGTGGTACCAGTGATCGGGATGTTTCTATTGGCTCTGGTCCGTAGGTGGTAGGGGTGGGCAGCTGGTGGTATCCCCTCCCCGTTGCCTCTTTGGATCGTTGCAACCGCCCCCGGTAACCTCGGCGCGTCCGTTGCCGCGTTAGCGGTTGTACCCCCTGGAGTGCCCGGTCCGTTCCTCGGCGTACGAGACGCCCGTAGCATGGCGACGGCCGGTGCCCAGGCCTTGCTCAACTGGTAGCCAGTGTCCCTATTTATGAGCTCGCTGTGGGTAGTTTTGATAGCCACAGCTTCCATAAGTATACTCTCCCAGTAATTACTAGCTGGGTCCAGTATCTTGGTGTTCTGGAAGTCAATTCGGTGGCCCGACATTAGTGCGTGTTCCGCCACAGCTGATTTCGAAGGCTGTTTTAACCTTAGGTGGCGCTGGTGTTCCACCCTTCTCTCTTCTACGGTACGAAGGGTTTGGCCTATATACTGTAAACCGCAGGAACAGGGAATTTGGTAGACCCCTGGTTTCCTGAGGCCGATCTGGTCCTTAACCGGGCGTAACATTTGTTTCACTTTTGCCAGTGGGCGGAAGATAGTTTTAATGTTGTGTTTCCGCAGGAGTCTGCTAATCTGGCCTGTGGCTTGCCCATAGAATGGAAGGAACGCTTTTGTTACTGTGGAGTCTATTTCCTTGGCCCTACTGGCCCTATCCTTCCTAAGGGCGTAACAGATCTGCCGATTGGTATACCCATTGGCACGCAGGCATCCTTTCAAATGGTTAATTTCAACGGGTAAACTTTCTGCGTCCGATATCGTACGGGCCCTATGTACCAGAGTGGAGATTACCGTTGACTTCTGTGCAGGGTGGTGGAAGCTGCATGCGTTTAGGTAAAGGTCCGTGTGTGTGGGTTTCCTGTACACACTGTGCCCAATGGTGCCGTCCGGTTTTCTCTTAAGCAGCACATCTAGGAAGGGAAGTTTCCCGTCTTTTTCCACTTCCATAGTGAACTGTATGTTGGGGTGTCTGCCGTTTAGGTGTCGCAGGAAGTCTTGCAAAGCTTCGGTACCGTGCGGCCAGATGACGAAGGTATCGTCAACGTACCTAAAGAAGCAACTCGGCTTCAATTCAGCCGATTTTAAGGCTTCTTCCTCGAAATGCTCCATGTAAAAATTGGCGATGGCCGGGGAGAGTGGTGATCCCATTGCCACGCCATCAACTTGTTCGTAGTATTCTCCCGCGAACTGAAAGTACGTGGTGGTAAGAACGTGACGAAAAAGTTTCGTAACTCCTGCTGGGAAGTGCTCTTCTAGTAGTTCCAAAGTGTCGGATATGGGAACCCTTGTAAAGAGGGAGACAACGTCAAAACTAACCATTATGTCCTGGGGACCAATACGAATGTCCCGTACGATATCCACAAACTCGGCGGAATTCTTGATGTGATGTTCACATTTTCCCACCAGTGGGCTCAGCCTCTTGGTCAGATATTTGGCCAGGTGGTACGTCGCAGAGCCAATGGCACTTACGATTGGCCGCAGGGGTACATTGTCCTTATGTATCTTGGGCAAGCCGTATATGCGCGGTGGCGCAGGTGCCCTAGGTTTTAAAAGCCTCGTTATCTCGGTGGGGATCTCAGACAATCGGATGAGCTCATTCGTTCTCCGAACAACCGAGGACGTAGGATCGTGAGAAATCTTCTTATAACTGGGGTCTCGTAATAGATCATTCATCTTCTCCAGGTAGGCAGAGGAAGACAAAATCACCGTTGCGTTGCCTTTGTCCGCTGGCAAGACCACAATATCGTCACATTCCCGTAGTTGTCTCAGGGCCAAAAGTTCCTTATGTGCCATGTTAGGTTTCGGTGGTCTGGCCCTGTTCATGATTCGGCAGGTTTCACGCCGGATTTCTTCTGCAGCTTCTCCCGGGATCCCGTGGATAGCCCCCTCTATGCCGCACAAAATTTGTTTTATCGGCGGTGTTCTGTTGGTCGGGACAAAGTTGAGACCTTTGGCCAGCGCCGAGATCGTTGTATTATCCAGAGTCTTATCAGAAAAGTTGACTACAGTTCTCTGGCTTGATAGAACCCCAACAGGACTCTTCTTAACTTCGAGTCTCTCAAATTTCTTGGATTGTCTGTTGGTGGTCTGTTTTAGACACATCTGCGCCTGTGCTGTGGTGGTGTTATCCACTAGTTCCCAGATGTCAGTCGAGAGTGTTTTCGACAGCCGTAGGTGTTCAGCTAGCAGTTCACTGCCGACCGTGTCAAGTTCTCGTCTTGTATGCTGAATCCGTTCCTTTACAAGCGCTAGGCTCGTTCGTCGAAGGATCTTCTTCGCGGTGGGCGTCTGTATCGGGTGTCGTAGTTCCGCAAACCGCGGAACCGTGTCTCGGTCACGGCACCTCTGGAGGAACGCTAACCTGCTAAGCAGTTTCGCTCTTCTTTTCCGTAGATTCTCGAAAAGCTTGACTTTACGAGACATATCCTCCCCGTAAAGGTAGTTCAATAAGGAACGTAGGTTTTCCCGGTGTAGTTGCTGAATGAAGTTCTCTCGGGATTCCAACCGGGTAGCGTAGTTATGTAAACACAACGTTTCGATGGCTTGCACCGCCATCTTCTTCAGGTGAAGTGCCGTTTGCAGAAGATTGGGCTGTATTTATACCGCCCCGTCTGTGGTACCAGTGATCGGGATGTTTCTATTGGCTCTGGTCCGTAGGTGGTAGGGGTGGGCAGCTGGTGGTATCCCCTCCCCGTTGCCTCTTTGGATCGTTGCAACCGCCCCCGGTAACCTCGGCGCGTCCGTTGCCGCGTTAGCGGTTGTACCCCCTGGAGTGCCCGGTCCGTTCCTCGGCGTACGAGACGCCCGTAGCATGGCGACGGCCGGTGCCCAGGCCTTGCTCAACTGGTAGCCAGTGTCCCTATTTATGAGCTCGCTGTGGGTAGTTTTGATAGCCACAGCTTCCATAAGTATACTCTCCCAGTAATTACTAGCTGGGTCCAGTATCTTGGTGTTCTGGAAGTCAATTCGGTGGCCCGACATTAGTGCGTGTTCCGCCACAGCTGATTTCGAAGGCTGTTTTAACCTTAGGTGGCGCTGGTGTTCCACCCTTCTCTCTTCTACGGTACGAAGGGTTTGGCCTATATACTGTAAACCGCAGGAACAGGGAATTTGGTAGACCCCTGGTTTCCTGAGGCCGATCTGGTCCTTAACCGGGCGTAACATTTGTTTCACTTTTGCCAGTGGGCGGAAGATAGTTTTAATGTTGTGTTTCCGCAGGAGTCTGCTAATCTGGCCTGTGGCTTGCCCATAGAATGGAAGGAACGCTTTTGTTACTGTGGAGTCTATTTCCTTGGCCCTACTGGCCCTATCCTTCCTAAGGGCGTAACAGATCTGCCGATTGGTATACCCATTGGCACGCAGGCATCCTTTCAAATGGTTAATTTCAACGGGTAAACTTTCTGCGTCCGATATCGTACGGGCCCTATGTACCAGAGTGGAGATTACCGTTGACTTCTGTGCAGGGTGGTGGAAGCTGCATGCGTTTAGGTAAAGGTCCGTGTGTGTGGGTTTCCTGTACACACTGTGCCCAATGGTGCCGTCCGGTTTTCTCTTAAGCAGCACATCTAGGAAGGGAAGTTTCCCGTCTTTTTCCACTTCCATAGTGAACTGTATGTTGGGGTGTCTGCCGTTTAGGTGTCGCAGGAAGTCTTGCAAAGCTTCGGTACCGTGCGGCCAGATGACGAAGGTATCGTCAACGTACCTAAAGAAGCAACTCGGCTTCAATTCAGCCGATTTTAAGGCTTCTTCCTCGAAATGCTCCATGTAAAAATTGGCGATGGCCGGGGAGAGTGGTGATCCCATTGCCACGCCATCAACTTGTTCGTAGTATTCTCCCGCGAACTGAAAGTACGTGGTGGTAAGAACGTGACGAAAAAGTTTCGTAACTCCTGCTGGGAAGTGCTCTTCTAGTAGTTCCAAAGTGTCGGATATGGGAACCCTTGTAAAGAGGGAGACAACGTCAAAACTAACCATTATGTCCTGGGGACCAATACGAATGTCCCGTACGATATCCACAAACTCGGCGGAATTCTTGATGTGATGTTCACATTTTCCCACCAGTGGGCTCAGCCTCTTGGTCAGATATTTGGCCAGGTGGTACGTCGCAGAGCCAATGGCACTTACGATTGGCCGCAGGGGTACATTGTCCTTATGTATCTTGGGCAAGCCGTATATGCGCGGTGGCGCAGGTGCCCTAGGTTTTAAAAGCCTCGTTATCTCGGTGGGGATCTCAGACAATCGGATGAGCTCATTCGTTCTCCGAACAACCGAGGACGTAGGATCGTGAGAAATCTTCTTATAACTGGGGTCTCGTAATAGATCATTCATCTTCTCCAGGTAGGCAGAGGAAGACAAAATCACCGTTGCGTTGCCTTTGTCCGCTGGCAAGACCACAATATCGTCACATTCCCGTAGTTGTCTCAGGGCCAAAAGTTCCTTATGTGCCATGTTAGGTTTCGGTGGTCTGGCCCTGTTCATGATTCGGCAGGTTTCACGCCGGATTTCTTCTGCAGCTTCTCCCGGGATCCCGTGGATAGCCCCCTCTATGCCGCACAAAATTTGTTTTATCGGCGGTGTTCTGTTGGTCGGGACAAAGTTGAGACCTTTGGCCAGCGCCGAGATCGTTGTATTATCCAGAGTCTTATCAGAAAAGTTGACTACAGTTCTCTGGCTTGATAGAACCCCAACAGGACTCTTCTTAACTTCGAGTCTCTCAAATTTCTTGGATTGTCTGTTGGTGGTCTGTTTTAGACACATCTGCGCCTGTGCTGTGGTGGTGTTATCCACTAGTTCCCAGATGTCAGTCGAGAGTGTTTTCGACAGCCGTAGGTGTTCAGCTAGCAGTTCACTGCCGACCGTGTCAAGTTCTCGTCTTGTATGCTGAATCCGTTCCTTTACAAGCGCTAGGCTCGTTCGTCGAAGGATCTTCTTCGCGGTGGGCGTCTGTATCGGGTGTCGTAGTTCCGCAAACCGCGGAACCGTGTCTCGGTCACGGCACCTCTGGAGGAACGCTAACCTGCTAAGCAGTTTCGCTCTTCTTTTCCGTAGATTCTCGAAAAGCTTGACTTTACGAGACATATCCTCCCCGTAAAGGTAGTTCAATAATTATTAATTAGCTAAATTTAATGGTGTGTCAGGATATATGTATACATATATATATATGTATTCTGAATATTGAGAAAACTAATAAAAATAAATAAAAATGTGCCAATTTTACATGGGAAAAAATTAATTTATTAAATTAACAACGTTTCATCACTTAATTTGCTACATCATCAGGATCAAGTTTATTTTAAAAAAATAATCTTGATGTACTGACTGCAGTGGCCGAAATGAGAATGAGTTATTATTACACGGCCACGGTAGTCAGAATATCCATCAATATATATATATATATATATTTAAAAGTTAAACCTGACGAGGTCGCAAATTAATCGATGAAACGTTGTTAATTTAAATTATGTTTTTTTTGTTACTTAAAATTGGCTCATGTTCATTTATTTATTGATGGTATGTCATTCAACGAAAATTTAATTAGCTTTAGATAGCAAGAAGAAGGTGTAGATCGGGCAATCCACATAGGGGAAACTCCCCTCTAATAGCATAGGAAAAGTGAGTGAAAGGGGGGATGCGGAAAGGTAGGGGAAGGTAGCCAAGGTTTAACTAGGGGAAACTCCCCTCTTATAGCATAGGAAAAGTGAGTGAAAGGGGGGATGCGGTAAGGTAGAGGAAGGTACCCAAGGTTTAACTAGGGGCAACTCCCCTCTTATAGCATAGGAAAAGGGAGTGAAAGGGGGGATGCGGAAGGGTAGGGGAAGGTAGCCAAGGGTTAACTAGGGGGCCCCCGGGGCTGTAGTTTAAGGATCTTACCCCGGAAATTTACCTAAAAGTGATGCAGGTAAAAACACCCTAGAAAAAACGCAGCATCAGGTAGGTCGGGGCATTATGGTACTTGTCCCACGTCCTTCCCTGGATGACGGGAGAGTTGTTTTTGCTGTGTGGGGGGGGGGGTCGCAGCTTTCCCCTTCTCTCCGTGCCTCGACCATTTTTAGGAGGCAGCTGGCCTCCTGTTTCAATAGGAATAGCGGACAACTCTTACCGTATACCCAAGTTCTTTTTTTTTATGTAGGGTAACAGACTACATGAGGGTAATCCACTTGGTAGCGACTCCCCTCTAATAGCATAGGAAAAGGGAGTTAAAGGGGGGATGCGGAAAGGTAGAGGAAGGTAGCCAAGGGTTAACTAGGAGCCCCCGGGGCTATAGTTTAAGGATCCTACCCGACAATTCACCTAAAAGTGATGCAGGGGAAAAAAACCCTAAAAAAACCTGCATCAGGTAGGTTGGGGCATTATGGTACCCTTCCCTGGATGGCGGGAGAGTTGTTTTTGCTGTGTGGCGGGTTCGCAGCTTTCCCCTTCTCTCCGTGCCTCGACCAGTTTTAGGAGGCAGCTGGCCGACTGTTCCAATGGGAGCAGAGGACAACTCTTACCGTATACCCAAGGTCGTCGTCGACCCCGGGATACATACTCACTTGTCTTACCTGTACAGTTATATTTTCAAATTATGTATTATTTTTTAAATACGTCCGGACTTAACTTTTATCCTAAATTATTTAACTAAACTCCATTCCGAGTAAAGTTTATTTAAAAAAAACAATAAACGTTATTTTTCTGGACCATTGAAAAGGGATTTTAATGGTTGGAACTTTTTTGTTATGGGACAATATATATATATATATATATATATATATATATATTTGTAATAGGGGAGGATCGTTAAGGAAAAATTACAGCACTATTTCCGCTTATTGGATTTTATTTACTTAACAGAAAATCGTGACTGCCTCATGGAGCTTCAGAGCTCTAAATAATCTTCACTGACTAAGACTTATATTGTCAACAACAGAATAACAAGTTACAGCAAAGATACTGTAACTGTCCGATTACATTTTAAGGTTCTGAGGTCATTGTTGAATCAGTTTTAAGTTAAATTTTTGGCACCAACGAAGCATTTTTAATTTCTTTTATTTTTTGCTATACGATCGGCCAAGATCGCGCGGTTCTTTCCCTCCGCGTGACGTTTGTCTACTTTGGACCCTTTCACTCTCTTCAACTTCCTGCCAGCGGCAACATGGAACCTCTCGATGAGGCCCTGCAGAGAACTTGCGTCTCTCTTCACGATCCTCGGGGTGTAGATCAGCCGCCGCTCTGGCAGGAGGAGCCTTTCCAGACGGTTCGGCTCCCTCGACTGTTCCTCGACCGCGTCACGTTTGTCCGTTCTGTAATTTGTAACCTGAGAGGTCCTCTTCGCCCTTAGAGGTGTTTTGTTGAAATTCTTCAAAAACCATTTCATGACGTTGAAAATTTGGTCGAAATGTTTGTGAAACTCTTTTCCGGCTCCTTCGTGCTTCACCTCTCTCCTGACCCTCGTCGACTCCTTCGGTAGCAGCAAGCGGTTCTGCAGCCACGTCTTTAATATCTCCAAGTCCTGTTTGTTCAGGTCGAAGTTCGCGTTTCTCTTCACGACCGCCTCTTGGGCCACTTCCTCTGCTGGTCCAGAGACGACGACCGCCTTATCGAGATTCGAACCTGGCAACTCTCCGCTTCTGGCCAAGTAACTCTGCGCGACAGGATCGGCAGCCTCGGGATTCGACGTCAACCGTCTGTCTAGAAAATCGAAGTCGTGATCAAATTCCCAGTCGTCGTCAGAATCTTCATCGTCCTTTTCATACTCCTTTTTCGAGTCCTCGTCCTTCTTCGAATCGTCGTCCTTCTTCGAGTCCGTGTCGTCATCCTTGTCGCCTTTAATTTTTATTATATTTCCCTGAAGAAGAAAAGAACAAGAAAACTATAAGTTAAAACTACTATTATTATTACTTCTACTGATAAGGATATTTTTTTAAAATTAAATAACCTCAATTTTCTGGAACACTTTTTACAGATCTCTATTTATTATTCCGTCTAATTTCCACTTAGAATTTCCTTTTGTCAATCTTATTCTGGTCGCCATTGCAGCCTCAACATCTCGTACCTTCATTACTATTATTATTATTTTATTCCTCAAAATTAATTAATTCCCAAAATTGATGTTTTCTATAGGATTTTTCCCAGTCAGAAGACTCTCACTACTAACTACTTAGATTTATTTTAATGTCGCCATAGATAAAAGGGTTATTTAATTTTTTTTTTTGTAAACTTATATAAAATATAATTTTAATTTTACGGGGTAATGGTGATTAAAAGTGTTTTAAAATAGTTTAGCTTTTTCAAAAAAAAATAACTAATAACATATGTTGCAATTTCAGTCTATTTTATCCTAACATTTAAGATAAACTTGAGGCATAAGAAATTATATTTTTAAAATATAAACATATATATAAAAAAATCCCATTTTAAACTTAAATTTTCTGAAAAGCTTTGGAGGCTGTCAGTGAGCATTTTAAATAATTCTCCAACTATCTAGAATACTCTCTCTCTCTCTCTCTCTTTCTCTCTCTCTCTCTCTCTCTCTCTCTCTGTCTCTCTCTCTCTCTTCTCCTTCTAAAAATCAAATTCATTTCTGTTTTTTTTTCGTATTTAGCTTCTATTTTTCTTCTCTATGTGTTTAAAATTTCTCCTTAGTAAAAAAAAAATATGATTCGAAAATATATATAAATTTTAAATAGTTACTGAGACTCCAAACATTCTCCAAGCTGTTCGGAGAACTAAAACAATATTTTCGCAAAATTTTCCGTACCTGATTTTATCTGCGTCCCCTTACGTCTTCGTATTATTTACATTAATCGGGTATTCCAATTTGTCTTGGAGAAGAGAAAATTGAGAAATAAAAAGGAAAATGAAAGGAATGTTAAAGCCAAGAAACGAGAAAACAAAACAGAAAGAAAGGAAGAGACTGGTCAAAGAGATGACAGTGAAAGATCGTCTGGAAGATCAGAGAGTAGATGTAGAGGTATACGTCTAGCAAAGGAAACAATAAAGAGAGATGCTGTGTAAAAGAAAGAAATTAGGTTAAAGAATCTCCAGTTTTCTGGTTTCCTTTGTATTCTTCGCGTAAAATATATCTCTTCGTCTTCTGTCTGATCTTCCAGACGATTATTCTCGTCATCTCTTTGACCTGCCTCTTTCTGTTTTTCTCCACTTTCTTCAGTCTAACTTGTTTCTTTGACATTGCCTCTCTCTTTCTGTTTTTCTCTTGTTTCCTTTTTCTTCTTCGCTTGAAGTATATCTCTACGTCTTCTGTCTGATCTTCCAGACGGTCATCTCTTTGACCTGCCTCTTTCTGTTTTTTCTTCAGTTTCTTTAATCTAACTTGTTTCATTGACATTGCCTCTCTCTTTCTGTTTTTTTCTGGTTTACTTTGTTTTCTTCGCTTGAAGTATATCTCTACATCTTCTCTCTGATCTTCCAGACAGTCATCCCTTTGACCTGCCTCTTTCTGTTTTTCTCCACTTTCACAGTCTAACTTGTTTCATTGACATTGCCGCTCTCTTTCTGTTTTTCTCTTGTTTCCTTTTTCTTCTTCGCTTGAAGTATATCTCTACGTCTTCTCTCTGGTCTTCCAGACAGTCATCTCTTTGACCTGCCTCTTTCTGTTTTTTCTTCATTTTCTTTAATCTAACTTGTTTCTTTGACATTGCCTCTCTCTTTCTGTTTTTTTTTCTGGTTTACTTTGTTTTCTTCGCTTGAAGTATATCTCTACATCTTCTCTCTGATCTTCCAGACAGTCATCTCTTTGACCTGCCTCTTTCTGTTTTTTCTTCAGTTTCTTTAATCTATCTTGTTTCTTTGACATTGCCTCTCTCTTTCTGTTTTTTTTCTGGTTTACTTTGTTTTCTTCACTTGAAGTATATCTCTACATCTTCTCTCTGGTCTTCCAGACAGTCATCTCTTTGACCTGCCTCTTTCTGTTTTTTCTTCATTTTCTTTAATCTAACTTGTTTCTTTGACATTGCCTCTCTCTTTCTGTTTTTTTTCTGGTTTACTTTGTTTTCTTCGCTTGAAGTATATCTCTACATCTTCTCTCTGATCTTCCAGACAGTCATCCCTTTGACCTGCCTCTTTCTGTTTTTTCTCCAGTTTCTTTAATCTAACTTGTTTCTTTGACATTGCCTTTCTCTTTCTGTTTTTTTTCTGGTTTACTTTGTTTTCTTCACTTGAAGTATATCTCTACATATTCTCTCTGATCTTTCAGACGGTCATCTCTTTGACCGGCCTCTTCCTTCGTTTTTTTCTCGTTTCTTGGCCTTTTCATTCCTTTTCATTCCTTTTATTTTCCTTTTCTTTCTCAATTTTCTCCACTCCAAGACAATTTGAATACCCGATTAATCTCAATAATAATATCTTACCATTGTCTTTAAAAAAAATCCAGACTTACGTCTTATATTCCGAAAATTATTTTTTACCTGTTTACTTGTTCTCAAGGATTGTATTGTATATTTATTTCTCTTACTCTTAAATTCATTCTTTTTTTATATTTCAAAAGAATTGATTTACTGATAAGTTGTCACTATTTTTTTGTTTTCTAGAAGCGAGTTCATATAAATTTGTTATCTTCTAGAATTTGTTTCATTTTTATGTAAATTTTTTTAAATATTTTATGCTGTTTATTTATTTCTACAGTTCACATATATAAAGGTATAAAGATTATATTTACAATTAAAATTAATAACCAAAATGGTTGATAATCTTTCTTAGTGGTCCACGTGGTATCTCTACGAACTGATTAAAACAAACTTGTTCAAGATTCAAAAAAGCTTTCCAATAATTCGAGAGCAAAACCAAACACTCGAGCCAAAGATACAATCTGTAAAGAGCCTCTTTGCCTCTCTCTCAACCATCATCTCTGACCTGTTCAAAGGTTTTAGTCTATGTTATTATTTTATATTATAAATTATGTTGCTTTGCTTAATCTAAAAGCACGTAGACACGCGTTCCAAAGACAACAACAGAACAGAGATTCGTCCATTGGCCTTTCTAAACATGGGTTACATTGAAACGTGTACTCACAAAATCTCCGAAATCAATTTTCCCGATTAGTTTGATGATGGCTTCGATCGGCTTCCAGAGGTCTATGAAGAAGATCGGTGCCGGTTCAGCCTGGACGGTACCGACCACCGTCACCAGGATCAACAGAAAGGCGACGTCTCGTGGTTTCATGGTTCTCTATCTCACTGTGACTCTCACCAGTCCCGAAGAGGCAGCGCTTATAAAAACCCTGTGCGGTGTGGGCCATGGTCATCCGACGCCCTGCTGGTACGGATTGATAACAACATCCGTTCTGGGTCACACTCACTCACAGCGATCCCTTCGGTCGTTTAATCACTGCCACTTTGTCGGTGCTCCGAAATTCAATCTGTCGTAACCTCTTTACGCCGACCGTTTGGTGGGGGGGGGGGGGGCGGTTGATTGAGCGAAGTGAAGAAGACCAAAACAATAAGAAGAACCTGTCACTATTGAGGTAAGAATACAAGGCTGGGAAGCCTGAATAAGGTAGGCGGGACGCTGAATACCGACTCTCTTAGCCATGTGTAACTGATAAATCCAAATAATGACCTTATACAGACACTTTTTTATTTTTTATTTACACTATGACGACGTTTCGATACCTTTCAGCATCCTCTTCAGGTATTTTCCTACTTACAATTTACACAGTGGGGCGGGGGCAGGTCCCCGAGAGACCTGTCTTTGTTTACTTTGTACAATTACACTAAAAATCTAATCCTGAAGATGATACAAATCCTGAAGATGATACCAAAAAAGGTATCGAAACGTCGTCACAGTATAAACAAAAAGTGTCTGTACTGAGGTCATCAATTATTTTATTAATTCAATTCACAGACGTTAAATTAAAAAAAATTGTTCTAATTTGGCAATAAATAAATTCAGTAGCCAAATTAACAGAGTAAAAAATTGAAGCAAGAGTTTTGTTTCAATCTTGTCGAAAAACACAAATTAATTTTTATTTTATTTTTAATTTAACTTTTGTATGTTTTATTTTAAAAATCTCAACATAAACCCTATTTTCTGACCATATAATAAAAAAATTCATGAATTAATAAAGTTTAAGCTTCTTTAATATGGTAACTATACTTTTTACGTTTTAATAAAACAATTGGTGACCTCTTACAGACACTTTTTAATTTTTTTATTTATATTATGACGACGTTTCGATACCTTTCAACATCTTCTTCAGGTATTTTCCTACTTACAATTCACACAGTGGGGCGGGGGAGGGGCCCTGAGGCTTGTCTTTGTTTACTTTGTACAATTACACTAAAAATCTAATCCTCTGTATGAAAATACCTGAAGAAGGTACAAAAAGGTATCGAAACGTCGTCAGAATATAAACGAAAAGTGTCTGTATTGAGGTCATCAATTGGTTTATTAATTATGTTCAATTTTGGGGGAATTTTTTCACTGTATAATGTTGTCACGTTTAGTTAACTTAGGGGATGATAATTATAGTGCTGCTGTATATAAGCTTTTAAAATAAGTATATAATAATAATAATAATAGAAGATTAATAAATACTAATCAAATCTCTCAACATCCAATTAACGTCCGCCATTCTCAGGTCTATTGGTTTTATTTACGATCGCCTTTAATTAACAACCATTAGTTTCTTATCTACCTCCACCCAGTTAACTTGTCCTATCGTTGGTTGGTAAATTGATAAATACTGGCTTAGTGAGTGATTAATAGTAGGTTTTTTTTCTCTAAGCAGCTCAAGACAAAAAATATTATTATTTGTTTTTAGAAATTAAAATTATCTTTTTTTTCTGTTACCCTTCTAATAATCCTGTCAAAACGTTACACTAATCTTTGATATTTTAATAATTTTAAATGCTTTTTAATTTGTTGTATGAGAACTTTGTATGCAAGTAAAAGAAAATAGGGAATTATATTAACTCTTCTCCTTATCAAAACCAGAGTAATCTAAAAACATTTCTCCGATACTAAATAATAATAAAAAATTTCGTGGTATGCATTTGTTATTCACTAACTCAGTCTCCATAAAAAACTGTCTATTTTTAGCATCTCTGTATCTATAATCGTTGGCGCCCGAGTGGTATGCATTTGTTATTCACTAACTCAGTCTCCATAGAACACTGTCTATTTTTTTATCATTAGTTTATCATCTCTGTATCTATTATCTTTGGCGCCTGAGTCCCATCACACGCTGAGTTCCCTTAAAAACTTTCTTCGTAGATATTCCCGGCACTGTCGAAGAGTGTTTTATCACCATTTTTTTATTACATTAAATTCTCCAATCGTTCATCTTCTTTGCTTTCAGTAACTTTCTTTAACAGCTGTTGTGTGTGCTCTTTGGGCTGTTACCTAAATTAAAAAATTCTGGAATCGAGATTACAATTGTCACCGCCATTTTTAATAAAATAAATATAATATTCCTAGCGGTCACAGTGTTGGATGACGTCAGCTCAAAAGAGGAAATATATATATATAGATATTTAAATTATAAATTGATATTAATTTTAATGACTTCTTCTTCCATGACGCTACAGTCCGTATGTGAACCTTGGTCTTTCCAACGGGCTTCTTCCATCCTTGACGATCATGTGCGGCTGTCCTCTTCCAATTTCTACATCCCAGCTTCCGTAGATCCTCCTCCACTCCGTCCAACCATCTTCTTCGGGGTCTGCCTCGTTCTCTTTGTCCTCCTGGGCGTTCCAAGTAGAATCCCAGCTTCCGTAGATCCTCCTCCACTCTGTCCAACCATCTTCTTCGGGGTGTACCTCGTTCTCTTTGTCCTCCTGAGGGTTCCAAGTGGAATCCCAGCTTCCGTTGATCGACCTCCACTCTGTCCAACCATCTTCTTCGGGGTCTGCCTCGTTCTCTTTGTCCTCCTGAGGGTTCCAAGTAAAATCCCAGCTTCCGTTGATCCTCCTCTACTCCGGCGAACCATCATCTTCGGGGTCTACCTCGTTCTCTTTGTCCTCCTGGGGGTTCCAAGTAAAATCCCAGCTTCCGTTGATCCTCCTCTACTCCGGCGAACCATCTTCTTCGGGGTCTACCTCGTTCTCTTTGTCCTCCTGGGGGTTCCAAGTAAAATCCCAGCTTCCGTTGATCCTCCTCTACTCCGGCGAACCATCATCTTCGGGGTCTACCTCGTTCTCTTTGTCCTCCTGAGGGTTCCAAGTAGAATCCCAGCTTCCGTAGATCCTCCTCCACTCCGGCGAACCATCTTCTTCGGGGTCTACCTCGTTCTCTTTGTCCTCCTGAGGGTTCCAAGTAGAATCCCAGCTTCCGTAGATCCTCCTCCACTCCGGCGAACCATCTTCTTCGGGGTCTACCTCGTTCTCTTTGTCCTCCTGGGGGTTCCAAGTAAAATCCCAGCTTCCGTTGATCCTCCTCTACTCCGGCGAACCATCATCTTCGGGGTCTACCTCGTTCTCTTTGTCCTCCTGAGGGTTCCAAGTAGAATCCCAGCTTCCGTAGATCCTCCTCCACTCCGTCCAACCATCTTCTTCGGGGTCTACCTCGTTCTCTTTGTCCTCCTGAGGGTTCCAAGTAGAATCGTCTTTGCAACCTCAGACTCCTTCATTCGTCGTGCTACATGGCCAACCCCATCTTATTCTTCCTGACCGTATGATTTTTGTTACTGGAGCATCAGCGTATGTAGTACACAATTCTGTACTGTACCTTTTCCTCCACTGTCCCTTATCGCACACACAGGGCCGATTATCCTTCTAAGAACTCTTCTCTCGAATCCATCCATCAACCTTGCGGCAGTTTCCGTCAGGGTCCATGTTTCTGAGGTATATATAAGAACCCTCAGCTATTAAACTTAGAAATCTGGTGTTCGTATTCGTTAAATAGGACTTATTTTTTAAAAAATAATACAAATAAAACAAAACAAATGACATCCCACTTTTAAAGAGTCATATTTATTTATCTCTGGTATTTATTTGAAGTTTCTTTGTAAAAAGTTTTCTTAATTTTGTACTTTTAAAAAGAAATTTAAAATTTTTAAATTGTTAATTTCAACCTTGGGCGGGTTCAGACACTCCAGAAACGAACGTTCAATTTGCATCCCGTAATTATGTGTCTTAAACACAACTCCCCCTCCCCAAGATAGTGACGTAATATGTGTTTAAATGATAAGAAAATTTTTCTGAGGTCTCTTATCTCTGACAGTTCACTCCCAGTATTTTTGGTACACAACCGAGTAGAATAAATTACAATTAGTTAGCAACGAAGATAATTTGTCGGAAAATTGAAAGTCAGTTTCCATTTAAATATATATATATGACGTAATTTAAACAAGTATAAAAGGCGAGGGAGCTCTGGAGGAGGCCACCTTTTGGGATTCCTTCACATCTCCCTGGTCTTTTGAACCACGACCTGTTTTGAGAGTTGTATGTTACTGGATCACAGACTTTGGGCATACGGTAAGAGTTGTCAGCTGTTCCCATTGGAACAGTCGGCCAGCGGCCTCCTAAACTGGTCAAGGCACGGCGAGGGGAAAGCTGCGAATCCACAGCAAACTCCTCTCCCGCCATCCAGGGAAGGGCGTGGGACACGTACCCAATGCCCGACCTACCTGACGCAGGTTTTTCTAGGGTTTTCCCAGCATCACTTTAAGGCGAATTGCCGGGTAGGATCATAAAACCATAGCCCGGGGGCCCTAGTTAACCCTTGGCTACCTTCCTGTACCCTTCCGCATCCCCCCTTTCAAATCCCTTCATATGCTATTAAAGGGGAGTTGCCACCATGTGGCCTGTTACCAAAAAAAAAACTTAAACAAGTATAAAAGGGCAGAGAGCTCTAAAAGAGGCTACGTTTTGGGATGCCTTCACATCTCTCTGATTTTTTCAACTAAGGTTCCCACAAGCCGAGGCCTGTTCTGAGAGGTGTATGTTCCGGGATCACAGACCTTGGGCATCCGGTAAGAGTTGTCAGCTGTTCCCATTGGAACAGTCGGCCAGCGGCCTCCTAAATTGGTCGAGGCACGGAGAAGAGAATGCTGCGTCCTCACAGAAAAGCCATCAGAATGGCGTGGGACAAGCACCAAGGGTCCGGACCTACCTGATGCAGGTTTTCCCTGCATCACTTTTAGGCGAATTGCCCGGTAGGATCCTTAACTCTACAGCCACAGGGGCCCCTAGTTAACCCTTGGCTACCTTGCTCTGCCCTTCCGCATCCCCCCTTTCAAATCCCTTCCTATGCTATTAAAGGGGAGTTGCCACCATGTGGATTACCCTCATGTAGCCTGTTACCCTAAAAATAAATCGTTCCTGTTGTCTAAGATTTTCCCAACCACAAATATATATATATATATAAAAGCAGAGTTTTATCTTCACCATTTTGACATTATGTGATTTTTTTCTGAAGGAAGGGTTTTTCTGTCAGTCTTTTCCTCCACACTGCGTTGCCACTCTACGTACAGCTGAGACACTATCAACTACACGTAGCGTGTTGTTTAAACCACTCACAGCATTCCGTTTTTATCAACCGCCGTCTAAAAGAACTCTGGTTTGTTTTAAAAAAAATCAGAACACAATTCGCATATTCTTTGAGATACAACCGTTTAAAAAAAGTTATGCTAATTGGTGTCCGTGTTAAAGACGCGTAACACTTTGCTAGATAATTATAGAGCAAGGTTAAATATTAACAACAAAGCGTTCCGCTAATCTGGACTGCGATTGTCGTTGAGCGACGAAGTTACTATATTTAGATAAGGACAAGCAAGATACCTCTGGCGATGTTCATGTGTTCGTAACACAGAGATATTAGTCAAGGAGCTAGGTTCGTACCCCCTCCAGTGGATTATTATATTATGAGATGTAACATCGTTGAACACGTGAAGAAGAAGAAAATAAATATGATTCTTTGGATTAATTAGTTATGATGTTAAAAGGACCCTGATCTCTTCACCTTTAAAGGAGCGAGAAAAATTAGGCCAGAGATATTCATAATTATTATTTATTCTTTGTAAGTCTGGAGGTGAACGGAGAAGACTTTTTAATAATTGTTTTGGAAATGTATTTTAATAGGGTTACAAAAATAATAACACTATTTATGACCTCATACAGACACTTTTTAATTATTTTTAAAATTTATATTATGACGACGTTTCGATACCTCCTTCTTCTACCTTCAAACTCTGTCAATTTTGGACAATTTATTTTTGTGTCCTTTGGCTCACCTTATTTTTTTTTACTCTGTACAATTATAATATACATCAGTTGTAAATTCCCATTGGAATTCTCGGCCAGCTGCCTCCTAAACTGGTCGAGGTACGGAGAAGGGAATGCTGCGTCCCCACAGAAAACTCCTCTCTCCCGCCATCCAGGGAAGGGGCGTGGGACAAGTACCAAATGCCCGACGTACCTGATGCAGGTTTTTCTAGGGTTTTCCCTGCATTACTTTTAGGCGAATGCCGGGTAGGATCCTTAAAATATAGCCCGGGGGCCCTAGTTAACCCTTGGCTAACTTCCTCTACCCTTCCGCAACCCCCCTTTCAAATCCTATGCTATTAAAGGGGAGTTGCCACTATGTGGATCACCCTCATGTAGCCTGTTGCCCTAAAAAAACTCCTCTGTTAGGAAAATACCTGAAGAAGATACAAAAAGGTGTCGAAACGTCGTGCCAATATAAATATAAAAATAAAAGTGTCTGTGTGAGGTCATCAATTGTTTTATTAATTATAAAAAGAAAACAAAGGTTATATTAAAACCTTTCTCTGTGTTAAAAGAACTTAAAGTGTCATGGAGCTGAACCAACATATTTTATACTTGTTTAAATTACGTCATTAGTTATTTTTTTGTTTGTTATTGCTTTCACGAAACATTCACCTCTCAAAACAGAGAGAGAGAGAGAGCAGAAGGCATCCCCTTAAGGTACCCCACTCCGTCTCTCCGGGAATATTAGGTTATTTTTTTTCTACTACCAGCAGTAATTTATTTACGGTATAATTTTATATAACTATAATTTTTTACAAGTTTCTATAATTTTAATCAGTTACATAATATCAGTTATTAATTTTCTTATACGGAGTGTGTCACTCTTGATACTGCTCGTAACGATCTCAAGTGAAGGAGGAGAAATTGATGAGTTTGTAGGAGCAAAGAGATAACACACACACACAGGTCGCAGATTGAAGTTCCGTTACTACGGCAACGGAAATATAAATAGTAGTAATAGTTGTAGTATCTGTGACTCCGTCCCGTTCTGTTACGTGGTTAGAGAACAATAAAATTATTCAAATTATGAGAAATACTTCATTTAATATTAAAACGTGCACTAAATTGAATAATTTTATTGTTATCTTAATGACGTAACAGAACGCGGCGCAGTCACAGATACTACAGCTACGACTATCGATATTTTCGATGCCGTAGTAACGGAACGTTGTTCATCTACGACGCGTGTGTGTGTGTGTGTGTGTGTTCTCTTTGCTCCTACAATTATTTTTTTTGGGTGTAGACAGACAATATAATCCACATAGTGGCAACTCCCCTCTTATAGCATAGGAAAGGGATTTGAAAGGGGGGATGCGGAAGGGTAAAGGAAGGTAGCCAAGGCTTAACTAGGGGCCCCCCGGGCTATGGTTTAAGGATCCTACCCGGCATTCGCCTAAAAGTAATGCAGGGAAAACCCTAGAAAAACCCGCATCAGGTAGGTCGGGCATTGGGTACTTGTCTCACGCCCTTCCGATAGCGGGAGATGAGTTTTCTGTGGGGACGCAGCTTACCCCTCGCCATGCCTTGGCCAGTTTAGGAGGCAGCTGGCCGACTGCTCCAATGGGAACCACTCTTACCGTATGCCCAAGGTCTGTGACCCCGGAACATACACCTCTCAAAACAGGCCGAGCTACCTCGGCATGTGGGAACCTTAGTCCAAAAAACCAGAGAGTTGTGAAGGCATCCCCAAAGGTAGCCCCCGCCAGAGCTCTCTGAGAAGGTTCACCTGCGAGAGAATCCTTATGCAGGCTTCCTTGCGCTCCTACAACTTGATTCTTCTAAGTTCAGTGACGTTGTGTCAGTCAATTGACTGCGGACAGTCGTAGGGAAAATACGCGTTAAAATTCGTCGTATCGAGGTTTTGGTCGGAGAGTGCGCTGAGGGGTTAAATTGCAGAGTTAATTTTCCCACACTCGCCTCTCTCTCAGTACAGCCTTTAATGACTACTTTCCATTCAGTTTCCATTAAGCCGCCGCGGTGGGGCAGGGGGGGGGGGGCCCGTTTTACGCGAAGCAGTTGTCCTGTCCTCACCTCTGGGGCTGGGACGACGATAGCATCTCGCCAGTTTATTAAAGTGTGCCCCATAAATTACGCGTAACAAGTTGCAGGCAGAGGGAGTGTCCAGACTCCACTCCAGCCACCAGCAGATAACTTTTAATGAAATTTACTTCGTCCGTTCGCCGCGGCGGCATAACGCTGCTGTTATCTGTGGCCGACTTTTCGTTCGTCTGTTCACTTCTCAGCCTGTGGATAAGGTGCGCAAGGTTGCGAAGAATCGGACCGGGGGGGGGGGAGGCAAGAAAAGATAAGCGGGGGGAAAAAACACATAAAAAATAGAGAACAAAAACCCTACCTTTTTGTGTTAATATATTTTATTCCATTAGTCCTCGTATGAGGAAATAGGAACCGTCATTACATAAAATTACAATATAATTACTAATGATTTATAACAGTCGCGGGTTCTAAATTTTTCTTATGTGTACCTGATGATGTCGTAATTCAGGGATGAAACGTTATATATATATATATATATATATATATATATATATATATTGTAATACTAGTTATGAAGGCCATTATTTTGTTTAAATTTCATAATTTTTGTTTTAGAGGCACAGACTAGAGGTGGACGGCCATTATTTAAAATCTGTATACCAACTCAGACTGGGGATCTTGGGTGGCTCATGTAAAAAAAAATGATATTGACAGCGGATGAAGGCTCACAAAAGGGAGAACTATAATTGGGGGTCTTTAGCGGCGGCTCTTAGATCTGGTGTCTGACGGACATCGGAACGAGGCCCCAAAGGTTATAATTAGATATTAGCAAGGGTTGAGAGCTTGGTAAGATTGGAATTTGAGCAGGCGCCGTCGAGTCGGGGAGATAATCCCTCCAGTCTGGAATTGGACACGTAGGATGTTGACCCCTCGGAAGTTACCTGGACTGTCACACCGTGGGAAACGTCTCTCAGAAAATCCCAGAAATTTGAGTGAGCACGTGACTGCCTGAACCAATGTCATTTCTTGGTTCAGGAAAGTTGATCCGAAGATGATCGAGACGATCGATTTTTGACATTCTGCGAGGGGCCTGAAAAAAGGAAAGTAAGACACAGAAGGTCTAACCGTCGTCAGCGACGGACGTGCAGCCCCAAACTTGCAGTTTCGAGAGGACCCGGAAAGATCGAGGGTGCCACACGGTAACGGCCAGACATCAACGAAGGTAACTGCCAAGTATCTCAATCCTTGACGCGCCTGGGGGGAATTACCGTAGACCATGTTTAACTTGGGATTAAGGGATCAGATTGTTTGTCAGACTAACTGAACACTGTATTTTTTTTTGTCCATGTTCAGATAATTAATTAATAAATTCTGTAAAATATCCTCTTAATTTATCATTTAAAAACGTACCACTACAAGGGTAAACTATTTTGTTAAAGAGGATCTAATCATCTGTCCTTCCTTTCTACGAACTGTTTCAGCTCCATTAATTAATAGTTTACAATTCTTTATAAATAAAGTTATTAAAAAATACTGTAGCATTAAGTACTAGTATATTAATGGGGAAATTTTTTTTTGTATATATGTTGCCTCTTCTAGTTTTTGACATTTTTTCCCTTTTTTCTTTTCTGTGCGAAAATTTTCTAACCGTATTAGTCAGTTAATTACTAAATTGTTCGCTTCATTTCTGCTTAATCCATGTCCGGACAGGTTACACATTCTGCTGAGGCTCCAGGCTCATATTTCGAAAGGCTTCTCCGAAGCAGAACAAAGTTATACTTTTTTTTTTGACGGTTGAGCACAGTGGATTAGTAAGTCAGCAGGTGGCTCCGGTTCCGCTGAGAGCATTAGCCTTCTGTCGTCGTCGTCGTAGTGGTAGACTGTGTGTGTGTTTGTCCAGCAGCAGTTCGCCAAACTACTCCTCGTCGTGGGCGTTTGCATATGCATGAATCCAGCCGGCACTTGATGAATGCGCGCCCTCTCAATGGAAGAGCAGACAACTCGCCGGTTGAGCAATGTCACGCCCTCAAGGCTTTCCCCCCTCCTCCTCCCCCCCCCTGCAACATTCACACATCTTTAGCGTTCATTGTGAACCAGTCCTTCACGGAGTTCTGCAACAACATTAACCGCGACTTAACTCCTAGCAAGGGACTGACGACATACAACAGACTGCAACACAATTGACTAGCAGTTATTTACTTTCCTACCACGAAGATCAGTAGCAACATAATGTCAGCTATGTGATATTTAATTAAATGTAGCAACCAAAGACCACTCGGAAGCTACGGTTCTGCGGTTCTAAATTAAGAGTTTTCCTGTGCACTCTTGGAACAGTCAACCAGTTGCCATCAAACCCTAGTCAAGGCATGGAGTCAGCAATGCTGCGTGTGGACACACAGATAACTCCACTTCCAAGGGCGTGGAGCCTGAAACCCCGGGTCACATGGGGGGTTAAGATTCCTAAACATGTAGCCAGGAGGCCTTAGTTAAACCTTGGCTACTTTTTTTAGAGTAACAGGCTACATGAGGGTAATCCACATGGTGGCAATTCCCCTTGATTTGAAAGAGGGGATGCGGAAGGGTAGAGGGAAGGTAGCCAAGGGCTAAACAGAGCCCCCGGGCTATGGTTTAAGGATCCTACCCGGGAATTCACCTAAAAGTGATGCAGGGAAACCCCTTGAAAAACTTGCATCAGGTAGATCGGGCATTTGGTATTTGTCCCACGCCCTTCCGATGGCGGGAGAGGGGTTAGCTGTGGGGTCGCAGCATTGCCCTCTCCGTGCCTTGACCAGTTTAGGAGGGACTTGGCCGACTATTCCAATAGGAATAGCGGACAACTCTTACCGTCTGCCCAAGGTCATAGACCCCGGAACATACACCTCCCAAAATAGGCCGAGGTGCTTCGGCATGTGGGAACCTTAATTCGAAAACCAGAGAGAAGTGAAGGCATCCCCAAAGGTAGCCTCCTCCAGAGCTCTCTGGGAAGGTTCACCTGCGTGAGAATTCCTTCTCCCTTCGGACATTGCTTTGTTTTCTTTTGGGTGTAGACAGGCTGTGTATAGGGTAATCCACATGGTGGCAACTCCCTTTTAATAGCATATGAAGGGATTTTAAAGGGGGGTGCGGAAGGGTAGAGGAAGGTAGCCAAGGGTTAACTAGGGGCCCCCGCGCTACATTTTAAGGATCCTACCCGGCATTCGCCTAAAGAAATGCAGGACAAACCCTATAAAAACCTCCATCAGGTAGGTCGGACATTGGGTACTTGTCCCACGCCCTTCCGATATTGGGAGAGGAGTTTCCTGTGGGGACGCAGCATTCCCTTCTTCGTGTCTCGACCAGTTTAGGAGGCAGCTGGCTTTGCTCCTTGGCCAGGAATATATTCAGATGTTGATTTTTTTTTACCAGAGAGAATCCTTGTAAAAACTATTAATTTAATTAAATTACTCACAGACACTGACGCAATTGCACGAAATTAATCTACTTTTGTTAACACATAGAATAATATATAATTGGATACTTCTAACACAATGGCGATATAAAAACGTACGAAAAATAATATATATATTATTAATGATTCTAAAGATTTTTTCGTAATGAAAACAGAACAAATGAGTGTCCACATATGAATGTAGAACACAGTTATGAAACCATAAGCTGTATTAATTAATGACATGAAATTTATTTATTTGCTTGCAGATTAAATCGTCGCTATAAATAACAGACGCGATCAAGCACGGGGATGACACACATGTGGACAAACATAGGATGTGTCACGTGCTAACGACACAACACGAAACATCTGCGGCTCCTAAGAGAAGGAGTTGCAGGATAAACTGAACTAATGCGGACTCGTTTGCAGACGTTGCAAAAACGAAAACCCTTCTGGACGACGACGTCGACGAAGAGAGAGAAGGAAAACATGGACGCAGCAGCTCTGATCAGGCTTGCCATCTGCGGAAGACTTGAGCCGTTCGTGTCCAGAGAAACGTAGAAGTCTGACGGTTTTCATACACGATCCTTGATCAAGGACAAAGTAAGAAAACTGTTTTATAACCATGCAAAGAACAAAAAGTCGAGTTATCAAACCCTATAGAGAGATTATCAAAAACTTGATAATATGTAATAAATATCTCTAAAATAAATTTAATAAGAAGAGGATTTTTGGTAGCAAAGAAGCAAATTTTTGCTTTATGGATGGATGGATGGAGAAAAATAAAAGACAAAACAAATTATGGTTCAAAAGGTATACTTTCTAATTTAAAAATATATATATATTAAGGAAACCCTTATAAAGTAGAGAATTGTAACTTACTAGTGTAGTTCTCTCTCTCTCTCTCTCTCTCTCTCTCTCTCTCTCTCTCTCTCTCTCTCTCTCTCTCTCTCTCTCTCTCTCTCTCTCGCGGCTCTTAAAAACACTTTCTTCATGTGAAGAAAGGAACAAGGCTTCCGGGAGATGGCCTGCGAGGGCTATTCTCTTGCAGGCAGTACCTGCGAGGGATATTCTCTCGCAGGCACAACCTTGTAGGAGAGACGGGAAGCGGCTACCTTTGGGGATGCCTTTTTCTCTCCGTTTTTGAACTAAGGTTCCCACAATCGGAGGCACCTCGGCCTGTTCTGAGAGGTGTATGTTCCGGGGTCACAGACCTTGGGGAATACGGTAAGAGTTGTCCGCTATTCCCATTGGAACAGTCGGCCAGCTGCCTCCTAAACTGGTCGAGGCACGGAGAAGGGAATGCTGCGTCCCCACAGCAAACTCCTCTCCCGATATCGGAAGGGTGTGGGACAAGTACCCACTGCCCCGACCTACCTGATGAGGTTTTTCTGGGGTTTTCCGTGCATCACTTTTAGGAGAATTGGCGGGTACGATCCTTAAACCATAGCCCTGGGGCCCTAGTAAACCCTTGCCTACCTTCCTCTACCCTTCCGCATCCTCCCTTCTCAAATCCCTTCCTATGCTATTAAAGGGGAGTTGCCACTATGTGGATTACCCTCATGTAGCCTGTTACCCTTAAAAGAAATTGATCCATAAAAGGCTGGTTAGCGTAGAAATTCGAGAGTGAATAATTGATTCCGCTGTTGGACCCCCAGGTTATTCTGTCCTTTACCTTTTTCGTTTGGACTAAAGATATCTGAAATGAGAATGTATTAGAAAAATAAAACGACCTTGGATGATCCTGAAAATTGTATTGATTTACCAAAGAAAGTAAAAACTGTACAGTCTTGGGTTAAAATAGGGGGAGGGGGGGACAAAACTGTTCATTGAATGCCAATGGATGACTTCATTAAAATTTTTAATGTCTAGTTCGAAGAAGGTCCTTGGTAAGAAACAGAATTCCCGGGTCGTCTCCATTGCCGAGGACTGGGTTTTCAGGTAGAAGACCGGCTGGATGAAGTTAAAACGCAGAAGGGCCTATTTGCGTTTGCGGAGCAGCTTAGCCCCTGGCGGGCGGGTCTCTGTCTATTCAGATGGCAGATGGCAGATGGAGGCGGGACGAGAAGGTCCGAGATAAAGAGGGGAGCCGCTGCTCTCCACTGCATTAATCACAGAGCTGGCGGCTAGTTGACACAGGTGCCGCAGAACATGCCGGCGCTGTAATGGAGACGCTTAGGCGCTAATCCGCACGGGGGTGATAGATGGCGCGGACCAACACTCACTCGCACTGGAACAACGACTCTACTTGCAACCTATCAACACAAAGGCCGGCCGGCCATCTCTCAGAAACCAAATCCACACAGAGCTCTATCAAATCAAAAACAAAGACCGTCAACTCTCTCTCACTTTCCACCAGGGAAAACTGAGACGGCAGACTCTTGTCTCTTCAGGTTACAGCACAAACAAAATTAAAATCAAACACCCCTTTTCCAAAGACTTAAAAAAATCATTTCTATTTTCATCCAGAAAATATATTCCTAGCATTTCCAATAAATTTATTTTAAAAATATTATTCACACAATATACATCCATTAGCCTCTATCGCCACCAACTTGGAGATTCGGGAAGACCCGTCGACATAAGAATAATCGCACATACATTAAAGTGGATATCCAAAGTTCCTGAACATTAATGAAATATAGGGTAATCCAGATAGTGGCTAGTCCCCACAAAGGAAAGAGACTGAAAGCGGGGATGCGGAAAGGTAGAGCAAGGTAGCCAAGGATTGGTAACGAGGGGGCTTTTTTTTAGGGCAACAGGCTACATGAAAGGGTAATCCACTTTTGGCAACTCCCCTTTAATAGCATAGGAAGGGATTTGAAAGGGGGGATGCGGAAGGGTGGAGGAAGGTAGCCAAGGGTTAACTAGGGCCCCCGGGCTATAGTTTAAGGATCCTACCCGGCATTCGCCTAAAGAAATGCAGGTCAAACCCTAGAAAAATCTGCATCAGGTAGGTCGGGCATTTGGTACTTGTCCCACGCCATCCCGATGGTGGGAGAGGAAGTTTGCCGCGGGGTCGCAGCATTGCCTTGTCTTTATTAACTGAATACTCTTGAGGCATTCCATGTTTGGTATTTCTGTATGCAAAAAAAAAAATATATACGGACTTGTCCTACTTCACAAGCGACAGAAATCATTAATTATTACTCTAATATGAAATATTATATATATATACATGTCCCAATGACATAACACACTGCATATATATATATATATATATATATATATATATATATATATATATATATATACACATCATTATGACGACCACCGCCGCAATTTCACGCCTGGATGTATAGGCAGACCCGCGTGACGCTGCCCTCATCTCGGACTCCAATTTGTTTTTAATTAAATTGTGAAATCCTTGGAATGTAGAATAAATGTTAATAGCGTATATTAGTCTTCATTGACCAATAAAAGTAATCATTTTGATATTACACTAATTAAATCCGCTTTTGACTGATTAATATTTCCCGTTTTATTATTTTTTATTAAAGTTTGGAGAATAAGGAACTTGACCAATAGTAAAAAAATGCTAAAATACGCCAAATAATATTTTTTTAATAAAATTTACATACTGGAAGCCTTGCAAATGTGCCTGAACCTTACATAAAAAATGGCAACGTTCTCTTAGACCAGAATTAATGTGATTGAAATCTCATTCGTCCTGAAGAACAAGAGATATTACTGAGCTTGTGGTTTGAAGTGAATCGCAACTGCGCACGCGCGCAGCTCTAATGACGACTGCATTACTCGTTGCGAGATGATTATTACTGGCGATTGTGCGTGTTTGTTTGCGGCTAGCTGAGCGACGAGAGTTATTTATTCCCTGCACAGCGATGTAGCGGTCCCGGCAGATGATAGATGTTTTAACACGGCCGTCAGAGGTGTACATAAATCAGGCGCAGCAATAATATCTGTAGCGCAGCGGACAGCGGGGATTCCCGTGACGAGTAGAGCCCACAGGCTTACCAACTTGGACACGCAAGAAAATCCGAGGCTGCGGCTTAGGACATCTGCCTACTGGTAAGCTGGCGACTTGCCTGCGGTCTGGCTCTTCATTGGTTCCACGGGACGTTGGGGGATGGGAGGCGGCACGCGAAAGTCGAGACGCTGCGTAACGACAGGCGTGTCTTATTGCTCTTTCAGAATGATGAGGTTATACAAAAATACGGAAAGCGTCTACTAATTTTCTCGCGGTTTTTCCGTTCGATAACCAACCTGAACGCATTTTCTCCTTCATTATTCAAAGTCACTGTTACTCAAAATAGCAAAAAACAATAAAAGCAAGGAAGGCCTCTCCCGCTATCGGAAGGGCGTGGGACAAGTACCCAATGCCCGACCTACCTGATGCAGGTTTTTCTAGGGTTTTCCCTGCATTACTTTTAGGCGAATGCCGGGTAGGATCCTTAAACAACAGCCCGACGGCCCCTACTTAACCCTTGGCTGCCTTCCTCTACCCTTCCGCATCCCCCCTTTCAAATCCCTTCCTATGCTATTAAAGGGGAGTTGCCCAATGTGGATCACCCTCATGTAGCCTGTTGCCCTAAAAAAAAAAATTCCCGCTATCGGAAGGGCGTGGGACAAGTACCAAATGCCCGATCTACCTGATGCAGGTTTTTCTAGGGTTTCCCCTGCATTACTTTTAGGCGAATGCCGGGTAGGATCCTTAAACTATAGCCCTTGGGGCGAATGTTAACCCTTGGCTACCTTCCTCTACCCTCCAACATCCCCCCTTTCTAATCCCTTCCTATGCTATTAAAGGGGAGTTGCCCAAAGTGGATTACCCTCAAGTAGCCTGTTGCCCTAAAAAAAAAAAAAATCCCGCTATCGGAAGGGCGTGGGACAAGCCCCCAATGCCCGATCTACCTGATGCAGGTTTTTCTAGGGTTTCCCCTGCATTACTTTTAGGCGAATGCCGGGTAGGATCCTTAAAATATAGCCCGGGGGCCCTAGTTCACCCTTGGCTACCTTCCTCTACCCTCCCGCATCCCCCTTTTCGAATACCTTCCTATGCTATTAAAGGGGAGTTGCCCAACGTGGATTAGCCTCATGTAGCCTGCTGCTCCCCTCCCCCCCCCCCCCCAAAAAAAAGAGAGCTGTTATCTCGCAGGTAAACTCTTCCCAGAGAGCTCTGGAAGGACTACCTCTGGGGATACCTCCTCCTCTATCTCGATGTTTTTTGAACCGAGGTTCCCACAAGCCGAGGCACCTCGGCCTGTTTTCAGAGGTGTATGTTCCTGGGGTCGCGGACCTCAGGCACGTGGTAAGAGTTGTCAACTGTTTCCCATTTGGAACAGTCGGCCAGCTGCCTCCTAAACCGGTCGAGGCACGGAGAAGGGAAATGCTGCGTCCTCCACAGCACAACGTCTCTCCCGTCATCGGAAGGTACAATTACCTCAATGCCCGACCTACCTGATGCAGGTTTTCTACGGTTTGTCCTGAATCACCGGGTAGGATCCTTAAACAACAGCCCGACGGCCCCTAGTTAACCCTTGGCTGCCTTCCTCTACCCTTCCACATCCCCTCCTATGCCATTAAAGGGGAGTTGTCACCACGTGGATTACCCTCGTGTAACCTGTTACTCTAAATAAAAAAGCTATGAAAATTTTCATGAATTTCCCCCCATAAAAATATCACCAAATATTCTCTCTTATTTTCGTAAGTAGTATTCCTTATATTCTCCCTCATCCATGTAATTTATATAAAATATTACACTTTGAATTCTTTATATCTCATTCTATTCACATTTGTAAGTAATATCACCTTGACTTGCCCTATTTCCTCAGTCGAGGACTAATGGAATTAATAAATCTAATATAATATAATATATTCACAACAAAAAAAACCTCAAAAGTAAACTGAGAAATCCTCGAAAAGTAAAATAAGAAAGACAATATTGAAGCTAAAAAACCATTTTTATACAGATAACATTCATAGGATGAATTCTCTTTTTCATTAACCTCTTCTTCTAATCTACCTTCGTAGATAATAACGGATGTGCTTTAAGAACAAATGTTTTCATTACTACTATATTAATAAATTTAAAATTTCAATGATTGTGAATGGTTGTGTTGTTGAACCCACTAGATAATAAGGAAGCAATAAAACTGTAGGAAAGGGGATTAAGAAAAATGTCGGGGTATTAAAGGGATAGAAGACAATAATTGGGTGCAGGTAACACATGGTTCATAACATGAATAAAAAGATGCAGCGAGGCTCAACGGAATGTCGTGTGTCTGTAAACGATTTCTTCTATTGCAAAATTTATGGACTCATCCGTACATTAATTTTGCATTTGTAACCTACCTATGGTTAGCATCACACTGACTGTGAAACAACTCGACGAAGAAGAGGTTCAAGTCCCTCTCGCTGGTTCCTTTGCTGCCCCCCCTCCAAGGCTGTGTCTCTCAAGTGATGCTAGATCAGCCGCAGAAGTCTCTAGAGTGGAATGAAATAATACTAAAGAAATGAGTTATTATCACCTTATGAAGAAGAAGAAGAGAGGAGGAGGAAAAATTCCTGCCCACTAGAGACATAAATTCTTCACATTTTATTGCTTCAAATAAATACACTGCAGATAAATAAGACGTGATAAAGTGTTTCAGCTTCTCCAGCAGCCAATTAGTTTTGTTACCATTTGTAAACGCTTTGCACCGAAGATTTAAGTGATCGCAGTGATGTTTATTCTTTGGTCAGAGACACTGAAATTTATAAATAAGCATCAGCCAATTTCAACTTAGAAAAAAAATCATTTATTAAATTAACAACGTTCCATCGCTTAATTTGCGACCCCCCCCCCATCAATCTTTTTTTTAAAACTTGAACCTGATAAGGTCGCAAATTAAGCGATGAAACGTTGACAATTTAATAAATTCTTTCTTTATTAAATGTATTTAATTAACAACATTTCATCGCTTAATTTGCGACCCCCCATCAATTTTTTTTATAAACTTGAACCTGATGAGGTCATTAATTAAGCGGTTAAACGTTTTCAATTTATTAATTTTTTAATTAATTTTAATAAATTAACAACATTTCATCGCTTAATTTGCGACCCCCCCCCCAATCCATTTTTTTTATAAACTTGAACCTGATGAGGTCATTAATTAAGCGATAAAACGTTTTCAATTTAATAATTTTTTTATTAATTTATTTTAATTAACAACATTTCATCGCTTAATTTGCGACCCCCCAATCAAATTTTTTTAAAAACTTGAACCTGATAAGGTCGCAAATTAAGCGATGAAACGTTGTCAATTTAATAAATTCTTTCTTTATTAAATGTATTTAATTAACAACATTTCATCGCTTAATTTGCGACCCCCATCAAATTTTTTTTATAAACTTTAAGCTGATGAGGTCATAAATTAAGCGATGAAACGTTGTCAATTTATTAATTTTTTTAATTAATTTTATTAAATTAACAACGTTTCATCGCTTAATTTGCGACCCCCCCCCCATCAAATTATTTTTTAAACTTTAACCTGATATGGTCATAAATTAAGCAATGAAACGTTTTTCAATTTAATAAATTATTTTTTTATTTCATTAACAACGTTTCATATATATATATATATGTATATATAAATTATGGATATATTTATATGCAAATTAATTACTTTAAAAATTTTGCAAGGCTCAGCTGTAAATGTAAATTTAAATCAGGCCACTAAATTGATTACGAAATGATTGGTCGAATTAGTAAGTCGATTCCTGAAATAGTCGATCTTCGTTATCCACAGGTATAACAATTACAATGCCTCTGAAGTAACCAAAGTTATGCTTGTAAATGTATCAAACTACATATAAGTTCTCTTCATATATATGTATATTGTGGTGATCACAAATCAAAGAAAATTAAATTTTATTGATCTTTAATCAAGAGTAATGAATTAATATGGATTTATCTAGTAACCCTAAATTCATACCTTACTTGATGCATCTTCAATCAAATATTTTCCACTTATAATATTTCCCATTCCTTCAATATTTAATCTTAAAGTCTTATGAATATGTCTTATTTTAAGATAACATTCTAAATTCGCACTAAGTTGTTTCAAATCCCAGCTGTTTGATAATTATAAGTTTCATATCCAGATTTATTAATTCCATCAACTGTCCCCCATTTCAGTGTCTTTATAATGAAAAATTACTGTATTATCTTACTTCATCATTTCTCCCTGAAATATTTTCTACTACTCCCTCACAATTATTTTCTTTTTTCCAGTCTAATAAATCTGTTATATTTTTGTCACTTCTTATGCTCAAAAACTACCGTTTTGTTTGTATCTACTATATTTTTATTTGTATCGGCTCTAAAATCTGCAATATTTTTTTATCCAGTGTTTCCAACTTTTGATCATTTTTTCCCCCGCGCTCAAATCTGATATATTTTCTATTATTATCTTCCCTCATTTTTTTTTTCTAAATACTCCAACAGCATCCTAAATCCACTATCCCCTTCCACATTTCTTTTATAATCCATTATTTTTAAAATTAAATCTAGCTAACACTAAAATACCTCAATTAAAATCCACATGTAATCATTTTTCATTCTTTTAAAAATACACATCTAATTTCCACACGAGCACACACACACACATAAAAAAAATAGTAAAATGTTGCATGCACATATTATTAATATTAATTGCATCAATATTTCATCAATGTTATCGTTATATTTCGTTGTTGTTGTTATTTTTTAAACAAGAAACGTGGCTCCACGTTAGAGCGCCAATTTGTAGTAATTGATAATTAAATTGGAATTAACGTGTGGATTTAGTTTTCATTAATCAGTAATTACTACAATATATATATATATATATACATATATATAATTATCAGAGTAACAGATTGTGTTATGAATGAGGGAAGAAAATTGACGTGTTGTCATGGAAGACATTTTATAGTAGAAGACAGATGATTATGACAAAGGCGCCGAAATTTCCTGTGCTTTCAATATATAAAAAAAAATAAAGATATGAAGAGGCCTTGCATGTGGTTTGATACAAGTATACCAATTAAAATTTTCGTTAAACTTAAGATGTCTCGATACCACCAGAGATAACCTTTAATGAAGAGGCTCTGCGTTCGCATCCCAATCCGGCCCATCTGGGTTTGTATATTTTCCAGCTTTCCCTCAATTCTAGAGGCAAATTCCGGTATGTAATGGTAATATTAGGCGGTTGAGAAGTTATGTGTTGTAAGTATGCCGCCCGCGTCGCGTAAGAGTTTTATTCCCAGTGCGGTCGGTGTGTGTGTGGGACGGGGGGGAGGGGGGGGGTGGAGAGAACATATGCGTATCCAGCGCACCGCCTCCAGAATTCCTAAGCTCCCTCACTACCCAATTTCCCCAGAAATTCACATAGAATTTGTCACTGCCGGACTGTATCAAAGAGAGCGCTGCGAATGATATTGGGGGCAACAGTTAATGTTTTTGTGTTGTAAATATAGTCACATATTCCATTAATTATATAGCTCTACAGAAATATATATATTGTAATGATAAAAGGGGAATTAAAAGAATTAATAATTAGAAAGTACTGAACTGAATTGTTGCCGGCGAACACACAGAGATACAATAATGGTCGAGAATATTGAACAGGCCAAGACATTGCTAGACAACAGCGCGCGTAAGTTGATGGAGTGGGCAGTCAGCCACGAGACCTTGCTGAGTTCAGAAGGAATTAAAATTTTGTCAGTCAGCTACGAGACATTGTGGAGTACATTATAATTAAATTTATCAGTCGAGGACGGAAATAAAAAATAAATTGAGTAGGAAATCAGAGTGCATTGAGTTGTGTTAGCAGTCTGCAAACAGAGGCTCATGATTTTTGTGGTAGTAGAAGTCTCCAGTTTCCGTCACAAGTTCCAAATAATTGGCAGAGATCAAAAGTTTTAAGTGTTTGGAAACAATAATAAGTAGAATCAGTGGAAACATGGCCTGTTCATAAGTGTTGGAGGTGCAAGTGTGTTGCAAAAAATCTCTACAAGTGCCCTGGTACCGGTACAAACAGTGAGTAAAAAGGAAACATTTAAAATTAATATTGTAAACGTTAATAAAAGGTAGAATATAGTTGTTTTATTTCGGGTTTTTTTTATAACATTTCGAGAGTTTATTAAAAATATTTGTCAGTAGTAAATTGTAAAATTAATTGTTCTTTATTTAAAAGGCCCAGTAAAGACCCTGAGGTAAGAGAAAAGGACATTTTTGTATATAAAATTGAGGCAAAGTTCAGCGAGTAATTTGTTTTTGTGTAAGGTAAAAATAGTTGTGTATAATAAACTAATTGTTTAATTAAATTAATAATAAATGTTATTATTTCATGCTCCTTTCATTAGATAATTTTCAATTATTAGTTCAATTTAATTAATTAACTACATTATTCAGTAACCTCATTTTTGATGCCTTAACGTGTTGACAATCAAATTATTTTGATTGGCTACCTTTCTTATTCATAATTAATTTTATGTGTCGTTTTCTCATGCCCCAAATTAAATTATTCCTTTTAAAGTGATGTTTTTTTTCCCTTCCTTTAGCTATTCTAAATCAGTAAAATCCAGTGTTCCGTCGGGGCCGTGCACAATCGTGTCGAATGTTTTCCCCTCCTCGTCCTCCTCCTCCTCCTCCTCATCGAGAAAAGTTCACTCAAGTGCTATCTATATATATATATATATATATATATATATATATATGGGGAGAGACGTTTGCTGACACTTGTAGAAGGTGGGTGGGTTTTCTGAGGAGTGGTCGACTATTACCGCCCAATTACAAGGACGGGACCACGGGACAGCCAGCCTTATTAGCGACTATTATGGCCGAATAATGATCCGCACTTGTGCGAGCAGACAGTAATTGGAACTTTGTGCTCTGGGGGAGGGGGGGGAGGTTGGCGGACGGGCGTGTTGGTAGGGAAGGGGGAGGGAAACAGATTTCCCGTGTGTGTGTGTGTGTGTGTGAAAGAGAGAGACAGACAGAAAGAGAGAGAGAGAGAGAGAAGAGAATATAGCGATCGGAACCGAGTTCCCCCGTGCGTTTGCAATAAATCTCAAAGTATGTAGTTCTGATTGCGCACCTCCGCATGTGCATCGACGGGAATTGTAATTCATGTGACACTTCAATCTGTGCCTTGTATCTGCTGTCGAATCAGTAAAAAGGAAAAGAGCGTACCCACCCAAAAAAAAAGCAAAAAAAAAGAAGTAGTCCCAATATTGCATTAAATTTTTTATGTCCTTAAGGGAAGGTTTGACGGAAAATCGCAAAAAATCACGCTTCTACCAAACATACGATACGGAGGAAAAGTACAGGAATCATGATGGTGGTGACTAAGGGAAAAACAGAATTTCGTAATACATGAAAAATACTATTTTACACATACATAAATATAATTTATTGTAACGAACACTCTTTGAAACTGCGTATTTCTTTGACGTGTAGCCTACATAATGATCATCACTGACGAGAATGTTATCGCTGGGGGAAAAGGCCATTGTTGATGGAGCTTCTTCGCTGGATTGTCGGCGCGAAGGATCGTTTTTGTGTGCAGTTCTTATTTTGAATTTGATATCAGAACAAAATAAATTAAACTAAACGGATTAATTTACGTGGTTTTTCTTCACCAACGGAGGAACCTGGACAACAGCCTGGGACGACGCCATTGTAAGTAAGCTGCGTGTGTTCAGTTTGTATTTACAAACACCGTTGATTATGCGGAAACCCTAACTTTATTATTACTGTTTTTTAAAGAAAATTCATTGACTATTTTACGCATTTTTGTTAGAAAGACTCGCATCATTAATAAACATTGTTCAGCCATTATTATTATTATTATTAGAGAGAGGTATTCTCTTTATATCCTTAGTCTATTACGAGCCCCGTCCGGCTGTATAAATTTAGTTAACACCCCTGTTTCAAAATATTACTATATTTTTGACTGGAGCTCGTTCGAAATAAGTACACCCACATCTTAAACTATTCCAGATTTCACCCCTGCGTTTCCAGCCGTAGAGCACTAAACAGTTTTAATAATAAAAAAGGTAGCCAAATACAGACAAAAAAAAGAGTGATACTATAAATACCAACATAACGTTTTTCTGGGATCCTTGTCCCTTTCGTCAGGTGCTAAAGAAGAGCCTGGAGCGACACAACTGCACTAGTCAGTTCACAAAAAAAAAGCGAAGAGAACGCTGCATCAATGGGAAAGCACAAGGTTTACCGGAATAATAAGGTATCATAACAATTGTTGACTTTCACAGTTGTCTGTTTGCACATTAATTGCTGTGATGTTTGATTTAATGTGAAGCATCTCTGGAATTGTACCTGGTGCACAATGCCTAAAAAGTTAGCCTTTCGCCAATCAAATGTATGTTTTTGAATTAATGATATATATATATTGATATTAGATATATGTTCCGTGATACGGCTATTATTTAATGGAACGTTTTGTTCGCCCCATGTAGCAGGTTGTTAAAATTAGAGCAAGAGATTTTTTTGTAAACTAATCAATGTTTTCTGTAGGTGTCACGTGGGTCCTTGTGGTTTTTAATCAAGAAGGAAAATAAATTAATTTTATTCATCACAAAATAATATTTATTTATGTATTAAAAAGATAAATTAATTTTTTTTCAAAATAAATTAACATTGTTTTTTCAAGAAAAAATTAATTTTTATTTTTTTTCAAGAGTAATTAATATAAATTCAAGAGAAATTAATATTTATTTATTTTTTGAAGATAAATTAATTTTTTAATAAAGATAAATTAATTTTTATCAAGATAAATTAATATTGTTTTTTCAAGATACATTAATATTTATTTTTTTCAAAATAAATTAATTTTTTAAGATAAATTAATATTTATTTATTCAAAATAAAATAATATTTATTTTTTTCAAGATAAATTAATTTTTTTTCTTCAATGTAAAATAATGTATTTGATATTATTTAATAATATGGACGAATTTGTGATATAAAAAATTTTTAATTTGGATTGAGGTGTTTTGGGGGGACGAGTGACATTAGAATATTTGATTTTGTTCAATTGTCTTATCTTTCTTTACATTAATTTTTTCAATTAGACGTAATTTTTTTCACTTAACCGTTTCCATCTCCCACCGTTTCTTATCCTTGATCTTTGGATACTAAAACTCTTTTAACAATCCTTTATAAACCAGTATTCACGTTCAGTCTTCTAAAACAGGGTTGCTATAGTTGTTTTTCTCTTTCAACTCCTGCCATCCCGTGTCTGATTCATGAGTGATTCTGCTGCCCGTTTTTTTGTCGATTGTAAAAAGACTTGCACGAGTTGGCGTAGTAGTTGTGGTTCGCGCCACATTGTTGAGGGGGTCCAGGGGGGGTGAGGGGGGGTACCAACATAGTTTGCGCGATTGTTTTGCCGTAATTACGAGAAAACGAAGGTTAGTAGCGGGCGTCGGAGGAGCCGGTGCTGCTGGGGAGAGTAGAATTAGGAAGCCATTAGCAGGAGGTTGCCGCCGAGAACCGCCATGAAATGCAAATGCGAATTTGAATATATATTAGGGTGTAAGAGGGCGCAGCGATCACTAGGCTTGTGAGGGTAGCAAGGAGGGAGGGTTGGTTTTGTCGAAGGTGTGGGTTTGTCTCTGGGGACACATAGACGCACGCCGTTGCAATACTTGATCTTCGCCCGCCGCGTAAATAAGGAACCAGGTACCAGGGAAAGAAAGAAAAAAAAAGTATGATGGGCTTCCTACGCCTCAAGCCTCCAAATTTCTGTCAATTTCCTGTAAGCATCGTTTCGGTGACCCGGAGGTTTCTACGACGTCCAATAGAAGAAACAGTATTGTTCTTCAGGATGCGATTTGGCACAAAACACGATCAACTTACAAGAGTCTCAACACAACATGAAGGAAACCTTCATTAGAGAATGTGAATCCTCCATTTTCCCTTTAAAGTACTATATCAGCTCTTTGTGAAACAAATATTAATTACTTGAATTAAAGTCATTTCAAGAACAGAAAAATTCGAACGTAAGTCTTAAAATAATATGTTTATTATATCCTTAAATATTTTTTTAAATTAACATATAGCACTGACTGTTCAAAAATTTTGGGTCAGTTAAATTTTACACTTCCTATAATTTAATAATAAGAAAGATAGCCAAATAAGAGACCAAATAAGAGATAATATAAATACCACAAACACACAGTGTATATCTGGGATCCTTGTTCCTTTAGTCAGGTGCTAAGAAGAGCCTGGAGTGACACATCTGCATCCCAGAAATGTTGTGTGGTGTTTATATTATCACTTATTTATTCTGTATTTGGCTTTTTTGTTATTATTATTTGATTGTATTCTGAATTAAATTTTAGAGTTGTGAGCTGAGCAGTCAAACATTAAAGCACTATTAAAGAATTCATGTTCAGAGCCTAGAGCGACACAACTGCACCTGTGCACCTGAAGGAAGGGACAAGGATCCGAGGAACACTGTGTGTGGTATTTATATTGTCTCTTATTTTGCTATCTTTCTTATTATTAATTTTCGAACAGACTTCAATTTTCTTCATTTCAACCCCTAGAATTTATTCGAGAATTAATCATCCGTAAGACTGACAAACAACCCTCCTTGTCATTTCCTGTAAATAAATTGTGGACCTAAAAAAAATTTCTTTATTACTATTATTAGTCCTTATTTACAGTAGCATGACCAGTAAAGGTCATTGAGCGACTCCTTCTGTTACCCGTCTTACATCTTTACAGCTTAATTATTAACGACATTCTCCTTTATCACAACACACTTTTGAAGATAAATTAATATTTATTTATTCAAGATAAAATAATATTTATTTATTTTTTCAACATAAATTATTTTTTTCAAGATAAATTAATTTTTTTTCAAATTAAAATAATAGTTTTTTCAAGATAAAATAATATGTATTTATTTTTTCAAGATAAATTTATTTTTTTTCAAGATAAATTTATATTTTTTTCAAGATAAATTAATATTTATTTTTTTCAAGATAAATTAATTTTTTCAAGATGAATTTATTTTTTTTTCAAGATAAAATATTTTTTTTTTCTTGCTAAATTAATTATTTTCAAGATAAATTAATATTAATTTATTTTTTTCAAGACAAATTAATTTTTTTCTTGCTAAATTAATTATTTTCAAGATAAATTAATATTAATTTATTTTTTTCAAGACAAATTAATTTTTTTAAAAAGATAAATTAATTTTATTCATGATAAAATAATCTTTATTTATGTATTTCAAAATAAATTAAATTTTTTTCAAAATAAATTAATATTGTTTTTTCAAGATAAATTAATATTTATTTTTTTCAAGAGAAATTAATATAAATTCAAGAGAAATTAATATTTATTTATTTTTTGAAGATAATTAATTTTTTCATAAACATAAATTAATATGGTTTTATATTATATTATATTTATTTATATTAATTTTTGTAGATAAATTAATATTTATTTATTCAAGATAAAATAATGATTATTTTTTCAAGATAAATTTTTTACATGATAATTTTTTTTCTTCAATGTAAAATAATGGTTTTTTCTATTTAAATTAATATATTTTTATATTTTTCAAGATCAATTAATATTTTAAAATAATAAAAAACAATTTTCAAGATAAAATAATATTTATTTCTTTTTATCATGATTAATTAATTTTTTTCAAAATAAACGAATATTATTTTTTCAAGATAAATTAAAAAAAATTTTAAGATAAATTAATATTTATTTATTAAAGATAAAATAATATTTATTTATTATTTTCAAGATAAATTTTTTACAGATAAATTAATTTTTTTCTTCAATGTAAAATAATAGTTTTTTTCAAGATAAATTAATATTTATTTATATTTTTTCAAGATGAATTAATATTTTAAAAATATTATTTTTCCTAGATTAATTAATATTTTTTTCAAGATAAAATAATATTTATTAATAATTTCAAGATAATATAATATATATTTGGACTATTACTCCATGTATTTCAACTAAATAGTATGCTAAATGCAAGTAGAGTAGTGAGATATGGAAACTTGGTGTAACAGTTTTTTTAACAGGAGAGAATAACTTTATCTGCAATACAAAAATAGTTTAGAAAATTATGAGAGACTTGCCCTAATCTCTGTAACAGGCATCACCACCATTATTCAGTCCAATCAACTGTATCAGAGTCGAAACTAATCGGGTAACATTAAATTATTTTTCCTCTTCCGCATAAAAATAACACATAGCAATATATATCCCATTTTGGGCCTTTATGTGCATATCAAAATCAAAAAAGTTCTTGGCTTTCTGGGGATCTTCAAATATCTCACTATATTTGGTTCACATTTACTAATATATTTAACAATTAAATTACTCTAGTTGTTAAAAATGTCAAATTTTTGCTATTTACTTACCTAAAGGAGAATAAAATGAGCAAAATAAGAAAATAATCACTCTCAATATATATATAAGTATATATATATATATATACATAGAATAAATTTTTAACCTCGAAATGTTTTAATCTGTAATTATATATTCTGACTATTGAGAAAGCTAATAAATAAATAAGCAACAGCCAACAGATCAGTAATTATGAGAAATTACACTATAATAAATTAATAAATTAATATACACTTACATTTTAAAATTTTTTAAAGAATATATTCGAATATTATAAACGTTGTTTTTATTTGCTAAAACAATTAATTATTCATACTGATTCGCTTGAAGAAAAATAACGCCTAAATCATTTACAGATTAAAACTAATAAATAAATAAACATCATGCAATTTTAAGTAAGAATAAAAGTAATTTGTTAATGAAAAATTGAAGAACGTTTCGACGCTTATTTGGCGACGTCATCAGGATTAAGTTTTTTTTTAAAAAAAAGAAGAAATTTATGGGACGTAATTTTCGACCACGGCTGTCAGAATTCTTTTTTTTTAAAAAAAGTTAAATCTGATGATGTCACCAAGTAAGCGACGAAACGTTGCATCAAGAATTTTTTTTTCTGACTTATAAATTTCCTTTATTGGTTTTTAATCTGTAAATGATTTAGGCGTTATTTTTTTAAGCGAATCAATTAAGGTAATAATTAATTGTTTTAACGGATAAAAACAGCGTTTATGATATCCGAATATATCCTTTAAAGATTTTTAAAAATGTAAGTGTATATTTAATAATTTATTACAGTGTAATTTCTCATAATTACTGATCTTAATTCCACAGGCAGTTTTGCTTTAATTTATCAATTAAACATCGTTTTTTACGCTGTTGTTCCAACGTGAAGGAAACTTTCCTGTCGTCTGAATACATTTTACATTGTAATTTTTTGGCGACTCTCTCTCTATATATATATATAAAGTATTCATGTTTTTTCTTCTTTCCTGTTCACAGAGTCCCTTAACGGACAGAAAGCTTGTCACACGATCCCTATTGATCGCCCAGAACTATCGTGAGAGAGGGCACGGGCCTGGAATAAGAATTTAGTGTTTCATAAAGCCAACTTTATCGCCAGTAACTTCCTTTCTATTTCGATCTAGACTACTTTGTAAGCACACGTTACGTTACGTACGAGAAACGAAATGAATTCAGGCGGGGCCCCTCGCCCCCCCCCCCGCTTCCCCTCCCCCACCCCACTAAGGTTATCTATGAAACGCCGTCGCGACATTGATTTGTGTCGTAAAAAATTGTATCGTATAGCGTTTCGAATCAGCAGATCTGGAATATAATTTATGTAAAATCCCCCCCGTCCCCCCCGTCCCCCACAATCCAAAAAAAATCCTTATATATTATTTTATATATATTTATATTGTCACTCATTTTGTCGGTATTTGTCTATCTTTCTTATTATTAAACCTAACAAGGTTGAACGTGTTCCCCTTCTGCTTCTTTTAAAAATAACATTTTCTTATATAGATTTTTTTTAAAGATTTGTTAAGGTATTAAATGTGGATAATATAATTTTATTTTTGTTTTTCATAACTTCTAAAAATTCATGTAATGACGTTCTCGATTTTGTCATCCGTTGAAAATTAAAAATAAATATCTTTATAATAAATAAGTATAAAAAATAGGTTGGTATTATATGGAATAAGTGTGAGAAAAGGAGGCAGTACCCCTGTAAATGGTTTTGAAATAACTAATGACAGTAAGGATACTTTAGACAGGAACGTTATGATACTTTGGATGTTCCAGCACGTAACAGAACCAAACCTTTTTCTTTACCCCTGGTAATGTTTCGGTCTATGGGAGTTTTTCTCCAGGGTCGCCTGAGGAGGGTGGGGGTGGTGCTTGCCTGGAGCAGAAGGAGGAAGCAAGGTGGTCTTCCTGATTTGCGTCTGATCCCGTTAAGAGGGCGATTCCTTGTCGGCAATGGCGTTCACCAACGCTATCTCTCCACCTCTCCATCTCCGGCGTTCTCCAGCTGAACGGCCATCACGGGAGCGCGTGCTGGAGCTCGTTGCCACAAGTTAACTGCCTGAGTAGGCGATAGCGCGGACAAAGGTCGCACTAAATCCGAAGAAGAGGACGCAGATAGATGCAACGCGTCTCCTAAATCTCTTCACAGTTCCCATTCAATTTCAACGTCGCTGTCAGCGATGAAGATGACTCAAAATTGGTAAATAATAAGAACCATCCTCCACTAAAATAATGCAGTTTACCTTAAAATGGTATCACTACTCCGGGAAAATAATCTAAAGCGTTGTACATGGGATTGTGGGCTCAACTATGGTGGTCATTATTCTCTTTTCACATTTGCATTAATTTAAGTTTCTCAGTTGGACGACATGTTTCCTGGAACCTCCTCTGGAACCGGACTCTTAATTGTATATTCTACCTCAAAACGCAGGAAACTCTTTTTTTTTTTGACTGGGCTCGAATTAATTTATGATTCCATTAGTACCGAATTAACGAAATAAATAATGGAGGGTCAAGAATTGATCCCTGCGGTACACCACTAAAAATTAACTTTTTTCCTGTTTTGATTTTCAATACCATATCTTCGTCTAAATTACCGCTGTTTTTATCCCCTAAACCCCCATCAGAGTTCACCTAAACACAAATACAGAAATAAATAATATATAAAACTAAGGACGATAAATTATAAAAAAGACTTTACAAAAAAAATACAAATTATGATGTGGAAATTTACAAATATAAAAATTTAATGAGTAACATGCTAATAAATTATATACATATTATTGCGGAAAATAGAAACTATAAATTAAAAAAATAAGATTATTGATTACAAAATTATAAATCAGGCATTTCCATCCATAATTTAAAGTTTATTTAGAGCTTAAAGCAGAAAAACAGATATATGATACTTTTGTACAGGTTATAACTGTTAAACTCGTTTATCGCAAATGGACTTTTAAACACAATTTTTTCTGTAAATAAATACACACGCACTCCACAGCGCTCAAAGACAGAGAGTAACGACGGTTTGGAATATAATATCACGACTCGTTTTTGTTTTTTTTGCAATTTTAATAATTCGTAAATAGCAGTGGATGAATATTACCAGGAAGGTCATTAATTACAAAAAAATAAATAACGGAGGGTCAAGAACTGATCCCTGCGGTACACCACTAAATATTAACTGCCAATCTGAAAGGCAATTTTTTTTCCTGTTTTGATTTTCAATACCGTATCTTCGTCTAAATTACCGCTGTTTTTCCCCCTCAACCCCCATCAGCAGAGTTTACCTAAACAGATATTACAATGAAAAATAAATTATATGTAAACCACCAAATTATGATACTTATAATTCCGGTTTACAATCGACAATTCCCAAATCTCCATGAAACTTGGGGTAAACTCGGCCCAACTATTATTTAAATTGCACCCGATAAAAAAAAATTCGTAAACGACTCCCTCAGTCAAAATATGTTATTCTTGCGCCCTCTCTCAGACACTAACGTGTTACTTCATTCCTTTGACAATTTCATTGGCAATGTGACACATGAAAAATAAATTATATGTAAGTCCAAAATTATCATTAAATTTACTAACCAAATTATGTAACTTCCGGTTTAAAATCGACAATTAATTTCCAATCTCCATGAAACTTGGGGTAAAATTAGCCCAACTATTATTCAAAATGCACCCGATTTAAAAAAAATCTTAAACGACTCCCTCAGTCAAAATATGTTATTTTTGCGACCCCCTCAGACATATTACTTCCTTCCTTTGACATTGGCAACTATTATTCTAATTGCACCCGATAAAAATGGGTAAACGACTCCCTCAGTCAAAATATGTTATACTTGCGACCCCCTCAGACACTAACATGTTACTTCATTCCTTTGACAATTTCATTTGCAATGTGACACCTGAAAAATAAATTATATGTTAACCCAACATTATCATTAAATTTACTAACCAAATTATGTAACTTCCGGTTTAAAATCGACAATTAATTCCCAATCTCCATGAAACTTGAGTAAACTAAGTCCAAGTATTATTCAAATTGCACCCGTTAAAAATACGTAAACGACTCCCTCAGTCAAAATAAAATTATTTTTACAGCACTACTATGCACACGTTTACTGTGTATTTACTGTATCAGTTCGGTTATTCACACGGGGAGGTTTAGGGAGCACTTTGATTGTTGAACGTTGTATTTTTTTTTCTTTTCCGACGTCGTTCGTGTTTCAAGAGAAGGAGGAAATGCCCCCACCGGAGACCCAGCCAGACCTTTGCTCCTCGATCTATCTGCATAGCAGTTCGACAAGGAAACAAATTGCCCTAGACTACGCACAGCGATGGCAAGATACTGCTGCCAACTGTCACAGCAGAATTCCCCTGAGCGCAGCGTGAGAACAACCCACACATGGATGTGCCGGTCGTAAGAGGATTTGCGGAACCCTCTGAAACAAAACTAGTTTTTATTCTGAGACGACACGGCCAGAAACGACACTCGCCATGGGGAGAGAGAAAAAAGAGAGAGAGAGAGAAACAGTGAGAGAGAGAGAGAAAAAAAAAAATTGTATAATTCTCTGGTGCTGCGCCAAAGCTACGGTTTAATAACCCGGCGGCAATTGCATTATTAAAGGCTAATCCAACAGACGCGGGGATCCAAGAATAATAATAAAAACCGCAAGCCTGGGCCCGTGCTCCCTCATTATTAAAAATAACACGGGCCGAAACGACACGCGATTAGTGTTTTGCCTCGTGTATTTGCTTGGAGAATATTAAGAATAAGCTTTACTAATTATCATATACCTTTCTCCGTTGAGAAAGGAACGGAGAATATTGGGAAACACAGGTTTAAGTCTCCTCAGAAAATAAAGCACATTAAGGGTGGGAAAAGGTGACACACAGTAGAACAAGGATTCTGCGGTGAACACGACAACAGTTAAAAATCAGAGGAAAAAAAATATTTAATGAGTAGATCTAAAAATATTTTATGTATACACGTTCTCGTAAAATATTAATCCATTAATTATAATAACGACATTCTATTATTTAAAATAAATTTAATTGTTTTAATTCCGTTGCAAAAGGAAAAATCATGAAACAACGTCACTGTCGTAGTGATACTTTATTCTATTTTACAGACTGATTTTTTGGTTTCGAAAAAAATTCTTCTCATACCGATTATATATATATATTTTTCCCAAATATAATTTCGAAGTAAAACAATTGACGACCTTATACAGACACTGTATTGCTATTATGACGACGTTTCGATACCTTTTTTTCGTACCTTCTTCAGGTATTTATCCACAGAGGAGGTGTTTACAAAAAGATTTAAACCACCATCCATTATCTCTTTGACAAGGAGAGGCATTGTTAGTGACTGAGACGGAATCGCAAGCGTGACATATTTTGACTGAGGGAGTCGTTTAAGTATTTTTTTACCGGACGAGCAGTGACACTCCCCCGATGCCGGTTAAGTCACGTGGTCACGCATTCCCCCCGCCCCCCCCCCGGGTTGCTTTATAAAGGGGGTTAATTGTAAAGTATTCAAATTGAGCCAGGGATTTGTTTCGAATGAATTTTTTTCTCTACCCGTCTGGTAAAACTTTGGGGGTAAATAAATACCCGTACAACGTCGGACATTCAGTTTTTTTTATATAAACGCTGATGATTGTATTCTGAGAAGGATATACGGACCTGTATGTACGAATGGAGAATGGAGAATTAGAACAAACAGACAACTAGAGCAGCTCATGAATAACGAGGTTTATCAAGAGCAGAAGGTTGGCCTGGATGGGGTCACGTACTTAGGATGGATGAAAGCAGAACACCTAGACGGATTATGGACTGGAAGCCAATTGGGAGGAGAAAAATGGGGAGACCCCGGACAAGGATGGGTAGATGACATCAAGAAGGATATACAAACCATGAAAGTAAGAGGATGGCCGAAGACTGACACAGGAGGGGGCGGAATGGAAGAAAATTGTTAATAAGGCCAAAGCTCACGTGCAACGTCGGACAATCAGTTGTTATATAAACGCTGATGATTGTATTCTAAGAAGGATATACGGACCTGTATGTACGAATGGAGAATTAGAACAAACAGACAACTAGAGCAGCTCATGAATAACGAGGACATTGTTAGGTTCATCAGGAGCAGAAGGTTGGACACGTACTTAGGATGGATGAAAGCAGGACAATCTAGACGGATTGTAGACTGGAAGCCAAATGGGAGGAGGAAAAGGGGGAGACCCCGGACAAGATGGATAGACGACATCGAGAAGGATATACAAACCATGAAAGTAAGAGGATGGCCGGAGACTCGCACAGGAGAGGGCGGAATGGAAGAAAATTGTTAATAAGGCCAAAACCCACATTGGGTTATAGTGACAATAAAATAAGAAGATTGTATTCTGTAGTTTTTTGTTAAATCAGAATTGATCTGCCTCATTATTTAACCTACATAAATATCATACGTTGATCACACACGTTCGCCGTTCCTTCATCCCCGTCCGAGATTAATTAAATCTGTCTCGTATCGCGTCACGCGTGACGTCACGGTGTGACGTCACCAACAGCTTACGTAGTTGTGGTAAAAATAATGAAATAAATACAACTGTGGATAAAGTGATTGACCAGCAGCTTTGCCTTGCACGAGAGTCGCGTGTGACATCTAGCGAGTAGGGGATGAACCGCCAATGTCCCTCCACGCTGGAGGAGACTGGAAGAATTGCCCTTGTCATTAAAATCCTCTCCGTAATTGGTTAAAATAAAAAAAGAGTAATTAATGTGTTGACCTAATCGAGAATAATTACAGAAGGTGAATGTGAGGAAAAGGGCAATAGGACAAAACAGTGGAAGGCACAACAAATGTATTTTGTTAAAAAAAAGGACACGCGTGGTATCGTGCCTGGAAAAATATTAAGTCATTCGTTATGAAGGGTTGGGATGATCCTCGTACAATATATATTTGAAGGGCGGCCCAGCAGCAAAGTTATAAAGCGGTGCGTGAGTGAGTTAAAAGAATCCTCCTGTCATATGTACGTCGAATATAGAAATAAAAATTATATATAATGAAAAATAATAAGACGGATAGCCAAATGCAGACAAAATAAGTGATGACAAAATAAGACAAAATAAGTGATTTTTTTGGGGGGGAAACAGGCTACATGAGGGTAATCCATATGGTGCAACTCCCCTTTAATAGCATAGGAAGGGATTTGAAAGGGGGAATGCGGAAAGGATAGAGGAAAGTAGCCAAGGGTTAACTAGGGGCCCCCGGGCTATATTTTAAGGATCCTACCGGGCATTCGCCTAAAAGTAATGCAGGACAAACCCTAGAAAAACCTGCATCAGGAAGGTCGGGCATTGGGTACGTGTCCCACGCCCTTCCGATAGCGGGAGAAGAGTTTGCTGTGGGGACGCAGCATTCCCTTCTCCGTGCCTCGACCAGTTTAGGAGGCACCTGACCGACAATTCCAATAGGAACAGCGGACAACTCTTACCGTATGCCCAACGTGGATTACCCTCATGTAGCCTGATGCCCTAAAAAAATGTATGTATGTATGTATTTACGTTAATTTCTAAACAAATTTAAACGCGTGGACAGATGTCAACAAAAATTGGTACACATATTCTTAAAAACACGTGAAACGGGTACTGTGGGGGTGGTGGGTTTGAGAAACCCCTAGCATAACTGTGGAAAGAATTATAATTGAAAAACGTGATCATTGTGTGTTAAACTTCTGCGCGTGCCAAGAGACCGTGACGTCACGCGACGTTACTACGCGCGACGAACGAAGGAAATAGTTCATTTTTCCGTGACGAAATAAATCAGAAATATTTTCACAGGATAAAAATTATAATTACATCCAGTAATACTCCATCGAATGATGATAATAATAATAAAAAAACAATACGAAATACTTTACGATCCTTGCGGCAAAATGTAAGTTAATTTTCGTCGCCATGTTTAGTGACTCCAATATGACGACTATTTGTTTACATTGTGAATCTAGCTAAGAATTTCATCAATTTTAATCTCAGGTAATGCCTGAAGACTGAGGGACAATTACATCCTGCAGTAGTCAAGGAGTATATTTAAGAAGAAATTCTGAAGTGTGTTTGTCAGGACTGATGCAATAAAATTCAATGTATTTTTACAGCTGTTCAATTAATGCACTATTATCTGTGGAAAGTGTGTACGGAACTAGGAACAGTTAGATTGAGGTTAAATCACTTCTTGAGTAAAGATTAATATAGAATTAAATACTTTTTCGGGTTTATATAAATGAGTACACGTGGCAACGCCGGGCACCAAGGCAACTGACAATATAAAAGGAGTATTCACATCCCTTTTATCCGTATAAGAATGTCTCAGTGTTATTTATAAACTGATCAACAAAGCCTGGACTCTGGAACTGGGCCAAGAATTCAATTTCGAAGCCATCGTTTATTCTTCCCCCCCCCCCCCAAAAAAAGAAAAGGCTACAGACAACTCAAATAGAAAATGAGGATTGCTTAAGTCGTCGTCCAAAATTCCTGCGGGCACATTTCTAAAAATAAAAATAAAACGACGAAAAGCGCCGCGTATTTCCGGTTTAATCGCCCGGGATCTTAGACGCGGCTCTAATTCGTGTTGTCCAGAACTTTCCAGAGAAGGGCCTCTGTAACATTAGGAAATCGCTCCAGTCTCTGGATAACGACCTAACTTCCACCGACGGCGTCCAGGTTAAAGTTCCTTGCGATTCGACAGATTAATGACCTTTTGAAGGACGGCCGAGGCCAGCCTCGAAGGTGGTGGTGGTGGTGGTGATGATTGATGGAATAAATTTCTCAGAACATATAAATAATTGAACCTTTTAAAAATTTCAAAAACTTTTTTAGACGCCGGTCTCTGGAACTGAAAGTAATTTACCTTAAACTTTTCTGTTCGCCCTTAAAACTACTCAAATTATAATCCTGTAACTGGACCGCTGCCATGTTGCAATCAACGAGTGCGATAGCGTTCAAGTTTCACATCCGCCTTTCGTCCATTCATAACCGCAATTTTTCCATGCTTCAATTCAACGATTTTCTTTCTGGTGATAAAGTTTAAAACTGGATAGAAAAAAAAAATTAGAAGGCAAACAAAGGATTGTAAAACCGAGATTTTTACAATTTCTAACCGCTTTAGATTAAATCTCATGCAGGATATAAGTAAACTTATTTTTAACGCTCTGCTCAGTAAAATTGTAAGTCTTATACATGAAATATTTAGGAATAAAAAAAGTAACATAATCAGAACCTTCCCAGAGAGCTCTGGAGGAGGCTACCTTTGGGGGATGCCTTCTCCTCTCTCCGTTTTCGAACTAAGGTTCCCACAATCCTAGGCACCTCGGGCTGTTTTCAGAGGTGTATGTTCAAGGGGTCGCAGACCTTGGGCATACGGTAAGAGTCGTCCGCTATTCCCATTGGAATAGTCGGCCAGCTGCCTCCTAAACTGGTCGAGGCACGGCGAGGTGAAAGCTGCAAGCCAACAGAAAACTCCCTCTCCCGCCATCCAGGGAAGGGCGTGGGACAAGTACCCAATGCCCGACCTACCTGCAGAAGGTTTTTCTAGGGTTTTCCCTGCATCACTTTTAGTCCAATTGCCGGGTAGGAACCTTAAACAATAGCCCGGGGCCCCTAGTTAACCCTTGGCTACACTCCTCTACCTTTCCGCAATCCTCCGTTCAATCCTTTTCCTAGGCTATAAGATGGGAGTTACCAGGAAATAATAAACTTTTAAATAATTAATTATAATGTTTATAATAATATATGTTTATTATAAATACTGTAGTTTTTTAGGGTAACAGGCTACATGACGGTAATCCACATGGTGGCAACTCCCCTTTAATAGCATAGGAACCCTAAAAAAACCTGCATCAGATAGGTCTGGCATCTGGTACTTGTCTCACGCCCTTCCCTGAATGGCGGGAGAGGAGTTTGCTGTGGGTTCGTAGCTTTCCCCTCGCCGTGCCTTGACCAGTTTAGGAGGCAGCTGGCCGACTTTTCCAATAGGAACAGCTGGCAAATCTTACCGTACGCCCAAAGTCTGCGACCCCGGTACATACACCTCTGAAAACAGGCCGACGTGCCTCGGATTGTGGAAACCTTAATTCAAAAAACCAGAGAGATGAGAAGGCATCCCCCAAAGGTAGCCTCCTCCAGAGCTTTTCAGGGAAGTTTCACCTGCGAGAGAATTCTCTCACAGGCTTTCTTGTCAAATACTGCAGGCTTTTTTTGTTTTGTTTTTAGGCAACAGGCTACATGAGGGTAATCTTCAAGATGGCAACTTCCCTTTAATAGCATAGGAAGGGATTTGAAAGGGGGGATGTGGAAGGGTAGAAGAAGGTAGCCAAGGGTTAACTAGGGGCCCCCGGGCTATAGTTTAAGGATCCTACCCGGAATTTGCCTAAAGAAATGCAGGACAAACCCTAGAAAAACCTGCATCAGGTAGGTCGGGCATTGGGTACTTGTCCCACGCCCTTCCGATAGCGGGAGAGGAGTCTCAAAGATACTCCCTCTCACAGTCACTTCACAGATTCTCCACCCCAACAGTAACACAATATATTTTCTTCCACAGACATCAGTGACAAGAATAATAAATTGATATATAATACAAAAATGAATTTAAATTTGTCTCCATTACATTCAGAAATACTAATTATATATTGGAACATATTATTTTAATTATTGAATGATTATTTCTTGGCTTGCAGTTGGTATCTTACTTTGTAAATAAGAACGGACTTATTTTGTCATATCTCCAAGGATAATTTCTGTACCTTTTCTCGCCCGTGCCCATAGAAGTTTCCTTCCATGTTGTGTGTTTTCTATAAGGATCCCCGACAACATCCACCATGCTGGGACGAACTTGACATTTAGAAACAAGTTCTTTCGATTACTAAAAATGTAAAGATTTGCTGACTTTCCGTAACGCAGCCTTTACTTATTCAAATGTAATTTACAAGAAAATGTCATGATGTTAAATAGAGAAGGAAAGTCTTTATGATGCTGTGTCACTGGGCCGCAAGGTGCAGAGGAAATAATAATAATATCATATTTCGTAGATCCTTGTAGAGAAGCTTCAAGGATGTGGAATGAGTCAGGGTTGTAAGAGCAAACCCCTGTATTTGAGTTCAAAATGATTCCTGAATATTTGCAGCTGAGACCTTTTTCTCCCCGCTTATGTTTCAACCCAATCGTATAAGAAATTAGTAAGATGCTGCTTGCTTGAGAGACGATTTCCCCCGCCCCCGCAGAAGACACACCGGTGTGAGTTAACATGGAGGGTTCTTGGTATTCCTGGGAGAAGGGAGCAGCAGCTACAAGAAACTTTATCACGATTTGCTGGTCTGACGCGCGCTAGTGCTCTTTAAAAATACAAGCGGCCAAGCCAGGGCCTTGCGTATCGATTACCTTGCAGGGCAAGCGAGCCTCCTGCTCACAATAGGGTCAAATGGTGTGAGTGTGTGAGTCTCTTCCTCAAAAGTCCTCCTCCTCCAGCAGCCCCGTGCGTTGGCCGGGAATCGAACAAAAGATAAGCCGCCACGGGTGACAATTAAACGGCGACCCAACACGTCGTTAGGGTAGGGCAAGGTCGATGCTTGTCCCCTCCCTTGAGCTCACATTACACGATATACAACGCACCGTTATTTAATAAAGGAATGAATGTGTGTGTGTGTATGTGTGTCAAAAACCAAAAGAGCCCCTGACGATCTATTTAATATATATATATATATATATATATATATATATATATATATATTAACTTACGATAACTGGTTTCGTACGAGAGTCAGGGGTTTGCTCTTACAACCCTAACTCATTCCACACCCTTGAAGCTTCTCTACAAGGATCTACGAAATATGATATTATTATTATTTCCTCTGCACCTTCCGGCCCAGTGACACAGAATCATAAAGACTTCCCTTCTCTATTTAACATCATGACATTTTAAAGTAATTCACATTTGAATAAGAAAGATAGCCAAATACAAACCGAAGAAAAAAGGGTAATATAAATACCACACAACAACGTTTACTTGTCACCTTTCCTTCAGGTGCCAAGAAGAGTCTAGAGCGACACAACTGCACTCGTCAGTGGAGAAAACTCAAAAGCGACGAAAACGCAACGACAATGGGAGAGCCGTAACAATAAGGGGACGACGACAATGGGAAAACAGAAAGGTTTAGCGCAACAATAAGGGATTATAGCAATTATTGAGTTTTAAATTTTGAGTTTGGTCAACTGACGAGTGCAGTTGTGTCGCTCTAGGCACTTCTCTGCATCTGAAGGAAAGGTGACAAGGATCCCTGAAACGTTGTTGTGTGGTATTTATATTATCCTTTTTTTGGTCTGTATTGGCTATCTTCCTTATTCATTATTTTCTATCAGAGGTCAATTATTTTCATTGTAATTTAAATTTTTTTAAAAAGAAAAATTATATATGAGTGTATTAAAATAAGGGTTTAATCAATCATAATATTAAAAAATTCTTATATTCTTAAGGGTAATTCTGATGTTTGTTGATTGCTTTTTTTTTATTTCACTCAAGGTTCCCAATAAATCCTAAACAATTTTAAGTACATCTTAAGCTTCATGTAATAGAGTTTAATTAATAATAAAGATAGCCAATACAGACCAAAAAAAAGGTAATATAAATACCACACAACAACGTTTCTGGGATCCTTTTGAGTGTTGTCACCTGACGAGTGCAGTTGTGTCGCTCTAGGCTCTTCACAGCACCTGAAGGAAAGGTGACAAGGATCCCCAGAAACGTTGTTGTGTGGTATTTACATTACCCATTCATTTAAAATACATATTATATTATGATGTAATAAGAATTCGTGTAGGCACACGAACAGAGATCACATTTGTGCTCTCGAAGGCGTTTTCAGTCAGCTATTAACATTTAAAGAGGATAAGCAGATACAGTGGAAAGGTTTTCATGGAGAAGAGGTTCCGAACACTGTGTGATGGACGCTGTAAGGATCAGACAGACAGACGTCGCACCGCACACGGAGTCTTACCACCCCCCCACCCCCACCCCCACCCCCACTCCCCCCCGGCCATTCAGATATTCTGCATCGTCTTCGGCTGATATTAAATTCCAGAAACTTTTCCAACTTTCTTCCAGGAAACGAAACGACTGTGACAAAGTGGAGCGAAAATTCAAAGTCTCTGAATAGGAATTTACTAAGAGGTTAAATTGTTGCTATCAGAGAATCACGCACGACAATGTGAAGATTAAAACGAAACATCTCTGAAGATTTGGTTTTATTAAAGGATAAAACAATGTTTTTTTAACAAATATTAAACTCAATTAAAATGAAAATAATGAATAATAAAGACAGCCAAATACAGACAAAAAAAAGGTACACACGGTTAGATTTATACACGAGGATATTAAACGACAGATTAAAAGAAATACGTTGTTTAACAGTCGTACTGATAGACGCGAGAAAAGGGGGAAAAACAGGAAGCCAAAGAATATCACGTTAAAAATATGCCTATTATGATATCTAGTCAAGGAATTACTTATGCTTCTATAAACGACGAAAATTATTTAATTCTAAAATAATAAATTGTTTTCAAAGAATTGTGTGTTATAATTTTCCTCAGGGAGCCTTGGTTTCCCTTTCCACCTTTCTTTACTGATCATTTTTGGATTTGTTAAATAAAAAAAAAAGGAAACATTTTTACCATCATTGTATTTAATCATTTGAATCAAAAATAAGAAAGACAGCCAATTCAGACAAGAAAAAATGATGATGATGATGATGATGATGATGATAATATAAATACCACACACCGTGATTCTGCGGATCCTTGTTTTCCTTCCCTTCAGGTGCGGAGAAGAGCCTAGAGCGACACAACTGCACTTTTCAGTTGACAAAACTCGAAAAAGTTTCACGAAACATGACGAAAGAAACAAGGATCCCAGGAACGTTGTGTGGAAGTCTGTATTGGCTGTCTTTCTTATTCAATAATATGTAGTTATGTGTATAGATAGGGTAGTATACCCTTAAAAGTGATGAAAAACCAATTAAACCAGTAATTAATACTAAATATACTGAATTCTGTTCGACATCACCCAAACTATTAAAATTAAAAAAGCCTCGTCTGACTGAAAAAATCTAATAAATTAAATTGCCTGTATGTGTGTATTGTGTATGTGTGGAGATATTTTTTTTAAACTCAGTAACCCTCGAAAATTAAAAATTTCTACCCTCGTGCACCTACGCCCAGCACCTCCCTAACCCCCGTCAACCCCCGCACGTTGCTAAGGTTGTCAAAAATTAATTCAGCGACATCCATAACCACTGAATTGCCTCGAATCCTGGTTGCTTTTGGGTTGTTTTTATGTAACACCCCCCCCCCCTCTCTACATCCCCACCCCCTAAGCGTGCTTGCCTACCATACCGATAATTATACACAAACAGCATCGGTAGAAATACTATCTACGTCATTGTCCCCGATAAATATTTATTCCACGCTTCGCTTCGACCGTATGACATGTTTGAATATTTGTCCCCCGCTCCCGCTGTTTTTTTGGGGGGGGGAGTTAACCGACAAGTTGAATGTCATAATTTAAACTCAGTGACAAACATAACCCCGGATTCGACTCCAATCTCGATTTGTTTTTAGTTTTTTTTGCGTTATTTTTAAGTAATGCCACTCCACCCCTCCCACCATTAAGGGTGCTCCGCCTCTCTCAAGCCCGAAAGTGGTTGAAATAATACTACAGAGAACATGTGGAGAAATTTTATGAATCGCGAAAAATATTTATCATACGTCACACGATGTTTCTGGAAGCCTTGTTCCTTTCCTCAGGTGCAGTAAAACGCAAGAGCATAGAGGGACACAACTGCACGATTCAGTTGAAAAAAAACTTAATAGTACCTGAAGAAGCGTCATGAGGATATTACCACTTCTTTTATCTGAATTTGGCTATCTTTTTATTTTATTATTATGAAATAATGATAATGCAGGGGGGGGTTTTTTTTACCAAATTACAGACAATATTTATTTATTTAAATAAAACAACGTTTCGGGACGTGTTTTTCTATCTTCTTCAGGTCTTGCCTTATTAGCCCTAAATGTTAAAAAGAAACTATTTACACATTGTATTAAAAAAAAGGTCACAAAATTTGGAAGTTCGCCTGAGGAACTTTCTAAATCACCAGCATGCACTTGTCAGTTGAGAAAAACTTCAAACCCCTTTTTTAATCGATTTTTTATTTTATTTATGTGTTTTTTTTTTAAATTCAGTATTCCATATATTTTGTAACTATGATCTCTTCACTAGGATCTGTTTCTATCTTGTCCACGTGTTGTCATTCTTATTACCCCCAGAATATGTTAAGACTTGGGGAAAATGACTTACTCCTAATATCACAGTTTTGCCTTGACTGTTACAAGAAGGGTAACTTTGCCTTCAGCATTCTTCTTCTTCCACAAATATTTTAAGCTGTAACCCCACCATCGTTGCTTTCAGTTATTTTTAATGACGGTTTTGAGAGACAAACGAAAATGGCTACTTTCTGGGGGCTGTTGAAGACTCTGGTTGTGTGTGTGGCCAGCGATATTATTGCAAGAAGACGAACCCTCTTGTGCTTGACGGGGGGACTTTTCCTCCTCTCCGCCCCCGGTCGTCCCCTCAGACGCGCAAGACGGGGGGGGGGGGAGGGGGGCACCCAAATTGTGTCGTTAAAAATGCAGGCGGCCATCTTTGCGTGGCGACCGTGTTTTGTTTGTAGCGTGGCTTGGCCGTATCCATAATGCAACGCGCGCCTGCTGATGGATTTCAATTAAGCCCCACACACACACACACACACACACACACGTACAGAACGCTCCAGGTACAAATGTACATTTCAGAGTACCAACGCCGGCATGACTATTTTATCAGACACGCGAAAAGTTGCAGTTGGCGGGGGGGGAGGATGGGGGGGGGCGGAAAAAATGTTTCTCCAACCCCAGCTGCTCTCTCTCGCCCTGTCTCCAGAGTGTGCTAGTACTCGCTGGTCAGAACCTCCGTTACCTTGCTGCTGCTGCTGCTGCTGCTGAAAACCTCATTTCATGATTTACTCAGGGCATTCCCCTTTCGAATAATTAAAAAAGGCCAGAACTCCTTCGCCAGATCCATTCCTCCCATCTCCTCTCTCCTTCCTTCTCCCCGCCATTCACTTCTCCAAGTAACGCCAACTAGCTGCTAGCTCCATCTACAGTGGAAATCCCCTTTTAAAACGATACTGTTTTTTCCGTGATAGGAGGAGGAAATTGAAAATTTCTACCCCTGTCCACCTCCGCCCAGCACCTCCCAACCCCCGTCAACCCCCCCACGTTGCTAAGGTTGTCAAAAATAAATTCAGCGACATCCATAACCACCGAATTGACTCGAATCACTTTTTATGTAAGACCCACGCCCCCTACATCCCCCCCCCTAAGCGTGATTGCCTGCCATACCGATAATTATACACAAACAGCATCAGTAGAAATACTATCTACATCATTGTCCCCGACAAATATTTATTCCGCGCTTCGCTTCGACCGTTTGACATGTTTGAATATTTCCCCCCTCCCCCGCTTTTTGGCGGGGGAGTTAAACGGCAAGTTGAATGTCATAATTTAAACTCGGTGACAACCATAATCCTGGATTCGACTCGAATCTCGATTTGTTTGTTTTTTACGTTATTAAGTAATGTCACTCGACCCCTCCCACCATTAAGGGTGCTCCGCCTCTCCCAAGCCCGAAAGTGGTTGAAATTATACAACAGAGAACATGTAGAGAAATTTTTAGAGGAACTAATTGTTCAGAGTCTATGAGGCAAATGGAGATAATTATGTGGTGTTTTGAGGATTTGGACAGGATCGATAAAGGAGGAAGATTGAAACTAACGCGTTCAAACTACAAAAACACCACTGCATTACAAGGAATAGGAGTTAAACACGTTGATTCAATCTGATACATCTGGTAGAAATTTCGTTGACTGACTGACTGACTGACTCTTTGACGCTACGGTCCTTGGTCTCCGCAACTACCTTCTTCCGCAGCTCTCTTTCGATCGCCTTGGTCCTCCATCGCGCGTAGGTCTTCCTCCGCCTCTTCAATCCAAAGCTTTCTTGGTCTACCTCTGTATCTTCTGCCACCTGGATTGCCCCTCCAGAACTTTATTTGGTTCTCTTGTATTCTCCATCCGATGTACGTGTCCCTTCCCAACACACTAGAGCAGTTTTTATCACAGATATTACATCATCCTGCTCATTTCACAGGGTCTCTAAGCTCCTGATTTGTTCTAATGCTCCATCCCAGTTCTGTTTTCTTCCTCAATACCTTTCTTTCCCATGACATTAACCTTTTTTCTTCGGATTTATTTAATATCGCATGTCTCCGCTCCATATGTAAACCACTGGTTCAACTATAGTTTTGTAAATTGTCAACTTAGCTTTCCGTGACATTGATTCTTAATGTTGGAAATAAAGCCGCGTAACATCGATTTCCAGTCTGGCATTGATTTCCTTTTTAGCTTCATTTTGTACACAGCTGCCTGCGAGGGCTATTCTCTCGCAGGCAGTACCTGCGAGGGATGTTCTCTCGCAGACAGAACCTTGTAGGAGAGACACGAAGGGGCTACCTTGGGGATGCCTTCACATCTCTCTGGTTTTTTGAACTAAGGTTCCCAAAAGCCGAGGCACTTCGGCCTGTTTTGAGAGGTACATGTTCCGGGGTCACAGACCTTAGGCATACGGTAAGAGTTGTTCGCTGTTCACATTGGAACAGTCGGCCAGCTGCCTCCTAAACTGATCGAGGCACGGCGAGGGGAATGCTGCGACACCCCACAACAAACTCCCTCTCCCGCCATCCAGGGAAGGGCGTGGGACAAGTGCCCAATGTCCGACCTACCTGATGCAGGTTTTTCTAGGGTTTCCCCTGCGTTACTTTTAGGCGAATGCCCGGTAGGATCCTTAAACTATAGCCCGGGGGCCCTACTTAACCCTTGGCTACCTTCCTCTACCCTTCCGCATCCCCCCTTTCAAATCCCTTCCTATGCTATTAAAGGGGGGAGTTGCCACTATGTGGATTACCCTCATGTAACCTGTTGCCATAAAAAAGTTAAAAAAAAATAAAAGTGATCAGAGAGCCTAGGTATCTAAATTCCTGCACCCCTTCAAAACACTCACGTATTGCCTCTTTAACTTTTCATTTGAAATTAAGCAGTCCAGGAAAATTCTTTGAAATATTCTTATGACCAAAAAAAAAAAATTAAAATACGCAGACTAACGAATCATTCATCATTGCCTAATGCTGTCTATGCAAAAAAATTAAATCATTAATTTATTCCACTAACCCTTGGGAACGTTGCCAAATCTCTTAAAATTTAACCAATGAATATTTATGTAAGAGAGTGGAGGTTGTGGTGGTGGTGGTGGTGGCCATCTAATTCACATTCAACAACTCACTCGTCTTGGCCGATGTGAACGCAATTTTTCATATTCCTCCTCTTGACAGTGTCGTTGATTACAGATTTCGGACAGCGTCATCATTTTTTTGTTGTTGTTGTTATTGGTATACACAGAACATTAGGCGTTGATTGAATTCCTATTTAGCCGAAATACTATTTTATTGTCAACTGGAATTAAAAATCGTGAAGGTAGGTTAAAGGTAAACTAAGAGGGCTTATCAAAAACTTTATGAATATTACAAAACAAACGAACGTTGCAATTAGTGTTTTTCTTATAGGGGCAGGTGGCTAGCCTGTCGCCCATCAGGTAATATTTGCAATGAGATGAAGAGGACATGATAAATAAGATCATGGAAGAATATAAAACAAATTGGGAGACTGAACATAAATTTACAGAAGACAGAGAATACATGTGTTTAGGAAAAGATGTAGAAGACATAACACTCAAAGCAGGAAAAATAAAAAAAATGTGAATTTTTTTAAATACTTTGGGGGTTGTCAATAATTATAAATGTAGGAGCAAGTGAATATAGAGATACACAAACTAAAATTGCAATGGCAAAAGAATGCTACCAAGATTTTACACGAAATAATTTGGAATAAAAATTTAACAAAGGAGACAAAAATTTATAAGAGCATATTAAATACTGAACATTCTATGTTATGAACTGAAACTTGGCCCCTGACGTAAAGAACAAAATTAGAGCAGTAGAATTCGATTATCTGAGGAGAAGTCCTCAAAAAACAACAACAAGACAGGATAAAATTAAGAAATTAGCTCCTCTGGAAAGAAATTAACGTAACCACGTCTGTCGTTTCCATTTCTGTCCGTCGTTCCAATCTCCCTCTTCCCAAATTCCTATCCTCCATTATGGTTTTCAACATGGGTTTTCCCACTTTAGTCTGGGTCTTCCCCCGTTTATTTTTTTCCAAAAGGTGTGACCATTGATATATTTATTTTGGCCATCTTCCATTTTCCATTCTCTATACGTGACCGTAACCATTTAAGGGTTTTATTATCAATCCTTTTTAACGACAGTCGTGGTTACGTTCATTATTTTCTTTCCAAAGAAGCTCAGTTTCTAATTTTATCCTGTTTTTTTTTCTTTTTTTAAAGACTTCTCCTCAGATAATCGAATTCTACTGTTCTAATTTTGATCTTTACGTCAGGGGCCAAGTTTCACTTCCATAACATAGAATGTTCTGTATTATTAAGCTCTTATAAATTTTTGTCTCCTTTGTTAAATTTTTATTCCAAATTATTCCGTGTAAAATCTTGGTAGCATTCTTTTGCCATTGCAATTTTAGTTTGTATATCTCTAAATTCACATGTTCCTACATTTGTAATTATTGACAACCCCCAAAGTATGTGATTAAAAGTGGAATTATGTTACACTAGGATGAAGGTATATATATGACGTACTATACTTATAATTGTAGAATGTATCATCGAATATGTAATTTATTAATTTCTCCTATTTATTGTGGACGTATGACTGTGACGCTGTGTTATTGAAATGTTCTGTGTGTGTGTGTGTGTGTTTGTGTGTGGATGTGAATAAAACTATTGAGGATGGTTAAAGGGTTTTTTAATTATTTTTATCAAAACGTAAATAAATTCCGCGTGATAGTCTTCGGCTCAATCTATCTATATAATGAAAAAGGATGTATATTTGTATGTATGTATGTAGGTATGTATGTATGTATTTACGTTGTTCTTTATACAAATTTTATCGCGTGGACAGAATGCAACAAAAATTGGTATACGTATTCTGCCAAAATCGAGAACCGGTACTGTGGGGGTGACAAACCCATAGCAATAAATGGGGAAAGAATTATAATTGAATAACGTGATAATTTTGTGTTAAATTACTGCGCGCCAAGAGACCGTGACGTCACAGCACCCGCAAGGGAGAAACGTTACTACGCAACGAACAAAAGGGTAATGGTTCCTTGTCGCGTAATGAAATAAAGCTGGAAATTGAATAAAAAAGTATAATTACATCCAGGAAAACTCCATCGAATGATAATAAAAAGCAATACTAAATACTTTACGATCCCTTGCAGAAAATGTATGTTTTTTAGTGCCATATAAGTGAATACAATATGGCGACCATTTGTTTACATTGTGAATGTCGCTAACAATTTCATCAATTAAATCTATCGTGATGTTAAATACACTTTCGGGTTTATATAAATAATTAGACGGGAAACGCCGGGAACTCTGCTAGTCTATATAATAAAAAAGAATGTATATTTGTATGTATGTATGTATGTATGTATTTACGTTGTTCTTTATACAAATTTTATCGCGTGGACAGAATGGAACAAAAATTGGTATACGTATTCTGCCAAAATCGAGAACCGGTACTGTGGGGGTGAGAAATCACTAGCATAAATGTGAAAAGAATTATAATTTTAAAAAGTGATCATTAAGTGATAAAAATTACTGTGCGCCAATATATCATGACGTCACGCGACAGAGAGAGAGACGTTACTACGCGACGAACAAAGGAAATAGTTCGATTTTTCCGTAATTAAATGAAGCAGAAATATTTTCATTGAATAAAAGTATAATTCTATCCAGTAATACTCCATCGAGTGATAATAAAAAAACAAAATACTTTACAATCGTTGAGGGAAAATGTTAGTTAATTTAGTGAGTGCATGCAATATGGCCACCATTTGGAATGTAGCTATCAATTTGATCACTTCAATCCTTCGTAATGTGCGAATACTGATGGACAATACTCAAGAAGTACTGTCTGAAGACTTACTGACAATTATATTTCTAAAGAATAACCATGGTATGTTTGTTGCTATTATGCAATTAAATTCTATGTATCTTATAGCTATTAAATTAATGCAGTATATTTATGTATTGATAAAGAAATTCTGAGGTATGTTTGTTGAGATTGATGCAATAAAATTCAATGTATTTTATAGCTGTTCAATTAAAGCACTATTGGTCGAAATAGGAACAGTTAGATTTAGGTTGTGTCTTCTTGACTAAAGATTAATATAGAATTAAATTCTTTTTCGGGTTTATATAAATAAGACACGGGCAACGCCGGGCACTCAGCTAGTATGTCAATATATCTCTCTACATATTTCCATGAATGCTAAATTAAATAAGATTTATCATAGAGTCGAGGCTGATTAGACCCGTCCAATATTCACATAGTTCGTCATATTTCTCCAGACGCGGGACGGGACGGGGACGAGGACGGACGGAGATGGAAGGACGTTTTGTGAAGGCGGAGCACGTAGCAATACTTATCACGCACCACAGATCTCGGGGCCGCAATCAAACAGCTCAAATTGCAGTTCTCCTTTTTTTTATTTTTTTTGACGTCTCCAACACACTAAATCTGAGCCGTGTTTCATTCGGTGAATAGCGGGGTAAATGTAGCTCATGAACCAGAAAAGAAGAATTATATACGACGATACGCAGCGGCCAGGGCTTCTACTGTGTTTCATTCACTTCCGAACTAACAGATATATTGTAGTAATTAGTAATTAATCCATTGTTATAATTGCAAAGTAAAGGACTCATTATTAGAGTAATATAAAGCATACACCGCAACACAGGCGGCACGCGACACAAAGAGTACATTGTTAAGACGTACGCATTCAAAAATCTACGAGACGAACAGTCAGTCAACGGGGAGAAGCGAAAGTGTTTAGTTGGAAGTCGGACGGCGGACAAATATCCATCTAGAGAGGCTGCAGGTTGAAACCAAGTAAAAGGGTTTCACTCGGTGGTTTACCTGCTACAAACAGTACCTTAATAAGTCATGCCGCAGTAAATACTCAATAAGTAAAGAGACCGTCACCGAGAGAAAGTTGGTAATAATCTGACTGACCATTGATTCGGAAGGAGTAGCCGTTTCCAGCTGAGAGAACCTAAAGTTTCGACAGTGTTTTGTAACCAATTTAAATTCAGTGATATCCCCAAAAACGTGTGCACAGAAAACCCCAAAATTGAGACCTGGTCGGCCGTAAGTAAAAAAAAAACTCTAAAATTTATTTGTAAACCATTTCTTTAAGATACGTCAGATCGTTCTTCAATTATTTCTTTTCTTTAATTATTCATTTCTTTAATTGTTTTGTTAGTTAATTTAAATTCAATCTGTAATCTTATTTTCATCCGCAACAAAATTCGTCGAGGTTTAGACGAATTAACTTCAATAAAAGTAAAAGTAATTTTTGTTTATATAAATTCAGCCATCATTTGTAGTTTTTTAAATTATTACAATATATCCCCCAAAAAAAGTTATTAAACAAGGGCTCACCATGGCATCAGGCTCAATGCAGACGCTCTGTGTGTGTGTGTGTGTTTGTTTTTATCGGTCTTTTAAAGTTTAAAAAATAGTCAACGTCTGTGTTTTAATACTAAAATAATTACATAACCTACGTACCAAATAACAGCCCCAATTATTTTACTTACCACACAATATTTATTTATCATTTATTTGGTTTAATTTGGCATAAAAACTGTAGAAAGCCGATTAACTCTGTTTATGGGAATTAAATATGGTCATTATCTAAAAAAAACTTATGGAACAAGTAAAATTATTGACGACTGTACAGTTGTAATTATTGTAATTAATAATAATTGTTGATTACAAAAATTAGTAAAGGAATACGACGAAGGTGAATATGGGAACGCCAAAATCAATTCGCATAAAGAAATTGATTTGAAGTAGTTTTTATTTGATTGAAATAAATTAATTATTTAATTGCGAAAATTACTATATTAAGTACCACATTATTAATTTAATTTAGTGTATATTTGATATGTTATCGATTATTTATATATTTAAAATCATTCCTCTCAGCGAGAGAGAAACAGAGACCGCGTAAGCAAGGGCAGGCAGGGTTGTGCGCGATGCATTGTAAAATGGAGGAGCTCCTGCTGTAGGGGTGGGGCTTAGACTCGTGGACTGACACACCTGCTCGTGGACTTTGAGATACCTGCTACGACTTCTACTAGCAACCCGCACGACAAAATCACGAAATCCCATACTAAATTTGAAACGCTTCAAAAAGGAGGCGGTCATGCCATCTGTTGGGATTTGGCTAGTACTAAGGATTTAACATGGGGTTTGATTTTCACGGAGCTCGATACATCAGGGGAGCAGACGGGCTTAGTAGTTGGCGAACTTTTCAGCTACGTCACACCTGCCCCGTGTTCCTGCCTCGCCTTGGGCAGAGGCGTTGACCAGAACTAAGCAAAATGGCGTCGTTGTTCTCTGAATTAAGCGGTGCGTTTTTGATTGAATATTCATTATATTTAATTAAGAGGAACATTATTTAGTACAGTAAATTACACACTATTATTTAGCTCAGTTATTTGTCGGATTATATATATATATATATATATATATATACTTGACTGTAGTAAAATAATTTAATAAACCCCCACTGCAGTTTCATTTACCTAGACATAAATAATTTCGGCTGCTGTGCGTATTTAATTATTATTACACATTTCCTACATCCAGATTGACTTATTATGACTACGTGACAAAACTCACATCTGAATTGGCAGTCAACTTGCCATTTAAGTTCCCCAAGCGCGACAATAGGTTAGTTTAAAAAATTCTTTTAATAATATATTCCAGACATTCATTTAGTGTCGGATAATCTAATAGCGGTATCGTTAGCGTGACGTCACAGCTAAGTATATTGTAATAAACAGATTAAAAAGGCGTCTAAATAATTAAAAAGAATGTTAAGTGAAACAATTAATCAACTTTATTCATGAAGTTAAAACACATATAATATTTGGCACAATAATATTTGGAATCTCAGGGTCTTTACTGGGTTTGATAAATGGGTGAATTGAATTTACAATAATTTATAATTACATTTAGCCTTTATTGAAGTTAATTCGACTAAACCTCGACGAATTTTGTTGCGGATGAAAATAAGATTACAGATTGAATTTAAATTAACTTACAAAACAATTAAAGAAATGAATAATTAAAGAAAAGAAATAATTGAAGAACGATCTGACGTATCTTAAAAAAATGGTTTACAAATAAATTTTAGAGTTTTTTTTTTTTTTACTTCCGGCCGACCAGGTCTCAATTTTGGGGCTTTCTGTGCACACGTTTTTGGGGATATCACTGAATTTAAATTGGTTACAAAACACTGTCGAAACTTTAGGTTCTCTCAGCTGGAAACGGCTACTCCTTCCGAATCAATGGTCAGTCAGATTATTACCAACTTTCTCTCGGTGAAATTGGTGACGGTCTCTTTACTTATTGAGTATTTACTGCGGCATGACTTATTAAGGTACTGTTTGTAGCAGGTAAACCACCGAGTGAAACCCTTTTACTTGGTTTCAACCTGCAGCCTCTCTAGATGGATATTTGTCCGCCGTCCGACTTCCAACTAAACTCTTTCGCTTCTCCCCGTTGACTGCTGTTCGTCTCGTAGATTTTTGAATGCGTACGTCTTAACAATGTACTCTTTGTGTCGCGCGCCTGTGTCGCGGTGTATGCTTTATATACTCTAATAATGAGTCCTTTACTTTGCAATTATAACAATGGATTAATTACTAATTACTACATTACGCCCCAAATTCCGTTTGAGAAAGGAAATGTCTGGACTTTACTCTTCGAAAACTGAATTTTTATTCTTTTCTCTCTCCTACAATTTTGCCCTAATTTGTCAGATCGCTCGGAAACTTATACCTAATTACCATTCATTTAAAAGATTTACACATTCCCATCAAATATTGGTGAAACTTATTATTTGTTTGATTATCCAAATGGTCTAGATCCTACAATTTATTACGGTTTGAAATTAATTGTGCATTCCTTAAAACTAATGCCATAAAATTAAATTTTTTTTTTTTAATAATATTGAATTAACTTAATTTAAATTCATTTAATTTATAACTATTATTCCTCTTAAACATCAATGCTCTCTCTTAATCTGAAGTAAGCTTTGACCTACTTTCTCCAGATGTCAGCTGTTCTTTTGTTTATATCTCCCCCTCCATTTTTCAACTGTCTCACGTGACAACAGCACAGTGCCACGCCCCCTTTTCTTTACACAACAAATATTACTTAAGACATCACACATTCTACAACACAAAATTTAAAATCAACCACGTGACAGCTTTAACATGCCACGCCCCCTTTTTCTCTGCATATTAGCTTATGTTCAATCATCACAACATCTGCTTCAATACTCAAATTAAATTCACTCATGTGACAGCTTAACATGCCACGCCCCTTTTTCTCTTTTCAAACATTTAGTTTACATTTCTTAAAATTATCTTAAACTATTTCATGTCATGTGACAGAATAAACATGCCACGCCCCTTTTTCTCTTTTTCAACATTTAATTTATCTCTTAAAATTTATCTTTAAGTATTTCATCTTAATTCTACACCTTCTCCTCTATTTACACATTAAACTTCTCAAAGTCCTCTTCAAAACATTTCAATTGTGAGTGAGCAATCATTCAAAACTTAAATTCTTTCATGTGACAGCTTAAACATGTCACGCCCCTTTTTTTTTTTCTAACATCACTATCTTTAGTAAACAAAAACATTGTAGCAACACGCCACGAAATTATCAAGAAAATAAAGAAACGTTCTCGGTCACGAATGCCGCTCGCCTATCCGCAAAACACTTCCTAGTGGTCCCCTATCACAAAATGAATTAAGCGAGAATTTTGACCCCCCCAGTATTTCGATGAAAATCATAAGAAACCCATATCATAATGATCTTTCTTTCCAACTTCCTAACATCTGCTTTTTCCTTCACCAACTTTGGTTAGAACAGCATCAATATTCAATTTGAAGAAAACAAGGAATAGCTTTAGTTTTAACAGAATAAGCACCTAAAGGTGATGAAGACCAAATTGTTGAAAGGAAACTACAATTTGTAGCAAGAAGGTTCCCTAGGTGTGCTAGACCTATGATAGTTAAACATGACTATCCCCTCAGGTATAAGATGGAAGAAAAACAGAATCTTGAAAATCTAGGAAAAATAGTTCTGTTAGCTGAAGTAACCACGTTAGCCACACGTGTAATTAACAAAGAACGTTAATCCTTCTAATTATTTAAATCCCTTCTAAACTTTACATCTATCCAGTATCTCTGAACTCAAATATGCCTTGACCTGCATTCTGCCAGAATTCCCCAGCTGTTCCATGTTTACATTTGATCAGCTGTTCTTTATTTACGTCTTTCTCCTTTCCTACATTCACCAATGTTAGAATCTTATTACCAAATTCTATGTTTAAATAACATTCAATATATCCCACCACTTGTTTTAAATTCTTAAATCCCATCTGTTTTATCATCATCAATTTTATTTCCATATTTCTCAATGTTTCCATAGCAATACTCCCATTTCATCTTTGTAAACAAACATTTCTATCATATTCTGATTCACAACACCTCCCTGTAATTCTTCTATTCTTTCATAACTTTCTATCTCCTTTTCTTTTGCCACTATCTCACCTATTTCCCCCACTACTTCTTCTCCCTGCTCATCAATACCTTCAACATTTAACCCTTTAATTTCTCCTTCATCATCATCAGCCTTATACTCCAACAAAATTAAATTTCTTTCAACATTTTCATTAGCTACCACTTCCATTTCATCTACATTTTCAATATATTTCTCCTCCTTTAACCTCACTTTATTTTCTACTTCCTTTCCACTAGCTATCACTTTCATTTCATTAACATTTGCATCATATTTAACCTCCAATAACCCCACTTTATTTTCTTCCACCTTTTCACTAACTATAACTTCTATTTCATTAAAATTTTCATCATATTTCTCCTCCCATAATCCCACTTTATTTTCTACTTCCTTTCCACTAGCTATCACTTCTATTTTATTGCTTACATCCTTGCTTACTTTTTCTACACAATCAGATTTTATCTCTGCACTGCCCACTTTAATATTCTCAATACTTTTATCATTTCCTTCATTATTTTCATCTCTCCATTTTCTTACTTCTGCTGCTAACCTCTCACAATTCCTCCTACATTCCACTTTGGATTCATTTATTTCGGCCTTTAATTCTACTATGTTTGCCTCATACCTATTTTTCAAATCTACAATGTTTTCATCTAGTTTTTCCCATTTCGTACCCATTTCTGCTAAATTTTTATTATTCTCAGCTCTAAACTCTGCTAAATTTTTATCATTTTTCATACCCATTTCTGCTAAATTTTTATTACTTTCACTCAAATCTGAAATGTTTTTATTGATATCTGCTAAACTTATCTTTAAGTATTCTAATAGCATCATACTTCCACTATCTCCTCCCACCTGTCTCTGGGAATTATTACTTCTAGAACCCATTTTCTCTACATTAAATTTAACTTAAAAAGAAACGACTAAACTTAAGCTACTATCTTTAACTTTAAATGCACATTTAATCATTTTTCTTTCTTTTCAATAACCCTCTAACTTTCACACGCGTAACATTCATTTCCAAAAATTTCATGCACATCCTATCCAAATTAAAAATACTTTCTTGCACCAATACCGAGGTTAGTCAGATTTCGTTCTTTAATTATTATTCTACCCTATTTATCGAAAATCGTGCCACACGTTGTTGCGCCAATTTGTAATAATTTAATATAAAAGACTAATGGCTGTGGCTGAATAAAAATATTTATGTGAACAATTAATCAAATTTATTAAAGAAATTATATACAATAATATTTAGCACAATAATATTTGGAATCTCAGGGTCTTTACTGGGTTTGATAAATGGGTGAATTGAATTTACAATAATTTATAATTACATTTAGCCTTTATTGAAGTTAATTCGTCTAAACCTCGACGAATTTTGTTGCGGATGAAAATAAGATTACAGATTGAATTTAAATTAACAAACTAAACAATTAAAGAAATGAATAATTAAAGAAAAGAAATAATTGAAGAACGATCTGACGTATCTTAAAAAAATGGTTTACAAATAAATTTTAGAGTTTTTTTTTTTTTACTTACGGCCGACCAGGTCTCAATTTTGGGGTTTTCTGTGCACACGTTTTTGGGGATATCACTGAATTTAAATTGGTTACAAAACACTGTCGAAACTTTAGGTTCTCTCAGCTGGAAACGGCTACTCCTTCCGAATTAATGGTCAGTCAGATTATTACCAACTTTCTCTCGGTGAAATTGGTGACGGTCTCTTTACTTATTGAGTTTTTACTGCGGCATGACTTATTAAGGTACTGTTTGTAGCAGATAAACCACTGAGTGAAACCCTTTTACTTGGTTTCAACCTGCAGCCTCTCTAGATGGATATTTGTCCGCCGTCCGACTTCCAACTAAACTCTTTCGCTTCTCCCCGTTGACTGACTGTTCGTCTCGTAGATTTTTGAATGCGTACGTCTTAACAATGTACTCTTTGTGTCGCGCGCCTGTGTCGCGGTGTATGCTTTATATACTCTAATAATGAGTCCTTTACTTTGCAATTATAACAATGGATTAATTACTAATTACTACAATATATTAATTATAACGTGAGCTAATAAGCTGCCAGGGTTTTAAACAAATTTCGTTGCAGGACAGTTCAGCTAAAATTAAGCTAACATGGCCTCCATAAACCTTCAAACCCATTTATCTCTCCTTCAAGTATGGCGGATCAAAGTCAATGAAGCGAAAAGTGCTCAAGTCAACTTCACACTAAACCGTTCAGAATGTCCATCAGTGTCCCTAAACAATATAGAAATCCCACATTCAAACAAAGTTCGCCATCTAGGTCTACAATTGGACAAGAAACTAACGTGGAAAAAACATGTATTAAAAAAAAAGGAAGGGAATCCGACCTGCGACTGAGAAAAATTCTACTGGGGCACTGGAGAGAAAATCGTGTTTATCGCTTGAAAGCAATATCTTACTCTACAAAGCTATAATAAAACCAATTTGCACATATGGCACTGAGCTATGAGGCTGCTCTTGCACCATCCAACGTCAACATCATCCAACGATTTCAATCTAAAACACTCAGATTGCTTGTAAATGCACCTTGGTACGTCAGCAATCGAACATTACATATGGAACCGTTCAAGAAGAATGCACCAGCCACTTCCTGCGTCTCCAACTTCACCCAAACCAACTAGCGTCCACCCTGCAACATGACCCTCTATACAGAAGCCTCCAGAACAAGAAATGGCCGAATGACCTGAAAGCAGTATAAGTTCTCAATCATTGGATGCGTGTCCGCTCACGTTATTGTATTATTGTGCCATCACATTAACTCATGGAACATGCTTTATATAGTTCCGATTGTTAATTTTCTAATAAAAATAATTAAAACACCTGTCGGTTGTAGCGCATGCTTTTGCCTGACGTCACAGTCCCCAATAACTTCCTTAAACAAGAGTAAGGCAGCAGCCCCGTGGTGAGCCAGCTTCCCTGCATGACACATTTGCTCAGATTTAAGCATACGTGCAAGAAAGCAGGCGGAATTATTAATTATATATATACTTAATGGAGATTAATAAATATTTTTGTCATTAAACAGTCATTAATATATACTCAAGATAAGGATAATTTTTAAAATCATCGTTAATAAAAAATTCAAGCCTGCCATTTAGTATGTCACGTGTCATAGAATGTCGGACATTCAAATAGCATTATATTAAGCGTGACGTCAGAGCACAGTATATTTCCTTATAACATGTGTTAATCAGCTGCCAAGGTTTCAGCAACTCTCGGTACAGGACACATCAGCTGGCAATTAAGGTTAACTGCCATTTTACAAGCGGTTCAATTAACAGTATTTATTTCTCTATAGATTAATTAAGTATATTTTTGTTAATAAAAACTAAATAGTAGTCAAGCATTTTCTTATAAAAATTCCAGGCAGTATTTTAGCTGACCACGTGGCGGTTGTACAAATGGCGCATTCTATTGCGTGACGTCACAGTCCCCAATAACTTCCTTAAACAAGAGCAAGGCAGCAGCCCCGTGGTGAGCCAGCTTCCCTGCATGACACATTTACTCAGATTTAAGCATACGTGCAAGAAAGCAGGCGGAGCTAATAATTCAATTTTAATAATTATTGGAGATATAAAATATATTTTTGTCAGTACCAAATTATTAATATACAGTAAACAATATGTTAGTTTAAAAAATTATTTTAATAATATATTCCTGGTAGATATTTAGTGTGTCAGGTGTCGGATAATCTAATAGCAGTAAGGTTTGCGTGACGTCACAGCAAAGTACATGTAAATTATAACATGAGCTAATCAGCTGCCAGGTTTCCAGCAAGTTTCGTTGCAGGACAGTTCAGCTAAAATTAAGCTTACATGCAATTTTACATAGTTTAATTAATGGTATTTCTTTCCCTCACATGTATTAAATACTTTTTAGTCAATAAAATATCATTAACATGTAGTAAACAATAGTTTAGCATTAATAATTTCTTAGTAAAAAAAATTCTATGGATTTATTTCGATTGTTACGTATCGGTTATGCAAATGGCGCATTCTTTTACGAGACGTCACAGCCAGATAAAACTTCCTTACAACAAGGGTGAGGCAGCTACCGCGTGTTGAGCAGCTTCCCTGCAGGATGCATTACTTTAGATAAAGCATACGTGCGGTGTAACCAATTCTGATTTATATTTATTTGGAAGTAATAAAAAGGTTTCTGTCATTAAACAATCACTGATACGAAACTAAAAATCGGTTTAGTATTTAAATATTCTTAATAAAAAAATTCCAGACAGCCATTTAGTACGTCAAGGGTCATGGAATATCGGATATTCAAATAGCTTAGTCTTTTACGTGACGTCACAGCACAGTATATATTCCTAATAACATGCGTTAATGAGGGTGTCAGGAAGATTTCGGTACAGGACACATCAGCTGGCAATAATAGGTTACAAACCATTTTTCAAGCGGTCTAATTAACAGTATTTATATCTCTATAGATGAATTAAGTATATTTTTGTTAATAAAATATCATTAATATATTCCAAATAATAATCAAGCATTAACATTCTCTTATGAAACTTACCAGACAGTTTTTTATTTGGCCACGTGGCGGTTGTACAAATGGCGCATGCTTTAGCGTGACGTCACAGTCCCCAATAACTTTCTTAAACAATAGTAAGGCAGCTGCCCCGTGGTGAGCCAGCTTCCCTGCATGACACATATGCTCAGATTTAAGCATACGTGCAAGAAAGCAGGCGGAGCTAATAATTCAATTTTATAATTTTGGATATATTAAAAATATTTCAATCATTATAGAATCATTAATATATTCGAAACAATACCTTATTTTTAATATTCTCTTAATTAAAAATTTCTATCAGACATTAAGAATATCAAGAGTCATAGAAAATTGAATGTTCATATACTGTGGTCACTTCCGTTACGTGACTGACTTGGTTATATTCCACATTACATGGGCTCATCAGTTGCCAGCTTTGCATCCAGATGCCCTGAAGGGCGGATAACCCTGAAATTAAGCGTACATGTCATTTTACAAGCGGGGTGATTCATAGTATCTTTTCTCAATACATGTATAAAATACATTTTTGTCAATAAAATATCAATTACTTTTACTAAATAAGCCTTTGTCATTACCATTCTCTTAATAAAAAAATTATTCGCGTCAATTCTGTTTACCACGTGTCAGTTATACACACAGTGTATTCTTTATGCGTGACGTATCACCCAAAAAAACTTCCTTATAACTGTGGTAAGGCAGCTACCCCGTGTGAGCCAACTTCACTGGATGACTCATTCGCTCAGATTTAAGCATACGTGCAAGAAAGCAGCCGGAGCTAATAATTGAATTTTATAATTTTGGATATATTATAAATATTTCTTGGTCAGAGGCGTTGACGAGAATTGATCAAAATGGCTTCGTTGGTCTCTGAAATACGCAGCACTCTTAGGGGTGGGGTTTGCTGGGGCATTGCATGAGAATAGACGGAGATTCGAGTCAATTCTCGGGTTATAGATGTCACTGAATTTATTTATGAAACCCTGAGTAGCGCGCGGGGGGGTGGGAGGGCTGATTGGACGTAGACGGGGGTAGAAATGTTCAAAAAAATATTAACGTGACGGTATTTGCGTCCAATAAATTTTTTTCGGTGTCATTTAAATTTCGGTAGATATTCTCTGTGTGTAATTTCAACCCCTATCGGCATGTAAGAGGGGAACACGCTTAGTGGCTGGGGCTTGGTGGAGCATTGCATGAGAATAGGCCGAGATTCGAGTCAATTCCGGGGGTTATGGATGTCGCTCAGTTTCATTGTGACAAACTCGAGGGTTGGACGGGGGGGTAGAAATTTTGAAACAATGTCAGCGGCCGATGATACATTTAGGGATAGGGGTCGAGTTGAGTTACATAAAAAAAATAACTAAAAAATCGGGGGTTGTGGATAAATGACATCTCGGGCAACGCCGGGCACCCAGTACTATGAATTAAATATTTAACAAGGATTTAGTCAATTTTAATAAGCTACCTGTGGAAATAAATAAATGCCCTATGATCAGTCGATTTAAGAGAAGGGTCAGAGTTTTTGTTAGAAATAATTTGTAAGCTATTCGTTTAGTATTTACTAATTTATTTATGTTAATATGATATTAGCTTAAGCTAAATATATGGGTCGGGGTGGTTGGGGGGGGGGGAATAAATAACTTTTTTACACTACTGCCTGATTTTTCTCTAGATTTAGCTTCTACAGTCTATATCAGACTTCTTATTTTGCCTAAGGGTTTCACCCAACGCTTCCTTGTTTATTATTCAAGTTTAGCAGTCTTCCAGTCCTTCTGTCTGTCCTCACAGAGAGGTTTTCCCACGTGGTACACAAATCAAATCTCCTGAAGAGTGTAGAACGAAATTTTTCGGCCTGTAATGGTCAGGTTTAATTATGAGGACGGTAGTTGTGTTGTATGAGCCTGGCTTACCTTCCCATCCTCTCCCCCTCCCGCCATTGTCGTCGTCATCGTTTGAGACGCTAGCAAGGCTTTTAGCCGTAAAGATAATCCTTCGCCAGACGGCCCAGGCTTCCTGAATGCATTACTGAAGGCAAAACACCTTATGGCGCGACAAGCCCTGAAGTTGGCAATCCCGTTGTAACTAGTTCCTCAACTACCTCACAGTCAAAGCAGATTTCCGCCCCCAGAGTTTGACGTCTCTTCCGCCGTCCGACCGCCGAAATAAGGAGCACGTGAAGCTAAGCCCTGGGATATTCTGTGGTCACGGCCTCAGAAGTGCTTCCTGGAACAATAAGCAATTCCCCTCGGGAACGCCCCGAACAGTAAATATATTTTTCAGAGAATAAATTAAATAACTGCTCCACAAAACTGACACACGACTATATTTGTATACAGCTAACTCTCCTCCCCCGTCACTCGCCGTGATTTTACGTCTCGAGTCCTAAAATAATCCAGAAACTTTTCTTTAGGCGAGGTCAAGAAGGGTTGTCTGCGAGGGCTATTCTCTCGCAGGCAGAACCTTGTAGGAGAGACGGGAAGGGGCTACCTTTCGGGATGCCTTTTCCGCTCTCTGTTTTTGAACTAAGGTTCCCACAAGCCTGTTCTGAGAGGTGTCACAGACCTTGGGCATACGGTAAGAATTGTTCGCTGTTCCCATTGGAACAGTCGGCCAGCTGCCTCCAAAACTGGTCGAAGAAGGAGAAGGGAATTCTGCGTCCCCACAGCAAACTCCTCTCCCGCTATCGGAAGGGCGTGGAACAAGTACCCAATGCCCGACCTACCTGATGCAGGTTTTCTAGGGTTTGTCCTGCATTACTTTTAGGCGAATTTCCGGACAGGATCCTTAAACCATAGCCCCGGGGACCGCTAGTTAACCCTTGGCTACCTTGCTCTACATTTCCGCATCCCCCACTTTCACTCCTTTTCCTATGCTATGAGGGGAATTGCCACTATGTGGATTACATAGCCTGTCTACACAAACAAAAAGAAGAATTAAGAGGACGAGAAGACTGCGAGGGCTATTCTCTCGCAGACAGAACCTTTCAGGAGAGACGGAGAGGGCTACTCTTTGGGGATGCCTTTTCCTCTCTCCGTTTTTGAGCTAAGTAGTTACCGCAAGGCTGTTTGGAGAGGTGCATGTTCCGCTGTTCCCATTGGAACAGTCGGCCAGCTGCCTCCTAAACTGGTCCAGGCACGGCGAGGGTAAAGCTACGACCCCACAGCAAGCAAACTCCTCTCCCGCCATCCAGGGAAGGGCGTGGGACAAGTACCCAATGCCCGACCTACCTGATGCAGGTTTTTCTAGGGGTTTGTCCTGCATCACTTTGAGGCGAATTGCCGGGTAGGATCCTTTAACCATAGACCCGGGCGCCCCTAGTTAACCCTTGGCTAGGGTCCTCTACCCTTCCGCATCTCCCATTTTCAGTCCCTTTCCTATGCTATAAGAGGGGAATTGCCACCATGTGGATTATCCTATACATAGCCTGTCTGCACCTTATATATATATATATATATATATATATATATATATACTGCAGTATATACGAGGGATGTATTAAGAAGAAGCGAAGCTTGGGCAAATAATAACCTGGATTCTTTTGAAATGCTGTTTTACAGAAGACTCCTGTAGAATGAGAAATTTTTTTTAAAAAAAAATAGAGTTAAACTCGGTATCACAGGGTTTATACTGCTGCTGCTGAACAGTTATAGAAGATAGTATAGCAACGCAGTGTAGTGCAGTCTTGTGACATAAGCGTGCCATTATATGTTCCGCAGATGCGTGTCCCCCGCCTCTGAAGAGTAAATGTTTGGAAAACATCACGGACTAATGTGTCAAAAGTGACATGCAAAGAATCTAATACGTGGGGCACGTAGGGTGCAGACACGCTTGTCAGCTGCTAATTCACAGGTGGACACCGCGCTGGAGGGACAAAGTGCGGAAATTAGACCGCCACCGTGCGCGCGCGCGCGCGCTTGCGCGTGTGTGTGTGTGTGTGTGTATGAAATTAATATGTATTCGTGGACAGCGCTGCTTTGGATGCGCCCTGGGTTACAGCGGCCGCTCATGCAAAACACGTAACGCGATATTAATACGGGCTAATCTGGCGGGAGAGGGGTTTAAAGGCTTCACCGATATCCGTAAACACAACACGGCCTGCCACTAAACACCACGAAAACTCCCGACGACGCCTATCGGGAATTACAACCGCTCGGATTCTCACTCAGTCTTGCATTGTCCGATTCAGTTAGACAGCAGAGGGGAGAATGAAATAAAAAATGGTCTGTGAGGTAGTAGTGTAACGTTCAGTCGCAGAATCAGGAGCGGAAAATAGTCTTGTTTAAGCATCGACGCTGATTTAGAGATCAAAAACTGGAGAAGTAGTCAATAGAAACAGAAGCGATGTGACAGGAAAGAGACGGAATGTAGAGGCGAGAAGACTACAGACTGAAATAAAGAAATAAGGGAAAGGCCGAATGTTACGTAATCGCAGATCATAAGCACGTGTATCACCGACTATACCCTCACGGAGACTGGAAGCCGCCACGTGGCGATTCTTTTCTACTGTCTCTGCTGATCACTTATCATATCTCAAAGAATAATTTGACAATTCATTTTGCAATCTTTTCCAAGTCTTCAGCGTCCAAAAAAAAGGACTGTCACCTGCAAGCCGTAACCATGACATTTATCCCACTTCAAATGTGGCTCCTGTTACACTGTAAATATATTTATTTAATTTCTGTATCAGTATTAAAACTAAAAGGGTAGAAATGATAAAATACATCCTTTGAGCTCGATTTGTTTATAAGCATCAAACCTTTCCTCCTTCGTAAATAATATAGTAACTCTTTTTTTATAGTGACTTTATAGTTCTCGCATCTTTTGAAAAAAATTGATATCTTACACAAATTGCTGTAAATATTCCAGTAACATCCACAAATCTCAAACATTTTTGTTCTCACCTGTTAACTTTCTACAAATTCTTTAGCTACGTCACATCAAACATGTTTCCACTTTTTGAAGTAAAATTAGTAGAAAAGCAACGACGATTTCAAAAACGTTGTGGTATTAATTTTCCACACCAGTCACCTTAGTCAGCTTTATGGATATTTTATTATTTACTTGTTTATCTCAAACAATTGTAAAGACAAATAATTTCTTGGTAAATTTAATCTCAAAGGGAATGCACAATTTCATTTTCTGCTGGTTAAAAAAAAACACACAAGTGACAGGTGCGTAACAATTACTCAACTTTAATTGTATTCAGACTGATAACCATAACAATGTATAGAATTTTTCCTAGAATGAAAACTATTTACAAACTTTTTACTAAAAGGAAAAATTATGTTGATAAGTGGACAATTCCTTCGTATATAAAAGAGTGTGCCGTTTCCATTATGATTTCATTCATATTTTCAGTGAAAGTAGGAAAACCTATCAACCAGTTGAGCATGTTTGTGTTTTAAACATCTGGGGAAAAAAGGTGAAATAATAATTTTTGTAATATATTATTACATTTTTGTTTATTAAATAAAACTATGACTAAATAGAATACAATTACAACCTGAGATATTCAGAAGAATAATTGTAGACTTCTTACAAGTAGAAACGCCACTATTTGTGGCATACAACCTGATTCTCAAAATACAAAAAATGCAAACTGTTTGCTGGCAGTAGTATGTTGAAAAAAACAATATTCCAACAAATATTTCACAACATTTCAACATTATTCTAAAAATGAAGCTTTGCTGCGTATGTCCATTCAGATATCTGAATCTTAAAATCTCTGTATTAAAATCACAGACCTATGATATGAGCTACAACACAACCTCACAAATGTGTTCAGCTAATGGTATATTGGTGTACCATGTTCAATAATGTGATGCAATCTTTATCCTCCACCTTTAGAGTACCTCTTCCAAAATCGTTTAACCTCCTCATGGCCAGTTCTTGTGACAACCATTGTCCTACGCACTGGATTCTGCCACGTCAAAACCCCAAGTTCCTGAGCATGATCTCTCAGTACCTCAAAATCAGCTTGGGAAAGAAACTGACTATAAAGTACTCCTTCTGAATATACAAAGCGGTTCCTCTCATTCTCCCAGAGCTTTATTTGATCGACTATGGTCGGAGGTAGAGTTGGTGGACCTGCAGCTACCATCTTCAGATGGGCATGAATCCGAAGAAAGCCCACTATTTGTTCAGCAGTGATGCCACTGCGAAGAGCCTGACGGACAGAATCACGAGTGAGAACTCCTACAGCTAAATTAGGAAACCTAAAACAAAGAGAGAATATTTTACAAAACTATTATATGCACATGCATGGATGGGTTTCATTTCCTTTAACAAAATAATTCTACTAATAATATCTGTATTTGGCTCTTTCTTATTATTAATAATGAAAGTATGGATTAAAAATCATGGTGAAAAACTATAAATATTTTATCTTGATCATATAAAATCTTTGGGCAGATTCATTCAGACAAAAGTTTTTTTATTTCAAAATAATTCTACTCCAAGGAATATTCCGATGCTAAAATTGAGCAGTCACTTATGAAAGTTAATATCAGATCATGCAACAGTTTTCTATAAATATATGAAGCACACCATGCATGACGATGCAAATTAAAAAAAAACTGGAGATGAAAAATAATCATAACCAAAGTGACAAAAGTATTACCTGTACATCAGCTCACAAAAAAGGCCGAGAAGAGCAACTTGAAGATTGGAATTTGTGTATGCATAGACTCTGTAGTTGGTCTCAACAACAATGTACCTCTCACTGTTCAACTCGGTCTGAAGTTTACTCTGCCCCAACGCCATGTTCAGAGCTAATCGGGTAGGGTAGAAACGACCTGCTTTCCTCTGAACAATACAATGTTAAATGACAATATTACAATTTCATATAATAAAAAATTCTATACCTTTGAAATGTATGATCATAGAAATTGAGTAGTAAATTTACAAGGGCAAATAATCTTTAAGAATTGTGTTAACTCACTGCTCATAAGCTCTGTTCATATTATTTGATTCTGTATATTTTACAATGTATCTACAAATATAAAATAACATAATATTTAAGATGAATTGCTGAAAGTACGGTCCGATATGAATATAACAATCGTATTAATATCTTCCTTAAAATGACAATTCCTTCTTAAATATAAAATTTCTAACAAACTAACAGCAATAAGAACAACTTTACGTGTCAATAAGACAGACTATAAATTTCAAATATTAAAATACGTAGTGAAAAATTATTTTTATACCTTTCGCTGATAGACTAGGCCAAATTCTCGTAAATGTTGCAAAAATATAAGAAGACCTTCACTCATGCCATCAGTACTATAGTCCTGAAATCATTTGATTGTATTACAAGAGACAAATATGGATATTTAAAATTAATTATTTCTAAATGTAATACAAACATACATTATATAACAGTGATTTATTGTTTGACTGCTCTCTTAAAATTTGTAAATTAACTTACAACTCTAAAATTTAATTCAGGATACACAATTGAATAAGAATTCTAATAAAACAGCCAAATACAGATAAAATAAGTGATAATATAAATGCCACACAACCTTTCTGGGATGCAGTGGTGTCGCCTAGGCTCATCTTAGCACCTGAATAAAGGCACAAGAATCCCAGAAACATTGTGTGCTATTTATATTATCACTTATTTTGTCTGTATTTGGCTGTTTTACTATTATTAATTTTCAATCAGACATAAATTTGTAAATTTCAAATAAGAATAAAATTAATTATTTTAGAACAAATTATAGATAAATACATAGTCAATTTTTTAATGGTTCCTTACACTTATGTTTAACATAAATGCTTTAGCATAAGTATTGAAATTCAGACATTCTTACTTATCCAAAAACTATGCAATGGAAACTCTTTATTTATGTCCTCTATTCGAACATAAAATCAATCTATGAATATATCGGCTAATAAGTTTAATATTGATCAAATGGTCAAAACAAACATTTTTTTAAAAAAAAAAGCATATTTCTTCTACTTAATAGTATAGTTTTCGAGAAATATCATGCCATATTGGATGAACAGTTGGAGAAAGTGGAGGGGAGTATTGTCATCAAGTGGAACTTCCTCTTGGAGAAATTCCAACATCAATCTTAAAAACATTTATTATATTCTTACAAATGGGATATACAGACAGCATCAAGGTATTTTTATTACACTCTGTATATCTTAAACTTTTACAGATAAGTTTTTTGATGTAAAACATATCCTGGATTGAACACAATGTTTCGTTGAGTCAATGTCTTCAGAATAGATTTTACACTACCAAGATGCTGTAGCAAAGTTTCATGTTACAATAAGTTATGGCCCACCCCAACTACAATTACAAGGCAATGAACCACTGCACATTGTATTTATACATGACTGAGCCACAAAAGTTGGTGGCTCAGATTAGTGTCGTCCTACACAGATTATCCCTCCCCATGCACAGCCAATTAGTGTCGGTAAGTGCATAGAGTTTGACCTTATTAGATTGTGTCACGTGTGTGTTTCTTTTACATGTGATATGGCCTCCACTCCCCTCCCTCAAATACACCACCACTCTTCCCTGGCGACATGCTCTCCAATTAATTGTGACTATTTGGGCAATTTTAAGAACATTAAAATAAATAAATATATTACCTTCCCCATTGTGCTGAAGCTCAACTGAAACAAAAATGTCAAGCATTCCACCAAATCAAGTCCCCGAGACTGTACTGTATCCAGATATTGCAGTATAAAATACCAAACTTGAGAAGGAGTGTCCAGTAGCAGAAACTGAAATCCATCCCTTGTGATGACAGGGCTTCCATCGGCTTCATCTCTGCACACATACTATAGGAGATTAAAATGTCAAATGGAAAGAAAAAACTTTGAAATTCTAATTTCATACTATTTACAACAGTATCTCATAACATATTTTTCTTATTCTTAACAAAACTAATTTAAATGATATTAAAGTTACTGTGTAATGGCTAAACTACTTCTGTACAAATGAAATTTATGACAAGAGGAACTCGGACAGTTTTAAAAATAAACATCTGAAATAGCAAACATTGATTATGTTTGGAGACTTCCAGCATCCCCACACGACTATTAAGATAGTTTCTGCTTACTGATATTCTTTAAACCATTTACTTATACAAACTAAAAAATATGTTTCAATATACTAATGAATCATACCTCTTCATAAGACCAGCATGAAGAAGAATACGAACAGCATCTGCAGATATTCCCTCCTGCTGCTGTGAGCCAACCATATAATGAAGGACACATTCCCATCTTTCCATGGCATAACCATGTAAATATGGTATGTCCCTTGGTTTGCTGTCAACTTCCAGCTGTGATGACATACTCCACGGTTTACCCCTGCAAGTTAAAAAGATTCACAAAATACAAATTATAAAACAGCCTTAATTTTATATTTGCATCTGAGAGATCATTTACATATATTAAACCTGCTGTAATCTCTTATCTTGTATAAAGAAACGTTGTGCTCAAATCACGTTACCCGACCAGAAACCCGATAACTCTTTATACAGAATATACACCGAGAAAACTTACACTCTTTATTATCTCTTATCTTGTAAATAGTAATGCCTGTCTCCAAGTTAATTTAATTTTAAATAAAGTATAACATGACTACTAAATTTAATTTTGGTTTACAATTATATAAGGCAAAACAAGGTTAAGTTTTACCTTTCTATAAACTATAAACTAGTGAAGTCTCAGGACTATTACTCACCCTCCAAGTAAAGCAATTTTAAGATTTTTTTTGAAAGTAGCATTTAGTATCCATCCTGGTAACCCTCCAGGAATAGCGGCTTCTTGCCATACTCGCAAACTTGTTAGACTCGAAGCTACACTATTGTGATCTCTGTTAATTAACAGAAAATTATTAGTGTTTGGAAGTTATTGAGAAACATAATTCTGAACTTTAACAAGTTAAATATAATTGAATAGTATCATAAGTACTTGTAGAAATCATCACAAAAAAATGTATTCTTAACCTATTAAAACAACAAATGGAGTAATATCTAACATAAGAATGAAATTATTTACACGTAAACATTGATCTTCGAGTCTGCCACCACATAAATATAAAAATGTTCTATCTCAGCTCTAAAGGATATGAAAGTGAATTAACAGATTATGATAGAAAAATCAATGAGAACAGCTCGGGGTTAGAGAGACCTCATACTAACCCATGAAATAGGATTTGATTCCCAGTTCTCTCAAGATTTTTCTATCATTAACTGTTAATACAAAAATGGATATTTCAATGTTAACTATACATATTACATCATAGACCTAAGATTATAATATGAATAGTTAATATATATTAAATTGGAAGATATCAACATATAAAAATAAACGTTTATCGAAAAGTTATAAATGAGACACCCTGTTAGCTGTCATTAGTCAAAAAGTCGACAAATTATCTTGTATGTGGTACTTACTTTACAAAATGTTGAGAAACCCAAGATGCAACAACCGCTTGGGGAACCGGTTGTTCCACAAATAATATTCTTATGACGTAATGTCTTGCTATTTCTGGTAGTTCTCTGAAGCGATAATGAGAAAAAATAATTTTATTTACTATACGCAAATACTTTAAAAAGATTTTAATATGACATAATGTAAAGATCATAACCTGTACACAGCCAAACAAGTAGTTGGATGATTGTATAGCCTGTCTAACACATTTGACGGTAATGTTTTGAGGTAGTCGTGTAAATTCTTGCAATGTAAGTTTTTAGACTGTAAATTCACCCGTATAGCTTTGCTCGTTTCCGCCATTCGATAAAAATTTTAAAGGCAGTAAAATAATTCTGAGCTTATTGTAACATCATCGCTACACGGCATCCTTAAAGGTTATAGTCACAAATAATATCTTTGACTACTTTGTTGCTCTTTAATCACTGTTGTAAAATCACGAATATTCAACCAATATTTTAAATGAATAAATTAATTAAAACTACGAATTGACTTTTATTCAATAATTTAATATTGTTACTGAATATGGGATAAGTCAAATATGCATTTTTATTCCATGAATTTTTACAGAATAAAAAAAAACAGATAAATATTCCTGTCATAGAGATATTTTACATTTTCTGTAAGTCTGTTTAATAGAATTAAAATTACACTTCGCACATAAAATATGCAAACTTCAGTTCTCATGAATCTACATATACCTTATAAATATTCCAATCTTGGCGGGAGCAATAGTTTATGGTAACTGTATTGGTCCATAGTAATTTGTTTTATTGTGATAAATAAAAATATATTTACGTAATATATTTTTCTACTTCACTAACTTTAGTGAGAAAAAGAAATTTTGTTGAAGCTTTTAGTACAGTTTTTAAAATCTTAGTATATATCGGTCTTTTTCTTCTGTTTTTTTCTTCATTTTCTCTTTTCCGTTTAATTAAAAGTACTATTAGTCTTTCGTGGTTCACAAAGTAGTTCATTCACCTTCAGATATTTCTCAGTTAATTCTATAGAACAAAGTATTTTCACCCGGTGTCTATGTTGTTGTACTTTCATAATTCTTATATTATACAAAGTTTAAAAAAAAGTAACTCTTGCTGCATGTGATAGAAATATTTAATTACTTCTATAGAACATGCTATTGTTAATATTAAATTAATATTAATATTAAATTGAGTTAATATTTTTTGTAAACTGCACCCAGTGTTTACATTTTCTCTTGGATTCATTTTTTTAAACATCGCACAATACCATTTAATTAGAGATTTCAACAACTGAATCATTTTATTTGTAATTATTAATCCTGCAATAAATCAAAATTATATATGTGTGTGTACGTAAATGACTCCTTTGATGAAGATGACATGAACCTGTCGTGAGTATAGGGAAATTCAAAATAAGCAAATATAAGTGGGAAGTGTGATAATAGTTTTTTGTTGTTGTTGAAATATTGAATTTAAAGTTCGAATCTACGAAATGTTCTTCAATGTATCCGTTATTCGAAATTGCCGCTATTTGCCCAGAAGCAAGCAGTCGAATATCTTTGACATACGCGCCTAAATCTGAATTGAGATAGTTGGATTGATTCGTAATTTTGTAAACAAATGGACTGAAAACTTTATTACGCAACAAAACGAACATTTGTACGAGTAAATCCATAATGGAAGTTTGCTACAATCCAGGCGATTCGCAATTCTTTCACAGATGTTTCGTTGACAAGAATCACAAACGTAAGTTTTCACAACCAAACCGTTTTCATTTGTATACAAACATCGGTGAACATTAGCTGCTAATATATTTTCTGTAATAATTATTTACTGTGACTACTGTAATCGACGCATTTTTAAGTTACCGGCGATTTTAATGAATTTTAAATAAATTTTGTATACATAATATTTTATGAAGCATTTTAAAGAACTCAAAGAAAATTACTTTCCCATTTAATTGAGTTTTCCTGCATATAAACTTACAAATCTATGACAGGTCATTGAAAATTCACCATCATCTGTCATGTACAATCACCTGAAACAGCCCTTACACCTCTGAAAAATTATTTCTAGTTGTCTGATTCCATATAATAGAACCTTTCCATGTCCAAATTAAGTTAACATTACTTTTTTCCACATGCGATTGAAGTTTCTCCACTAATGGTTGTGTAGATGTACAATGCTTAATAATATTTTATAGTGCTTAAGATAAATTATAGTTGTTATAATTCAGTACTTTGATATTTAATAAATATATTAAATGTTCATTACAATTTATACTTTTCACATCGTGTAATTTAATCCCTTTCTTTTGTGATCATTAAATTTCCCTACATCCAAAAATATGAGTTACTATTCCACGGTAGGCTAAGGAAACCATATAGAAATTTGCTATTGTAATTTCATCGACTATAATGGATTTTAAATTATAGTAATTCATTATTTTATATCTTACATGTAGTGTCAACACCAATACTGTATTACTAGTTCATATTCTCTCATTGAACTCTTTTTAGTTATTAGAATCAGTGGTTGCTTTGCTTTGAAAAAATGGCTTTAGATTTTGTTAAATCAAATGTGTGGGCTCGTCTGTACTGAACAGAACTGTACTTATAATTCCTAAACTAAGAGAGAGCAGTCCAAAAGCCTTTCAAAGGGGGTCTTAGAATTTCGTCTAGTATCCAGAAAACACGCGAAAAAAATTTCAAAGAAGTTCCGGACAGTAAAGATTAGCCAAATGTGTGTTTTGAATGGTTAAAAAACAAATCTTCTCGATACAAAGGTTACAGTTAAATTAAAGCCACAATATGAAATTATGGTCACTTCTCTAAATGTGAAATTACATGTTATTTCAGTCTTGTCAGGTGTCGCCTATACATTCTACAAATTGTGACTTTATAGATCAAGTGTTTAAATCTATCTGAAAATTCTAATTGTTATTGTATTAATTGTTCTATTTGTATGACAATGTCATAGATGATGAAGATGTCAGGATACCAGCAGATGACATGGATGATAACAGACAGAAGGCTATTGCATATCAATATTTGTGCCACTTGGAAGAGGCAAAAATGTAAGTACAATAATCAGTTGAAATTACTAGGTACCAAAATCATTTTTTTAAGAAAGTCTTCGTATTGCTTAGTATCTGTAGTCGTTAGGTGCAGCAATCAAAGTTTGTGAATAGTTGTGCTCTATCTATTGATTCGTATTTCATTACAGAAGATTGAGATAAGAAGAAAAAGAGTTCAGTAAGGCATTAAAATCATATCAACGGAATCAATTAAAATATCATGGAATTAATTGTGTAAATCTTATTGCATTTAAAAGGAATATTGTTAAATGTCAATTAAATACAAAACTTGTGTTTCATATTACTACATGGTAATTTGCATTTGAAAATATATTTCAATGAAACAAGGAAAAAGTTGTCAGTATTTTACTGACTTATTGCATAAATTTTATTGTACATAGCTGATAATATTAAATAGTTTTGATGTTATACAATTTACCCATTTATCTTGATACATTTTCATATTCTTAATTAATGAAACTAAAGTAGTATTCTATGCTCATGAGCTTATAAATAAATATACTTTGCATTTAATTCATTTTATTAATTCAGGTGGCTTCAAGTTGTCCTCAAAGAACAGCTTCCTCCTACCACCCAACTTGAAGAGTATTTACGCAATGGTATTTCTCTGGCTAAACTGGGCCATATTTTAGCTCCATATGTTGTGCCACTAAATAAAATATTCGACAAAGACCTGAAAAGATATGAAGCTGCAGGATTACAGTTTCGTCACACTGACAATATAAATTATTGGCTCAAGGCACTTGATGCAATTAAACTCCCAAAGGTAAAAATTGTAGCATTGAATAGTTAATTGACTTTCTAAATTGGCATCAACAATTTGTAAGTGAATCATGCACCATTTGTAACAGTATTAAATTAGGATATCATCACTTATTTGGTTGTATTTTGCTATCTTTCTTATTATTAATTTTCAAACAGATGTAAGTTTTTCATTTTAATATATTTTAACACTGTTAAAATAAAAATTTTCAAATTCATATAATGATTTGTTAATTTTTCCTAATTGTAGACATTTCAACCTGAGACGACAGATGTTTATGACAAAAAGAATATGCCAAGAGTTATTTATTGTATTCATGCCTTGAGCACTCATTTATTCAAGTTGGGCAAAGCTCCTTTAATACAAGATTTATATGGAAAGATTACATTCACAGGTGACTTAAAACAACTTTATTTTATTTATCATCAGCATAAAATGTCTTAATTGACAGAAAATTTTAGTTTGTTTGAATTCTAAGAATTTCATTTTCAGCATATTCATTGGTATTTGATTTTTAGCAATTCAAATAAACTAAAGCATGCTATGAGCTGTATGTTAAATCATGTGGACTAATTGCTGTGCTCCATTTTGTTGAATAAGTATCCTTCAGATTCTCTCCGCATAAGAAAATATTCTACAGTGCTCATTGAGTTTAATATGTAATTTTTTTTTTACTTATATGTACATATCAAATTCTTAAACCTTTACTTTTATAGATGATGAGATAAATGCTATGCGTTTGGAACTGAAGAAATATAACATAGATATGCCAGCATTCCAAAAGATAGGTGGACTTTTAGCAGGGGATGTTGCTGAAGATGCAGCTGTTTTGCATGCTGCCGTTATAGCAATAAATGAAGCAATTGATTCTCAAGTATGTACGGTCTAAACTACGAGTCCTAGAGTAATCATTAAATTAAAATTATCACTTTATCTATTTGTTACAGGATATAAACAATGTCTTTGAAACACTCACAAATCCTGCTGCACACATTTTCTATGTGGAACCATATTTGATTAAGCTGTATTGTCAAGTAATGTGTGAAGCTAAAACAACTAAAGTTCAGTCTGCATTAAACAGGGTTTGTTAGTCATATTAAGAAATTTTAACCTAAAACTATGTACATTTTTCTTCTACATTAGCTGTGAGGTTTAGCATTTAAAGTAACTTTGGTTTAAGCTAATTTTAACTTTTATTTAATCATATTTGAAGGTAGACTAATCAAATTAAATAGCATAACATGTTTTGTAATGTATATACTATCTATGTACTTCAGTAATACATTAATCACTTCTATTCATCACTTTATGTGGAAGTTGGCAGTAACAAATACTTTGTGGGCTTTAAATAAAATAGATTCATTTTTCATATAGTCATTCTGTTAAAAAAATAACTCCATATGAAATGTTAATAAAGATACTGTTTCTGACATTAGTGATTGTATCTGTTAAAGGAAACTCCAATATGTATAATTTATTTGTAAATATTTTTTTCAGTCACTGAACGATAGTTATGTAGCAGATGTTTATGATGAATACCTCACACAAGCAGAAATTCAAGGTCACATAACAGCTGTTACTGGTTAGTCAAAAAAATTCAAATTCCAAGTCAAAAATGACTTCAGACATTTAAGCATAAAGTAGCGCCTTGTAAAACAATGGCAATATATTGCAGAGTTTCAATAATTAACCTAATCATCATTATCCATTACATTTCTTTGAAAAGCAATTAAGTTGCTCTGGGTCTTTCCAAGCAACCGTTATAAATATATTTAAAATACAAAATAATGAATAAGAAAGATAGCTAATACAGACAAAAAGGTAATATAAATACCACAAAACATTTCTGGGATCCTTGTCCCTTTCGTCAGGTGCTAAGAAGAGCATAGAGAAACACAACTGCACTGGTCAGTTGACAACACTCAAAAGAAAATTGATGATACATTTATTTATTATAAGTATTTGCTTCAAAATTTAATTAATATAATGAATTGTTTATGAATATATTCGTATAGAAAGGAATTATTCAATAGGCTCGTTATTTACGACTCCAAATACTTAAAATAATTATTATATTTTGAAAAAATTATACCAATGTATTCTACTAATTATTAATCAATTATATAAATTTTACTTGGTTATGAAAATTTTTCGAATATAATTTTTTAATGTGCTATCTATAAACATTACAGTTGGATACTATTGGAATAATATTGTTGAAGCAGCTGAACACCAACAGTGCCAAGAAATGATGAAAGCTTTGAAAGCATTCTGTTTACAATTGCAGGTTAGTCTCAATGTTATTACTTGTGATGAACATTTATGTTCTAGGATACTTGAACAATACTTGTATATTTCATTTACTTGTTAATAGAAATAAAGTAAAATTGCAGGTTAGTCTCAATGTTATTACTTGTGATGAACATTTATGTTCTAGGATACGTGAACAATACTTGTATATTTCATTTACTTGTTAATAGAAATAAAGTAAAATACATATACTTCTTGGTTTTCTCATCATATGTTGGACAGCATAATGTAAAATCATTTGTTTTATAATATTAATGTATAAAAATATATGTTTTATGTTCTTTCAGTTCGCTGTATACTTTATTAAAGAGTTTATAAATTTGCTTTAGCATTAATTGATAATACTTGGTTTAACGTGAAAATATTGTATGTCAGACAATACATTAATTGAATATTTATTAATTACTCTATCAAATCAACCAGAAGTCTAATGTTTTTTTTAAAAAAAAAATATGCCAGGATTTATCATGTATTGATAATGTTTATTTGTTGTTCTTTAGGGTCTTGATGATGCAAAGAGTAGCTTTTATGTTACTGAAATATGCAAAATAAAAGATTTTGACTTTGAAAGTGGTGATTTGCGAATTAAGTTACAGGAAGCTATTAACCAGGGTAACTGTGAAGCTACAATGCAGAAGAACTGTAAGTTAATTTCAGGATAGATATTGAAAATTTGTTTGAGTAGATAAATTACTTTCACAGTCTTGGTAAAACAATTTTTTTTTCTGCAAATTTGACCATTTTCCACAATTTCTGCCTTCAGCTCATCTAATAATGATGTACAGTATGGTCATGTAATGGTTTTACCTTTTTGAAGATAATCAATTAGCATAACTCCACGACTATACCAAAAAACCATCGCCATCACTTTCCCTGTCGAAATAACAGTTTTTACTTTTCGTGGAGTTGATTCCCACTTCGCAGACCACTATTTTGATTCTACTTTTGTTTCTGGAGTGTAATGGTGTGTCCAGTTCATTCAAACACGTTTCTGTGATGTTAAAATATCTACGAAGGTAAAGAATTTGAAATTTTCTTGTGGATTATCCCCATTATTCAGCACAGTGTATTTTCTTCTGTGTGGTTACAAAAATATTATGCTTTATTCATTGAATATATTCTATTTAATTATGCAACATTTCTATGATTTTTCTGTAGGTATGTTTTAAAAACTTTTAAAGTTGGTGTTATAAATTTTTCAGGTGAAGATGCAGTAACAATTATTAACAGTGTTTTAGAAAGAGGAAATGAAACACAGCTTATCTCTGCTTTAGGAAATCCAATATTGCACCTACGGCCAAGAGTTTTGAAACATGCAGCTTCATTATATTTTGAAGAACTAAAGGCTGATAGGGAGCACTGTCAGGTATAATTTTTAAAGTTGATGTTTTTACACTTAAAAATATTTACTAAATCAGCCTTGTAACTGTTTTGATAAGTTTTATTGCATGGTGTTTGCTAGAAATGTAAATATACTCTATTTTATTTTGTCTTGAGTGTGTAGGTACTTCTTTAGTTAGGTAATTCCTTTAATTCAAAATTTTTAAAGATATTTAACTTGATGAAGAGTTCTCAGGTTTCCAGTTGGGTTATGTATTTTGTTGCACACTACGTTTCCGTGGCTGACACTGCCATCTTCTTCAGGTCGGGAAAGCCTATGCTCTCTACGATATTTAACTTATTTTGTCATACATATTTACTAAAATATTGTCAAATTTGAATGATGCCCAAGTTACATATTATGTGTTTTCAAACAAAATACTATTATCATTTGTGTATGCTGAATCATTATGAACATATTTTTATTTTACAGAGAGATTTGCTACTATGTGAAATAGGTAGTAGTTTGACTATTTTGAATGCCATCACAGCTGTGACAGATTCTGTTGATTCAGGAAACGTAGAGCGTACGTGGGATACTATTGTAAATCTAGAAGTCCCAATCAGTGTATGTATTTTAAAATTATATTTCAATTGCTATTTTAATTACTATATATTATCTTTTTTGCAATTTAATTTTAATATATATGAAAGGCATAATGGCTTTCTTTTCCTTTTTTGTTGTCGCTAGGGTAGATTTAATCCCAGTCAGAGGTTAATACTCACGACTTATTATTAGATCCATATGATTGATGCTTTGTTAGTGTTGAATATGTCTTGTATAATTAACATTGCATGTAAGAAATATGTGTAAATCAAGCAATATAATATATTTTTTGTCCAATAAAATTATAACTTTTTTTAAAAAAATATTATTTTGCTGAAAACAAGATGGGAAAATTAGGCTGTGTGTCTTGTACAACAGTTTGGCATACATGAGTACCATATATATGTCCTGTTCAAATTACCTTATGCTTATTCCCTTGAAAATTTAAGGTAAGTCAGCTGTTCTCTATCTTTCTTTCCTGTCCGTATTAATAAATTGTGTATGTGTTCCATAATTCTCATTAAAATTAATATCCTTTAGTTAAATAATATTCTGAAATGATATCCATTTTTATTTAAATACTTTGAAAAGCTAATTCATGTCATTCAGACCAATAATTAATATAACTCTTTATAAAGTATTAGTGGTGGTACAAAGGACTTGCATACACAAATTTTGAAATACGTATTGATGAAGTAAGTAATTTAAGATTCAGAAACATCTGTTTATTAATTGGACACATGATAATTTTTCCAAAAAGTGTGAAAAGTGTGAAAAGAGGGAACTAATAATCATGAGATTTTATATATCGGGTATGGATGAGAAATTACTATATATGTTAAATTTAAATAACTAATTATAGTTGCTGTCTGTATTAGCATATTTAAGATAAATATATTTTTCATTAAAAAATATTTATAGGATCTGATTCAAGAGTCAAAGGTAAAATATTGGCAAGCTTTATCTGCCAGAAGGAAGCATAAATTGTCAAGAAATGCTCCATGTCCAATACTTACTTACTTTGATATTGAAGACTGTGTTGATCTTGTCAACAAGCAACATGACACAAACAATCAATGTAAGTAGCAGGAACTCGTCTGTTGGGTAATATATATATATATATATTTCTATCTTCTTACTATACTCCTGTATAGTACTGGTCACTTATGTTAATTAGACTCCACATTTCATTTACAACAAGTCAGTTTGTGACTGATTAATACCTTCTCTACACATTATTTTTATAGTTTCTTATAAATACTAATTGGCCTGAAATGTTACCTTTCAAATATTGTGTTCTTATAATTGTAAATTTATCTGCTCACAGATTACCAAATAGTATGTACTTCTAAAGTAATATTTTTCATTTTCTGTTTCAGTAATATTGTGTCTTCACGAACTCAATGTTGCCCTCCAAAACAATGATGATGTTGCTCTTTTGGAAACATTAAGACACCCATTGTTAAATTTGAATTTGAACAAAAATAATTCAGATTTGTATCTGAAGTTAATCAAGATGTTGAAGGTATTTTAATGTTTTATTTTACTATTCCTTTGTATTATCATTATTGTGCTATTATTAACTAAAACGTGTTGATTTAAAATGTTACAAATTCTTCTATTTTTATGTTGTGCTATGCATAGAAAAAATATACGTAGTATTATTTTCAAATAGCATGTTTAAGAAAATACTCATACTAATAAAAGTGAACATAACAGCCTATTAAAAATCATTAATTGTTTAGAAAACAACTACAGTTTTAATTTGTTTAATTATTTTAAGTTTGGGAAATTAATTATACGACTTCATTTGTATATTAATTTCAATATAGGAAAATAAATCTGATAGGGAAAATGAATTGTGGCTGGAAGATATCCAGGGCATTGAAGAAACTGTCAAGAAAGAAATTTCCTATGCAAAAAAAGGTTGGTGTTAAGTTGTTGTAATATTAATATGTTAAATCAATTTTTTGCATTATTTTATGGAGTCAGTAAACTATTATAAACATTATAAACTTCAGTTTTTATATTGTTAATAAACTTTTTTATACTGTGTGTTATAATTTTCAGCATGCCATTATTTGGGAAAGATCAATAATGCCATATTATGTAGCAATGTACCAGAAACAATTGGTTTGCTGCAATCTTCTAAACTGGGCTTCTCAGGGTGTAGTTCATTAGTTAGAGGAAATTTTAAGGCCCTTAGTGACCTTCAAAGCTCAAAGGTATTTTAAAATTACTGTTACATTCTATTCTAATTCATGTAAAAAATATTCCTATTAATGTTTTACATTTTTAATTCTCTTAAAATTAAAATTTTGATCAGTTATAAGATACTTATTGTATTATATTATTTGTAAATTATATTACCTATCTGATTAAAATTGTTTCATTTATTTTACTGACAATCATCATTGTGATAGACCTGTCAAAATTTCCTATGAATTTGAAATTGTATTTTATATAATAAGATGTTTCAGATGAGAACTTCACCTTTTCCATGGATTAAACATTCAGCATTATTGGGGTTCCCCATTTTTCTTAATTTGGAAACAGGTCAGGTGGCATGGGAAGAACCTAAAGGCTTCCAAGAAATTTCTCAATTCCTCAGCAAGTTTGATATTCAAGTAAATATTAACTTTACTCCTTGTCTTATTTAGATATTTTAAAGTGCTAATGAATGACTTAGACAAAATTGATGTGCAATGTCATTTTATCATAAATGTGAATATGTGATATTCTTATTGTTTTACATTTTTTAGAATCTAAATTAAACCTCAACAAAAGCATTAAGAATTGTTTTTGTTTAGTAAGTTAAGGGATTTTATTGTATATTAATTTAAGAAAAAATGTATTTTCTGATGAGGCGCCAAAGTTGGGAGGATGTGTATTTCTATCCTTTTTTTTGTAATTTCTTGAGATATATTCTAGAATTTAATGGTATTAAATAATCCATTTTTTCTGACTTGTTTTGTATAATTATTTATTTTAATAAATTGATGCACTTCTATGTAGAGTGATTATTGTTAGCAATATTGAATCTATAACATATTTGATAATTTTTAAAAGTAATATCATGTGATCAAAAAACAATTATCAGTTTCTGGATCCTGTCTGCCCTAGTTTAGACAATTATGTACCTGTATAGTAAGAGAGTCTTTTCTGAACAATATTTTACAAATTGTTACAGTATTTGAACTGTTTCATCAAAGACGAGTAGTCATTTTATATTAATTGTACATCTTTTATTTTATGAAACTTTAATAAAAAGATAAGAATAGCTTACTCATACAGATTCTAACATATGGGTAAACAGTTGTGTGCTCTTTTAATAAAATGATTGAATTTCTTATGCTCCGAATTCATTTTTTGCCTGCCTGCGCTGATGGTTAACGCATTACTTTTCAACATTAAGTCATCTTTCAGTAAGTTCAACAAAGAAACCAGACCTCATGTAAAACTGTTCTTCGATTAAGAAAGTAATGCAGAAACTTACATCTTCACATATTGCAGTTAATGTGTAATTGATTAAATTTGGTCAATATTATAATTAATTAATTTATAAGTGTAAGTTTTCATGTTTTATAAATTATTTCCTATTCTAGAAAGTGCTGTCTGGGCCTCCGTTGCACATTATCATTAGGCTGCAAGCCAGGATAAGAGGCTTTCTTACAAGACGAAGACTTTACAAAGAAAAAATTATTTCTTCTATTATTAAAATTCAGGTATAACTAATTCAATAATTTACAATTAAGTCACCTTATTGCATTGTTGGCTTCTGATTTTAATTAAAATTGAAATATATTTACATAGTGTAGTGTTTAACTATGCATTTAATTTTTAGTCCCATTTAGCATTATACAGAATTTATTTTTATTTTAGGCCTGGTGGCGTGGAGTTATTCAAAGACAAAAGTTCAAGCACCTTTTATTGTTGCGTAAGTGTGAAACACAACATTGCAGCCTTCCAGAATATTGGATACAGAAACATTCAAGAAATGTAAGTAATTAATTCAAGTTCCAAGGTATAGTTCTGTGTAAAATAGATTGTATTTAATTTTAATTTCATTCAAACTTAGTATCACTGCTGGGTTTTTATTCAATTGCCTTGATGTATTCTTAATTTATAAAACCATGTTTGATTTATGCTGTATATTGATCAGTTTTTTATATAATACTTCTGTCAATTCATGATTATGCATTGAGCAAACATACCCCAGCATATAATTTCTTCATATTCTATAGTATACTTTCTAATTTACACTATGTCTTTTCTTTTCAAAAATTTCTCATACAAGTGCTGAAACGTGTTCCAAACTTATTTTCACAATTTATAGCTGATATAATATTAGAAATTTTAACCAGTTCCAAATCAAAGATGCATGAACAATTCAAAATTTTAGATAGATAAATAGCTAAAAAAAACAACACAAAATTAAGTACCATATCACATTTCTGCAATCCTAGTTGCCTTCATCATCTGATTCAAGAAACTCAAGAGCCATAAGAATGACACATCGCACAAACTAGGTGACGAACTAAAAATCTAATTTGTATATTTTTAACACAGATGTATTATATTTTATAATTTAAAATTTTATGTATAATCTATTTGAATTATTATGTCTCTGAAACCCAAAACATATAGGGCGAGAAATGTGTAAATGCACTTTCATGTGCGGTGAAAATTGAACCGTTTTGCATGAGACTAATCCTTATATGAATATGAGAGATTTCTTCTGTAAATCATGTCTCATTCTCTCTGTTTAGATACGAAGCATAATTAAGATTCAAGCAGCTTGGAGAGCACATCAAGTGAGAAGAGCTTTTAAGGCTTTGGTGTATGATAGACAACCACCCTTCTGGGCAATACGCTATTTCTCTCAACAGCTATACTTTGGGCATGATGATTATAACAGGGAGATGGAATTGCAGGTAAAAATTCTGGTTTTTTATTTGTTATACCTCATACAATTCTCTACATTTATTACCAACTATACATTTTAAAATAAATATAGTATGATTTTATGAAAGGAAGGTAGATATTTGTACCTTTGGTGTATATCTTTGTTTTTATTTTGTATTAAATATTGGAAATTTATATTTTCCCATAAATTTATTGATTTGTTATTTTTTGAACTTATTTGTTATTGTATATTATTTTTTGAACATATGCAGAAATGTGTATATTTGAAGAGAATATTCTTGTTAAATTTTACAGGATTTAAAAGGTCAAGTAGGGAAAGCGATACGTCGTAACCAGAATCTGTCTCAGCAACTAGATGCTATGGATTTAAAAATTGGACTTCTAGTTCAGAACCGAATTACACTTCAGGTATATTCTGAAATGCTCTATCATTAATTTTTATAATAAATGGTAACACATAATCTTCAGAAATTTTAACAACATAATTGATACTAATTTAACTTTCTTTTCTTAATAATATTAATTTACCATCATATATATTGTAAATTTTATGCAAGGGGAGGGGGGAATGCAGCATGTATCAACCAGTGAGAAACTTCATTGTTACTTTGAAGCATTTACTGGCTTATTTCTCAAGGCCTTCCAGTTTTCCTTTGGAAGAAGCATCCTGCATCATTTTTGTTAATGCTGTATTATAATTTCATTTTCAGGATGTTGAAGCCCATGGTTCCCATATGACTTCAACTCTCAATGATTATCCTGATGCTCGTCGTGGACTGAAAGCCTTGACGAAAGAAAGTCGCCAATTGCTTGAAGGATATCAGCATTTGTTTTACCTTTTGCAAACAGATCCACATTACTTGGCAAGGCTGATGTGCCTGCCTCGCAGTCATTCAACTAAGTTTCTCCGCACAGTTATTCTGGCACTCTTCAACTTTGGGTCCAATACAAGGGAAGACTATCTCTTGCTGAAGCTTTTTAGAACTGCAATGGTTGAGGAAATCAAGTGGGTTTCTAGATTATAAAGTTTGTTTTATTTTTCTATAATTCATAATGAAAGTTTCTCTATGTGAGTCAATCCATACGAAGTGGTGCAGAAAAAACATAATAGGTTGCCACAACATCTCAGAAGAATGTAATATTTTGTTGGTGCATTCGCTTATATTTTGATAGATCAAAACTAATTTTGTTTAATTTATATTGATTCCAATTCAATACCGCTGATTTTCATGTTTGCAGTTTTCTACGAATTTCTAAATTACTCTGCACTGGGTTGTCCTATCCTTTCCAAATAAACTGCATTGTTTCCAGTACATTCTTGGCTATAAATCATTTCTCTGTATACTTATTTAATAATATTTTTTCATGTATTCTGTGTAACACAAAGTAATCAATTGCAAATGAAAATTCAATTTCCATAGGATAATTTCTCGAAAAACATAAAATAACTATGAATGTGATGTTCGGTTAATCAATTTTTGCTGCTTTCAGATCAAAGGTTCAGAAACCAATGGATGCAATTACTGATGACCCTTTGGTATTGGCTCTGGTTGTCAGTTATGCAAGACACGTATCAGGTCAAAATCCTCTCAAGGAAATGCTGGGGCCTCTTATACAGAAGGTAAAATTAGGAACACTTCTACTATTAGAATGTGTAGTTTAATTAGCATAACTTAAAGGCCAAAGAGGACCCTTGGAAGCCGATTCCTCCATTTTTCTTCAATATAAAACCAAATTATTATTATAAATGATGATTTAAGCTGACAAACTTGGTAGTATCAATAATTTCAGTTCTATTCATTTTTAGATTATTGATGGCAAAAATGTTTCAATGGATACTAATCCTGTTGATATCTATAAAAGTTGGAGGAATCAACAAGAAATGGAAACTGGAAAAGTTTCGTAAGTATAATTAACTAACTCTGTGTGCATGTTATGGAGATTATGTTAACTGTGTTTTTTAGTTTATAGTTAAGATGGAGATTTCAGAAATTATGTTACATTTCCATATATTATTACAGTAGATTTTCAGTCGAACGTTGTGGATAATTTGTATGTTTCTTACTGACACTGATTATTACTATTTTTTTAAAATCTCCGTCAATATTAAGTTTGAAAACATTATCATTATCGGGAATATAATATGGTTTTCTGAATTGATATTATAGCTTTTTTTAATTTTTAAACACATTTTTACAGGCATATATCCATTTTGTTACTTTCATACATTTCAGTAATTATACTATTTACCTCTCTAATATTAATATATTTGTTTCAGTGAACTTCCCATAAGCTTAAGTGAAGAACAAGCATTAAAATATCCTGAAGTTCAAGAAAGGTTACAAAGAAACATCTCAGATTTGAAGAAGAATACAATTATGTTTCTCAACAGGATAACTGCATCAAGAGACATTATACCCTATGGAATGTTGTTTATGGCCAAAGTTTTGAGGGACTCATTGTCTGAAAAATTTCCTAAAGTGCCAGAAAAGGATATTTTGAAGGTAATTTATCTTAATTATTCAGCATTTGATAATCTTCATAATCTGAAACAAAATAACTATCAACCACATAAAATTATATACAGGAAATGCTTTTTGTCATGTCGATCTTTTCTTTCATAAATTATTTGAACTTTTATTTAAAATTATTTGAATCAGTGAATATTTCATAAATAAAATTCTGATATTATCAATTAACTCCATATAACATAAATATTTGGTTGCTATTACCACAAATAGTTCAGAATTAAATACCCAATGATTGTTTATTAAACTGGTTAAATAAATTCATCAAATTTTTTTGTCTTTCATGAATTTAACATCTTGATTAGTTTTATTCCCATATTTCAGGTGGCGGTGATACTTATGTTATTTTACATGTATTTTTAAGTTATTTGAAGTATAAACTACATTATGAAAAATAAAATGAAACATTTCAAGTCCCCGTATTTAATTATTGCAGGTTGTTGGGAACTTATTGTACTATATGTATATAAACTCTGCCATTGTGGCACCAGATACAATGGATATTATCAATCTTTCTGCTGATAGGTCACTGTCTTATGATGATCGACGTAATTTAGCCAGTGTAGCTAAACTTCTACATTTTGCAGCATCGAAGAAAGGCGTAAGTTCCAATTTAATTTTCCCCCTTTTCTGTTTATCAACAAGGTTTTGACATTTATGTTTATACATATAAATAAAGTAAGGCTTACCTGAAATTTAGAGCCAATGCTACCAGTCAGACTGGAAACGTACTTCTCAAATATTCTGAGGTGTTATCCTTCCTCAGCAGTGTATTATATCTATCTCCCGAGGAAGAAGGATAACACAATTACAGTATAATCTAAACAAAATATTTTAACTAATGACTTTTAAAAAATCTAATTATTGAAGATTCTGAAGTATTTATTGATTGAGTTAAAATATCTAAATTTCAGGTAAATATAAAATTAATTTATATGCTATTTAATACTATTATCAGTAAGTTGATTCCAATGATATAATCATTCATCACTTCGTTTTATTGCAGTTTGAATCTCAGCATTTGAAATGTTTTAATCCCCTAATAATTGAATGGCATGAAACTTTCAAGAAGTTCTTCAGATACTGTTGTGAAGTTGAAAACTTGGAGGACCATTTCAGAGTTCACAAATATTCAGAAGCAACTCTTATCTCTAGACCAGTAATTTATATATCTTTACAGGTTAGAAGGAATTAGTAATGCAACATTTTAGCACAGTCTAACTTGCAAAAATATGCAAATTTGTGAAAATATAAAATATTCACTATGTTCAGGATTTTTTATTTTAAAACTTTTCCTATTTCAGGAAATGTGTGACACTCACAAATTATTACAAGAACATCTTTCAAAAATTGCTCCAGACCCAATGGATGCCCTGTATGAAATACTAGAAGAACTGGGATCCATACCAAATGGAACAACACTTTTTGGATGTAAGAAAACTATTCACTGACCTAAGTTAGATAATTACAAACTACAATTTCTTGGAATGAATTAAATTGCACTTACTAAACAAAATTCTATAGATGTGAGAAGGTGAAAGTTGTTCAGAGTTATCAAAAATGATTTGTAGTTTTATTATTATGAAGTTAATGCCGCTTAATTCCATACCTATTTCATTTACATTTTAGCTGCAAACGGAAATGAAGTTGTAATGGCTCAAACTGTTTGCTTGACTCTTGTCAACCGCTTTGAAGTTCAAGACACTGAAGATCCTGATACAAATAAGCGTTTCATCAGGTTAGACCTTTGAACTTTTTCATTATGTTAGAAATAATTGTTTATGTTTATATATAGCAAATACTGTTGTAACAAGAAATAATAAATAAATCATTATTTTTAAATTTCAGGGCAAAAGAACTGCTTGTTAAATTATTGCCTGTGCTCAAAGGAAGCAATCTTTGTGAAGCTTTGGATAATATTGATTCTTCTATTTTGAGAGAATCACACAATTGGTAAGAATTCTTTTCACAACTTAATAGAAGGAATTATTGGAAATAATTTATATTTATTCTTCAATATTGCAAACTTACAAATGTCCAAAATATGTTAAACATCTTCTATATTGGAATCAACATTCAATATATAATTTTTATTAGATAAAATTTTTACCTTTCAGCTCTAAAAGAATCAAAGAAGACAAGCAGGAACTCCAAATACTTCTTGCAAAGTTGGAATTAAGTGGTTTGGTGTCCCAAAAGGGTGGTTACCAAGAACTTGTATCTGCTGTGACCCGTGATATGTTCCATAAAGGGCGTCACAGACAACTTATACTTAAGGTAAGTTGAAAGAAATGTTTCTGTGATTACAATCATATTTATTGGTTGAAATCCTCTCGGGATTCCAGTCGGGTAAGATCGGCGAGTTTACGACGTACTTACCCTGCTGGAATCCTGAGCGAATTTCCTCCACTATATACACCGTGAAAACCTTCGGTTGACAGTCATATTCATTATATATTATACATAGTTGCATTTTCACATTATTTATTTGTCACTGTACAGAATAAATAATAAGAATAGTTTTTTTTACATTTTTTTAATTCCTCTCTTCAATTTCAGGAACTACAAACTTTACGAGAAACGAAGAATAGCTTAGATTGCAAAACAGAATTTTATGAAGAGCAAGTTATTTTCTATAATCAGTACATTTCTAAATGCCTGGAAAACCTCAGTGCTGTAAAAAGGTATTCTGTTCTGCTTATTTTTGTATGCTGGAACTAGTTGTACAGTAAAATTGTACTTATTTTTTTATAATCAAACTTGGAATCATATGCATCAATACTATGAAAACAGTTTATTGTCTTTTTGATTATTGTTCATAAAACAGTATAATTTGTTTTCCAAGCTTCAACTTTGAGAAATAATTTTGATACTTCTACTGAAAAAGATACTTCTTTAAACAATGACACAATATGTTTTAGAAGAATAGACAAAATATTCAATTAATGTATGTAGATTACTTTAATATAAAGAAATTTATTGTTTTTTAAAAAATAAATGATGAATAAATTTGGTTAGCAGTTACATTCTATTATTTTAGATGATTATCAAATTACGTTGTTTCCAGAAATGTTCACAGTATAAAAACCAACAATAAGCGTCACCTGGGTAGGATAAAGTCTAAAGCAACTCTCAAGTATACTGCAGCCCAACTCCACGATAAAGGAGTGTTGGTAGAGGTTGAAGGGTTACCCTCATCTCAGTTTAAAAATGTGCAGTTTGAAATATCTCCAACTGAGAATAGTGGTGTTTTCACTATTCTTGGAAAATTTATGGGAGTTGAAATGGAAAAAATTGATATTGATATTCAGGTATATATGTTTTTTGTATATAATACCAAACTATATTTGTTATAAATCTTTATTATTATTTTGATAAATTCTGTCAAATACTGTGATAAACATTAGGTTTGATTTAAAGTCCATTGAGAATTTTTCATTTTGCTGAAAATTAATTTTATAACCTATGATTTTATATGTACTTAGAAAATTATTCACATAAAGACAACAATTGATGTATGAAATATGATTTGAGTAAGTCGTCAATGTGTTCAAAAAAACTGAGACAGCAATTTGGATACATAGAAGTGTAATATTGATGGCTAGGAATATTTAATTAATTTTTTAAGGCCCATTAATTAACTTATTTCAATAAATTATATGTTATTTTTATTACATTTGTTACTATTTCCGTTTCAGAATCTTTTACAGCTCCAATATGAAGGTGTTTCCATAATGGACATTTTTAGCAAAGCCAAAGTTAACGTTAACCTTTTGCTGTTCCTACTAAATCGTAAATTTTATGGGAAATAGTTTTAGAAGTATGGTCAGTCTTATGCTATGTTTATTTAGAGACATGTTTTTTTATTGAAGCATACTTCAAACTATTAACATATTTCAATAATTTTACTTTCCCAAACTACCTTGTTAATAATTCAGATGTTTAATTTAAGGTCCATCAGATATTGGACTTGTTTAGTTGGAGCATTAACTCATACTTATGTAGTAAATATTTTGAAGTATATATTCCCACTATTAGTTTCTGTAAATAGTGTTTTACAAAACACACTGCAATTTATTATAACTAGTCTCTTTTAAAAATATTCTGGAAAGAAATATATTGTCTTTCTGTTTAAGACGAAAAATATCTTGTATTTCTTCTCCTACTTTACTTACAAGTAATACTGTATTTAACTATTATAAATAGTATATACTTCTTATACAAACTTGTTTCAATGGTTTAAACTTTTTTTTCTATTGCTTCATTTTCAGTCTTGTAATGCATTGCTACATTCTTTTATACTGAAGTGATAATTATTTCCAGTTTATACTTCATACATTCCTTTATTACTGTATCATTTAAATGTAATGTAGTTAAAACACTTGCAAAAACTGATTTTATATTTATATTGATCAAAAGAATCATAATTTACTATTAATCATTTATTATATATTTTGAAGTTTGTTTTGTGTGGTTGTTGCCCCCTGATATAATTGGTCAATTTAAAATTTCTTAAAAGAATTTTTTAAAATCAATAATGCAATATTGTAATAATATTTTATATAATTATTTTTACTCAAATTTTGTATGCAAACCCCCAAAGGAATATTTTATATATATATAACATTTTATTTTGTATATTTATTACTCTCAATGTATTTTAGAGTATCAATTTTATGTAAAAATTACACAAAACATTTTATAAATAAATTGAAGATATTTTTATATAATTTTAAAGTCTTTAATATTGAATAATATAAAGTTTCTCTTAGAACAGATTTTGAATTATTTATGCCCATATAAAATGAAAAAAAATCCAAATCTGTCTCATAGTGTAATGTTTTGGGACCAAGAACAATGCCAATTCTGTCCATACAAAAAGCTTAATATGAAGGATGTCACATGTGCAAAATGTTGAAGGTGTAAGAAAGCATTTCTGCTTAGACCTCTAGCATTGGTATTAAATGTATAGCGTTACAAGCACAAAGTAAAGATTGCGTCACTGAGCTGCCTTACAATAGAAGAAAAGTTTTCTTAGTTCATTCACAGCTTCTGTTAACCTTTATTTGTATTAAAAATCTATTAATCATGGTTTCCATTTCACCCTTCCAAAAAACATAACATATCTTTCAATCATTTAATTCTAAAATCTTCTCAATTTTGCAAACTTTTAAGCTTTTCTTTTATAAAAAAAAAGTGTTAAAACAATTTTTTATAAATCTCATTTTTAACTTACATGTATGGAGAAACCTGCATGTATCGTATTTATGGAGCCGAATCTATATAGAGAATTTAGTAGTAACGTAACAATGATCTGGAAAGTTTTCTTTGAAAGTTACACATATTTCCAAATTTAAAATTTTAGGTATTGAATTTGCAATAAGTATACCATTTCCATATTTAATTAAGGATAGTGGTTATGAAGTCATTAAAAATTAACCAATATATATTTAAATTTATTATTCATTACATTAGTCCTCGGTCGAGGAAATAGGATATGTCATAATATAAGATTACAAGAAAATATTTAATTTAAAGGAATGATAACTATATTAATCTTCAATTTTCATTCGGCAGAGTTTCCAGCAGCAAATCTTATTTTGATTCCAGTCGAACATGAAAAAGAAAATAAGTTGGCAGTTAAATACTGCAAGATTATAATCATAAAATAATACCATAAGGTGGCAGGATACCAGCAAGCTATTTTATTAAAGAGAATCTAATCAGATCTTCCGAACTACAAACTCTTTCAGGGAGTAGTACGTTCCATTAATTAAAATAGATTTACAACTTAATGTAGATAAAGTTTTTATTTCGTCTGTAAGACTATTGTATATACTTATCCTGGAATTGTGAATGCTTGATTCAAAAAGGCTTGGAGTGATACTTTCCAATATTAATAGTTATGGCCATCTATTCATAAAAGTAATAACACTTAAAGCCTGTTTTCTTTAATCATATTGGTATTTGATTTATATAAATACTAGTCAGTTTAAATCCGAGACTTAAAAGAACACAATTAACGGCTGTAAGGACAAATGACACAAGTAATTAACGACCCGAATAACGGAATTTTATTTCGAAAAACACACAATTTAAAAATGAGTAGTCTAAAACTTTCATAAAATTATGTAACGTTAGAAATTAATTTCTGTCATACGGGTCGTTAATTTGCCTGTTTCATATACTGAACAATTTTGTAGATCATATCAGTCATTATAAACTTCAAAAATTCTTTCATGGGCGTAGTTGTGTTTTGGGATTGAAGCATTCGAGAAAGAAAACGTAAGAGAACTAACAGAAAAAACTCTAGTAATTATTGCCGACGAAAAAGTAAAGATGTGAGTACCGTGGCTTGCGCCCGCTTAAATAACACAAGTTAATTAAAGACCCGTAAAACGGACAATAGTAGAAAATAATTTTGAACAATACAAAATTTAAAAGTGAGTAGACGTTTTGATCAACTGTTGTGAACTTTGCCGATATGGCCAAAGACAGAACCACATCTTTTCAGTTGATCGAAACGTCTACTCACTTTTAAATATTAGATTGTTCAAAATTATTTTCTATTACTGTCTGTTTCACGGGTCGTTAATTGCTCGTGTCATCTGTCTTTACAGACGCTGTGTTGTGTTAAAATCTGAGACTGTTATATCTGTATCGTTGTGTCTTCACAGAGAAATCCCGCGATAAGTCTTCAAGGAAGCTTCTTATCATCTTTGATGTTTTGAATACAATTATTCGCCGCTGTGTTTTTATGCATATAAGATTTAGTTAGAGAAAACAATTGGAAAGTGTGAAAGGTAAAAATGGTGAAACTCACTCCGGATTTAATATATCAGTCTATGCAGTACATGAACCCTGTGAGAGACAGGGAATTAGACTTGAGGGGTTATAAGATCCCGGTTATTGAAAACATGGGTGCTACATTGGACCAATTTGACTGTATTGATCTATCAGATAATGATATACGTAAGTTGGATGGTTTTCCGCTTCTAAAGAGAATAAAGTGTCTCTTATTGAACAATAACAGGATAGTGAGGTTAGCAGAAGGTTTGGAGAAGAACCTCCCTAACCTCGAAACGTTAGTTTTAACTGGCAACCAGATCCAAGAATTAGCTGATTTAGATCCTCTTATGTCTCTGAAGACACTAAGAACACTGAGCTTACTGCATAATCCAGTAACAGCACTCCAGTATTACCGAGCTTATGTTGTATATCGTTTGCCACATTTAAGGCTCCTCGACTTTCGTAAAATTAAACTGAAAGAAAGGGAGGATGCAGCAGCTCTATTTAAAAGCAAAAAAGGGAAGGAACTTCAAAAAGAAATCGTCAAGAAAGCGAAGTTGGTTTTCCAAGCCTCTGCAGGGTCTTCGGAAGATTCTAAAGCAACTGGTCCATCTGCTGAAGAAATTTGGAAAATCAGAGAAGCCATCAATAAAGCTACTTCCCTCGAGGAGGTGGAACAACTCAACAGACTTCTGCAAGCAGGTCAAATCCCAGGACGATCAGCATCACAAGCCGCCAATGCTCCTTTGATGCCTCCGGCAACAGAAGATGAAGAGGAAGATGAGTCTGTGCATAAAAGACCTGTGGTTAATGGTAACCAGTGATTAAATATGGTGAACAATTCTAGTTTATAAACTTCCTTTTATAAACAGTTTGTCTAAAATAGGTACTGTAAATATTTGATAAACCTATTACCTATCATTGTGTACAGCACTTTTCCATAACATGATGAAATAATATTTGATAGAAGTAATTTGACTCTTATTTTTTTAACTGATAATTGCCGAAATACCAAATATTTAACTTAAAAGTCAATTCCAAAAATGATTTATGTACTAATATGGTATATTTCTTATATAACACTCCAATTTGCTCTATAACTGCCATACTGACAATATGTTTAGCCCACAATAAAGTATTTATAGTTAGTTTTTTCGGTACAAAATTTCAGTTCTTAAAAAGTTTTTTTTAATATTTTGAGTGTATTTTCTGTTTTTATAGTAGAAATTTTTACATTAATAATATGGCAGTCAGTGAACAATGTGTTACTGTAGAGAAATTGTTAGTTCCTTGATTATTAGAATTCATTCTACAATGCAGATAATTTGGAACTTCAATATATTGTTCTCGGAGCTCAACCGGGTTTTGCATAATTGTAGAATGCAACATTTCGACGACTAAAAGCTCTGTCGTCATCTTCTAGGCGAAGTTCGCTTCCCCTAGAAGATGACGTCAGAGCTTTTAGTCGTCGAAATGTTGCGTTCTACAATTATGCAAAACCCGGTTGAGCTCCGAGAACAATATATTGAACAACTGCACCGGGAAAGGCTTCAATCTTTGATCAATTTGGAACTTGCATACAGCCATAAATTAGTGTGGTGCTACCATTTGTTGAAAGTGGATAAGCCCTAAAAGATTACGTTATACTACTGTGGAACCCATATTTAATGTCTAAGCCATCATAAAATTAATATGATTTATTTAGGTTAATTTGTGTTATCACGGCTATTTATATTATTTTGTTTTAAGTAACAACTTAGTGTATTCAGATATTTTTGGAATCAACATCCGTATTACATAAAATGAATTAGATTATTTTACAAATTGAAAGATTGTGTCTTGTGAGGATTCTATCCTCACATATATGGAACTTTTTATAACATTGTTAATACTACAGTGGTTACGGGAAAGTGTGAGAGGGGAGAAACAGTCTTAGATGTCCTCCTTCAGGTAATGATATGCTATACTTGGTTGTTGACTTTACAGTGAGCTGACGTGTAATTATAATGAAAACAATTCAGAATCTTGTGACATTGTCAAAATATTTAAAATGGATATGGAAGAGGTGGAGAATTTCCTAGAAATTGATGGCCGGTTTTTCCTTGTCTGACAGGAAGAAATATTTCAAATAATCTTAAATTCTCTAAAGAAAGAGGCTTGTTTCAGAACATTTCTAAATATTTTTTTACTGTCAAACATGGCGACATGAGTCTTAATTAGATGTAAATTCTTTTTTGTATATATTATGTAATTGATAGTGGCAGGAAAGGGAGAGTTGGACACATTGCACACTGTATAAATACATGGTTTTGGTTATATCCTGCTTCCTGAGGAAACAATCAGAAAAAATCAGTGTGTTGAAATGGACACTGCTGGCCAATTCAAAGTTGAAGAATTAGAGGTTGGCGTTAAGTTATATAAGATTGAACTGTAGCTTAGTTGTGTAGTTAATTTGGAACAGTGACTTATTTAATTCAGGCCAGTGCTTCAATTGAAATCGGTCTCATTTCTTCCTTTCCATTCTTTGACCTCACACCCCATAATCATTTTATTTCTTTTTCCAATATTTTAGAAATATATTACATATTTTTATATAGGAGTTTTTATAATCTGTTTCCAATTCTGGTCACTGACGTATTTATCTGAATGATGACTTACTGTGATCAGCATCATTTCCACACTTTGCCATGGTCTTGGTTCCAGATGCATATTTGGTATTTACCATTGTCACTTTTTATCATCAACCTCAACTGCCACGTTGCACATTAAAATCAGCATTGGGTTAATATCTCATCAAATTAGCTGAAGACTTCTGGAAATGTCCCTTAATGTTGTGAATTAGTCATTATATCTTTAAGTGGCATATTTCTTAGGAGCTATTCATTGTCATTGGTCCCTTAGAGATGCAATAAACTTCCTGATTTCACATGTACGTTTTGACGAGTTCTATGCTGTACAACTTACCACAATTTCTTTCACTTATTTGTGCTCTTATAGGTCGGCTCCATTTATTAATGTTTGTAATTGTTTATTCTAATATATAGCTTTGTTTTAATCTGCGAGTATTGGCCCTTTGGAGAATTATTGTGTTGTGCTTCTTATGCTATGCCTGACCAATTGTGACTTGCCAAGCATTCTTTGAATGGCCCGTCACTCCTATTACAGGCTATGAAGCTCCTGAGTTAGAGTGAAAGCTTTTATTTGTGTAGTTATATGAATAATTAATATCAGAGTATATTGTTGAATATATGCAGTCGTCTAAAAGATCAATTGGACTGGGAAGTAATCTTTTTTTTAGTAGGAAATGTGTGTAACATGTTAGTCACTTAAATCACATTCTTTTAGATGCTAAGTAGGGACAGGGAAAACAAGTCTCCTATCATTGGCAACTATTCATCAGTGTCCCAAAATGTACTTCAGCAATTCCGGCCAGGCACTTCGAACCTTGAGTCATATTCGCAGTGTCGTTGCCAACTTGATGCTGGGCGCTGACAAACTTTGTGCCGAGATATATGAATTCTTATTATCTTTTCCACAAGAAAATGTTTGTATAAACTGAGAGTAGTAAGAACAAATGAAATAGTAACTGCTCATGAAAAACAAACTAAATTATATATAAATGTACCAAGTTTGAAAGATTGTTGATTTTTGATTAAAATTGCTTTTGGAACCACAGGTTTGGATAAATTGGTAGATAAATCGAACACATGTATTCTTAATTCCAATATTATTGAAACTAATAATTTTCAGTTTACACTCGCATGCAGAATTGATTTGATCCTTTTATAGACATGGGGAAATTTTCTCTCCACTGTTAACAGTTTACAAACAGTTACGGTATCAGTTAAAATGTATTTTCCAATAATTGTGAAACTAAGAGGACATAAGTCATAAAACAACATATTACACACAAACGTTACAGGGTTCAAATAGAAAGGATAAGCAGCAACAAGCATTTTCAAGAATTTACACTTGAGGAATTATGACTAATAACTTACACATGTTAAGGTTATGTCACTAAATATGGAGACATGGAAATATGCTCTCAAAACGTTAAAGAACGGGTTATATGATTACTTATTTTACATAAAGCTACACATGTGCACCCTCCAATGTGTAATTGCATCTTGCGTCGAAACTGTAAACATAACTTTTTGTTGTACTTCTGAGTCCATTTGACAACTGTCCAACATCCACGATGCGTCAGAAATGTCTCTCATTATTTTCGTTTCAAACCGGCTGCACATTTCTTAAATTGTCTTTCCCGTCCGCCTTTTGGTGTTCCTTTACGTGACGGTCTTGCCAAATCATAGACCAAATTATGTATTTGCATACGAGTCCGCCGGCACAGAACAGGACCAATAACCGTCCAGAAGTGTTGCTACTCATTCACGTTGTGATTAGGTGCGGTGTAATTAAATATTAGCTCTCCTCTTGGCACTTTAAAATACAGAAATGTCCGTATCAGCTGATTTGCTGCAGTCATTTATTTCACATGTTTATATTCCCATGTAAATAAACAAATGCCGCCATCTTTCCAAGGATATGATACAGAGTGAGCCATGTGACGAAATGTTTTATTCTGAGACCCGCTATATATACAATTAAATTTCCTACAGAACCTTTAAGATAATATATTTATTGCGGTTTTTCATTACATTTTATATTAATTTTGTATATATATATATATATATATATATATATATTAAGTCGCGCAGGCAATTTGGGGGGAAAAAAGGATGGATTGACATAGAGATGTCATAGAAATAAGCGATGACTTTATATTATCTGGGATCCAAATTCCACAAAGATGGAGATGAACGGCATGAAATCAGGAGAAGAATGAATCGTATTTCTCGCTTTCAAACTAAGAAGAACACAATAGAATAACAAAAATGAGGATATATAAAACCATGATACTATATTATGGAAGTGAGGGCTCGACGCTAAACAAGAGAGAGGACATAGCGATTAACATCTTTGAAAAAAATATCCTAAGAAGAATTTGGGGCCCAAAAGAAAAGAAAAATGACCACATGGAGACACTAGGATCTAATAAGGGAATATATGACCTATATAAAGAATCAAGCATCGCAACATCTATTAGACTGAAGAGAATGGAATGGATAGGACACGTGCACAACGCATGGGAAAGGGAAGGAAAGGATGCATTATACAATGATATGTGAGGTAAAAGAAAGGAACAGATGGATAGAAGAAGTAGAGAAGGACATAAAAGGGGATGATGGATTTGAGGAACTGGAGGAGAATAGCTATAGACAGAGAAGTTTAGAGGAAGCTGCTACTGGAGGTCGAGGCCCGATATCGGGCTGTGGAACAATAGATGATGAAGATATATTCAGCATCATCCTACAAATGTTCCTCTAACTCCTTTAAGATTAACTTCTTTTCATTATCACGTATAATCTCATGGTTGGGACATATACAAAGAATGGCTACAGATATATAAAGGGAATAAATATTTGGTACTAAAAGAAGGGAGGAAGACCTAGGAAAATATGGATCCAAGGTGTGTTAGAAAACTTGAAGAAAATGAAGACAATCAGATGGTGGGAGAAACCCGAGAGGAGAGAAGATTAGAGGCAGACTGTGAAGGCAGCCGAAGCCCACATCGGGCTGTAGAGCTTTGGAAGAAGAAGAGCTCCATAAAGTACCTACAGAATGTAACACAGTAAAGGGTCTAATAGGTGGTTGTAACGTGAAAGCACCATGCCCGAAAATTATGGAGGTTCAGAATGGTGACCGCACGGTGTAACCACTATGCGTTAAAGGGTTAACTTACGATACTGTGATTTCTTCCCCCTCAACTCCTTCCAATTTCACCTACAATAATACGCAAAAATAACCGTGTTAATAAAAAGAAGTTAATCTTAAAGGTGTTAGAGGAACATTTGTAGGATGATGCTGAATATATCTTCTTCTTCTATGGTTCCAGAGCCCCCGATATCGGGCCTCGACCTCCAGTAGTAGCTTCCTCCAAACTTCACTGTAAAAAGCTATTCTCCTCCAGTTCCTCAAATCCATCATCCTCTTTTATGTCCTTCTCTACTTCTTCTATCCATCTGTTCCTTTCTTTTACCTCCCATATCATTGTATAATGCCTTTCCCTTCCTTTCCCATGCGTTGTGCACGTGTCCTATCCCTTCCATTCTCTTTAATCTAATAGCTGTTGCGATGCTTGGTTCTTTATACACGTCATATATTTCCTTATTATATCCTTGTGCCATTTTTCTTGGGTCCCATATTCTTCTTAGGATCTTTCTTTCAACGATGATAATCGCTGTCTCCTCTCTCTCTTGTTTAGTGTCCAGCCCTCACTTCCATAATGTAGTATCATGGTTTTATATATCCTCATTTATTCTTAGTTTGAAAGCTGGTAGTAGTGAGAAATACGATTCATTCTTCTCCTGATTTCATGCCGTTCATCTCCTTCTTTGTGGAATTTGAACGTCAGATATATGAAATATATCTGAGCGTGAGACCAATTTCATCAGATGACCGAATCGATAACTTGGTCAGTACTCGAGTCAATATTGCATTTGCTAAAAATACTCCGTCACGTCACAAGCACACACACACACAAAATACTCTTTGACTCATTATTCAATCAGGTTTAAAGTATTCCTTTCTTTGGCAATCTTGTCCAGTCCATTCAACGACGAGTAACGCGTGACCTGCTTGATCACAGAGTGTGGTTGGTCTAGAGTCGGCACGGCCATTTTGGAGCCCCCTGGTCTAGTCTCTCTTTCTCTCTCTCTCTCTGAAGCACCACACACACACACACACACGTCAACATTTCCGAGCGAGCGAGCGGATTTGGTAAGATCCTTCACAGATGGCTGCCATCAACAGGAAGCAGTTCCGGACTCTCGACAAAGGCAACATCCTGCTAATTGCTACCTGCCGGAGAAATTACGGCTGCAGACTCGGTAACAGTTGCCGTTGCGTAAATGTGAAAACAAAAAAAAAACACTTCTGGGAAATATCCTCAACGATGGTCTAATATTCAAGTTTTACGTAGTTTACAAAGATATTACGACCAACTGCTTGATTTCAGGCTCTTTTGATGAGTTTGGAAGAATCGTCAGTCGAAAAATACAATATTTTTGGATTGATCCATTCCTGTTCCTCAACCTCTCAGGTCGCGCTACACTTCACCCACTTCTTCAAGACCGCACAATAAATAAGTTTCCTGAAGGTCCTCAAATTAGCGTTTGTTTTTTCTCTTGACAATGATCTCGTTCGATGTGGTTTTTTTTTATTTCCCGGCGAGTAATTTTCTTCAGGTTAGGAAGTGGAAAAAAAGTCGCAGAGCGAAACATTGCGAATACGACAACACTTTTTAGCCATCGAGACAGATCAGGTGATTGGTTGACATTTGAAGTCCCAGGTAAATAAATTTTGAAGCTGAACAGTGTTGTTATTTAATTGGCGAGTAGGCAACTGTTCCGAGGAGAACGTCCCAATTGAAGGACGGATTATCTTTGTATTTTTTGCGAATATCAGAGATTGAGATTGAGTGTTAGGGTCTCTGGTGTTACGTTGACGCGAAGAGTGAGTGAGTGTGACCCTTGCCACGGCACGTCTGCGCTCCTGTCTTGCGCTGCCCTTGATGATTTATGACTGATCTATTTGAAGGGCTCGCACACTTCACCAGTCCACACTGGTTTTCCTCTTGTCATCGCAACTCTGCTCCATTACATCTTTACAGTCTTCTTCTTCTTCCCCCTTTTGTAGGTTTGCCCGTCTTCAAAGCCTGTCGTTCCAATCTCCCTCTTCCCAAATTCCTATCCTCCATTTTTGGTTTCCACATGTGGTTTTTCCCACTTTAATCTGGGGTCTGCCCCGTTTATTTTTTCCCCAGGAGGTGTGACCATTGGTTTACTTCTTTTGGCCCTCTTCCATTCTTTGTACGTGACCATAACAATTTAAGGGTTTTTTGATTTTCAATCCTTTTTGACGACAGTTACGTTCATTTCTTTCCAAAAGGAGCTCATTTCTAATTTTATCCCGTCTTGTTGTTTTTTTTGAAGACTTCTCCTCAGATAATCGAATTCTACTGTTCTAATTTTGTTCTGTATGTCACGGGTCCAAGTTTCACTTCCATAACATAGAATGTTCTGTATTATTTATGATGCTCTTATAAATTTTGATCTTTGTTTATTCCTTTGTTAAATTGTTATTCCAAATTATTCCACGGTGTAAAATCTTTGCTATAGCAATTTTAGTTTGTGTATCTCTATATTCACATGTTCCTACATTTGTAATTATTGACAACCCCCCCCCCCCACAAGTATGTAAAAAATTCACATTTTTTTTATATTTTTCCCTGTTTCGAGTGTTTATGTCTTCTACATCTTTTCCCCTAAACACACGTGTATTCTCTGTCTTCTGTAAATTTATGTTCAGTCCCCCATTCTTTTCATATTTTCTTCCATGAGCTTATTTAACATGTCCTCTGCACCTCCTCCTGATCGTCGGCCAACAACGATGAATGTTGTATCCTGTCTCCTCCCATTTGCAGAACATTTTTTTTATACCATTAATTAAGTGCCTGATCTAAATAAATATTAACTGCATCCGTGCTTCAGGCCTTTCATTCACTCTGAATTCTTCTGTTAGCTTATTCTGTATTTTTTTAACTTTGGCTTTTGTATTATTATTATTATTATTATACATTCTCCTAACAATAATCAATCCTCCATTTATCACGGATATTCATATTTCTCAATGGCTGACCATAACAGATGTCCAGGGATACTACCCCCCCCCCCCCCGCCCCCAGTACAGTAAAAGCGTATAAAACAGTCCACCGATCCCTACAGGACCGTTTTATGAAGTAGAGATTTTATCCGGCACCACTACAATGTTTATTAAATATCAAAGTATTAAAGAGAATGAAGACTGAACACAGCATTAAAGGGGAGTTTGCCCTGATGTAGAAAAAAAACTGTGAGAAAGGATTGGTTGAGAAGGAGTTTAAATAGTACGAAAGGTTTAATATCAAACCTTTATTTTTGTTACGTCAAGTCTTTTCATACTCTTTAACTATCCACTAATATCCTTGCACAATTATATCTATAAATTTAATCACTTTATTGCCAACCTGACGAGGGTCCACACTCAAAGACAGAACTAATATAAAAATTATTTAAATGATAATTTCTGTAATTGTCTGTTTTGACCTCATTAATAATTTAAAATACAAAGACGTAAATCAAATATGAATGAAAAGGACGGCCAGTACTTCGACGTATTATATATTGTCGGATTGGTATTATTTACCTGAATGGCAGCCAACGTGATAGAATTACAGAGTATTACAAACCGCTTCCATTCCCTCGGAAGAGATTCTATTCACAGACACAACCAATTAAGAAACGCCTCTGACAATAGTTGCCGCCATTGTGAGGAACGGCCGTTTCTAAGTGCCATTAACGCATCAGGAGGGGGGGAGGGGAGGGGGCGCGGGGCGGCGGCGAGGATTCTTCACAACCACGAACAACGGGTAATTGGTAACACGGCGCGAAACTGCTACGTGACTAGGATTGACTCTCAAGTCCTCGGAGCCTCAAGTCTTTTAGCCTCTAATTATAATAAAAACCTGGGTTACTGGACCGTTCTGAAAATAACTGAAAGGGTTAATAAAAAAATCCATATTAACAGAGTCTCCATTGCTACACACTTACAGTCAAAATAAAATTGTATGTTTACGCTCATTCACGAAGTTCAGAGTCAACCCCTAGTAGTCTGACGAGGGATGTTCTCTCGCAGGCAGAACCTTGTAGGAGAGACAGGAATGGGCTACCTTTGGGGGATGCCTTTTCCGCTCTCCGTTTTTGAACTAAGGTTCCCACAAGCCGAGGCACCTCGGCCTGTTTTGAGAGGTGTATGTTCCGGGGTGTCACAGACCTCTTGGGCATACGGTTAGAGTTGTTCTCTGTTCCCATTGGACCAGTCGGCCAGCTGCCTCCTAAACTGATCGAGGATCGGAGAAGGGAATGCTGCGTCCCCACAGCAAACTCCTCTCCCGCTATCGGAGGGCGTGGGGACAAGTACCCAATGTCCGACCTACATGATGCAGGTTTTTCTAGGGTTTTCCCTGCATTACTTTTAGAGCGAATTGCCGGGTAGGATCCTTAAACTATATCCTGGGGGCCCCTAGTTAACCCTTGGCTACCTTCCTCTACCCTTCCGCATCTCCCCTTTTCAAATCCCTTCCTATGCTATTAAAGGGGAGTTGCCACCATGTGGATTACTCTCATGTAGCCTGTTACCTTAAAAAAAAGTGCAGAGCCCAACTCCGGACTCATTACACCTAAATGCAACGGTTATAATTTTTTTGTCGGGCATTCCATTGTCTGAGTAAAAGAGGAAGAATAGGTAGAATGATAGGGGAGAAAGAACAAACAACGACAAATAGTAGATATACAACGGAGAAAAATTCAACGAGAAAAAGGAAAAACTATAAAGGCAGAGAGAGAGAAAGAGAGAGATTCAAGGAACGAGGCAGATAAAATCAGAATTAGCGAAGGTGATAGTTACGAAATAGTAAATCGTACAGAAAAGAAGAAGTGGATAATATAGAGATTATAAATTATAAAAATTATCTGACCTTTAATTAAACAAAAAGTTAATAAAATCTGATGACTCATAACACGTAAATGCAATGATATAAGTATTTTTCGGGCATTCCATTGTCCTAGTAGAAGAGGAAGAATAGGGGAGAAAGAACAAAGAGAAGTAGAAGTAGATATACAGCAGAGAAAAATTCAATGAGGGAAAAGAGAAACTAAAAGGGCAGACGAGACTCAAGGAACAAGGTAGATAAAACAGATAGGTTTAATTAGCGAAGTTGATAGTCACGAAGTAATAAAACTCCCAGAAGAAGAAGAAGAAGAAGAGGATAAAGGAGAGACTATAAATTATAAAAATTATCTGACCTTCGAATAAAAAAAAATTATAATTCAGTCAGAAATAAAATTATTAAACAATTAATAAGAAAACATTAATTTTTGAGAACAGTTAATTTACTAAAAAAGTTTCGTCTATTCAGTTTTTCGGAAATTTCAATCAATAGCATAATAATGGCTAATTACATTCACAATAACCTCAAATTAAAATTGAAAACAAAGGCAATTAACTTACTAATTGTGTGTGTGAACTGATTTCAGTTCTCAAGTTCTTAAATAAAATATTTATAATTGTTTTCGGAGTGAATTGTCACAGGTTCACCGAGAATTCGGAGTAACGATACAATTTCAGTTTTCGACTTAAAAAAACATTACGACACTAAGCTCTCTGGGCGTCACAATTTTATCTCTGATCAAAGATAAAAAGTACATTACGACCATAAATTCCCTACCACTTCAAGATTGGATTACTAGAAGAATAAGAAGACCCTGGCTTTGTTCTCGTGTAGTCAGTCCTACAAGTACCATTAATTTTTTCTTCGGTTCTTCCTACGAAGTATTTAGCGGTAGGGGTCGAGTCAATATTAAGACTATATTTACGATTTCTTATAACAAAATATGTAGAACAGATTTGATAATTACAGAGACATTACGTTACAGAGATATTATGTTTGTAAGTTGGGGGGGAAAAAATCCATTAGCTTTATGTTCCCTTAATTGTAGTTAAAGATCGTTTCGTCTGGCCAACGTAACAAAACGATTAATTATTATAAATAAATTTTATAAACAATATTAAGAGAATCAAAAATATTAAGACTATATTTATGTTTGTTTTTTTATAACAGAATTTGACGAACAGATTGAAAAAATACAGAGATATTACGATTTTTAAATGTAAACAGTCTCACAATTTGGTAAAACAGTTTTGCAGGTGATATTTCACGGACAAATGTTTTTTTTTTGAATTAATATAAATGTAATCGATTCTAAGATTAATGAATTTGTTCTTGAATATTCTGATAAACCTGAATGAGTACGCTTCTAATATTTTCAAGGAATATAAAGAAAGCGAGAGGTTGAAGGCAATCCAGAGTAAATTAATGCCAGTAGAATCCGCAAGTCTATCAAAATTATCTGTGCCATGTACTTCAACCCGAAGTATATTAATGTCCGAATAATGCCTTAAACGTTTCAGCGTAGCCTGATATATATATATATATATATATATATATATATATATATGTGTGTGTGTGTGTATATATATATATCGAAAGGTTTCAAACGATATATGACTATGTTTCAAACCAATGGCAGAGTTCACAAGCCTAAAAACAAAGTTTATAATTATTTTGGATCCGTTCTCTCTTGAAAGCAAAAGCATTTTCTCAGTTTTGAAGTTGGCAACAGCATCCAATAAAAAAAAAATTTCCCCGTTAAAGAAAAGTGATTTACTGTGGTCTACTCCCACGAACCGTGAAGGAGAAGCAGAGAGAGAGAGAGAGAGAGGGAACTTGCATTTTTCCGAGGACATTCCCTCCTGATCCAGACTGGAGCCTCAAGGTCGTGAATCCGCGCGAAACAACTCCCTTTATCCTTCACATATCCCTCAACACTGACACGACCTAAACTAATGCAGTCATGTGAGCCCCATAAAAAAAAACAACACATGTCTCGTGCAATGATTCAAAAGAAGAATTTATTCATTTCTAACTAGTTGAGTTATAGTGAGAATAATTCTGAAAACTTGGATGTTGCTAAGAATATTTTGTTTTATTTAATAAGCACTGAACCATACAAATTAATTATATATAATACCTTTAAAAACGCAGACCAACTTTAAGTTTGAGAGAAGATGAAAAAAAAATTATTTAAAACGTCAGCCAAACAAAAAATTAGATACTAATAAGGGTAAAAGAACATACAGCCAATTTCAAATTCATAACTCAGCAAACACAATCCTAATAAATAATATAATTTTAATCACAGTTTTGATTTTGAAAGCAACAAAATATTTTACAAGTAAAGGCAATGGTTTTTTTTAAAAAAATTTTGTTGATAAATCTTTGTTACTGTCTTATAGATTTGATTTGATTTATTAGTTCCATTAGTCCTCGGCTGAGGACAAGTCAAATATATACATAAATACTCGGGATTTTTAAGACTGTACATAAATAGTGATATGAAGAATTTAAAGCGTACATATTTAAAATTTAATGTAATATACTTAAATACTCTAGACTATGCATAAATAGTGATACGAAGAATTTAAAGTGTACTTTTTTAAAATTTAATGTAATATACTTAAATACTCTAGACTATATATAAATAGTAATATACTTAAATACTATAGACTATACATAAATAGTGAAATGCAGAATTTAAAGCGTACATATTTAAATTTTAATGTAATATACTTAAATACTCTAGACTTTACATAAATAGTGATATGAAGAATTTAAAGTGTACTTTTTTAAAATTTAATGTAATATACTTAAATACTCTAGACTATACATAAATAGTAATATACTTAAATACTCTAGACTATACATAAATAGTGATATGCAGAATTTAAAGCGTACATATTTAAATTTTAATGTAATATACTTAAATACTATAGACTATACATAAATAGTGATATGCAGAATTTAAAGTGTACTTTTTTAAAATTTAATGTAATATACTTAAATACTCTAGACTATACATAAATAGTAATATACTTAAATACTCTAGACTATACATAAATAGTGATATGCAGAATTTAAAGCGTACATATTTAAGTTTTAATGTAATATACTTAAATACTATAGACTATACATAAATAGTGATATGCAGAATTTAAAGCGTACATATTTAAATTTTAATGTAATATACTTAAATACTCTAGACTTTACATAAATAGTGATATGCAGAATTTAAAGCGTACATATTTAAATTTTAATGTAATATACTTAAATACTCTAGACTTTACATAAATAGTGATATGAAGAATTTAAAGTGTACTTTTTTAAAATTTAATGTAATATACTTAAATACTCTAGACAGTACATAAATAGTTATATAAAGAACTTAAAGTGTACTTTTTTAAAATTTAATGCAATACACATAAATACTCTAGACTATACATAAATAGTGATATGAAGAATTTAAAGTGTACATATTTAAAATTTAATGTAATATACATAAATAATCTAGATGTTTAAGACTGTACATAAATTACATGAAATTTCAAATATCAACACTTAAAATTTTTCATATCACTATTTATGTATTGACTTGTCCTACTTCCTCAGCTGAGGACTAAGGGAACTAATATATCTAATCTAATCTAATCTAATCTATCAGACAATAACAAAGCTTTGTCAACAAAATTAAATATTTTGAAGGTTTTAAAAAACAAAACTGTGATTAAAATTATATCAGTATTTGGGATAATGTTTTGCTGTGTTATAAATTTGAAATTGAATATATTACATTAAACTGATAACCTCGATTAGGTTTTCAAAATCTTAACTCCTAATTATTATCCTATTGATTATACTAATTTTTCTTTTCACTTCTCTCTCTCTCTCTCTCTCTCTCTCTCTCTATATATATATATATATATATATATATATATATATATATATATATATATATATATATTGTACTAATTTACTTCAAATAACAGTTACAGCCCCACGTTGGGCGCCAATTTGTAGTGATTTAATTAAATACTACAAATTGTCGCTCCAACGTGCAGCTTATTTAAATGCCTTTAATAAAACACTACAAATTTCACTCCAACGTGGGGCATTAACTGTCTTTTATCTTAAATCACTACAATATATATAATTCTATTCATAGAAACATCTTCAGAAACCCTTCTATCACACTCTATAAACATCCATTACTTTAAGAAACGCTTCACCGACTTCGTTTATTAGAAACGAAACGAAAAAGAAAAAAAATTAATGAAACAGGAAATAAATTAGTAGGTGCGGGCGGACTGTGCTATCAGATGAAAATTACACCAGTGTTTTACTACTTCCTGTGTCTGTGCGTCCGATTCACAGCTGACTTGCAACCAACTACCTGCCCTCCACTTCCTCTGTTACGAAACACCTACTCTCCACCACGTAAAATCTGTCTTCGATTACTACAAAAAGACACTCCCAAGAACATTTGATCGACTGCCCCACTAAATTCTATTTAATATGTATTCCCCCTCGTTCAGCCTCGTTGTTGTTCTTTTAATATTTTATTTCCCTGTGTAAATAATCTTATCGGTAGCATGGATCAGAAGCCAAACTACTCGTGTGTGAAGACTGTAATGAGGTTTCACTGTTAAACATCTACGGTTTCCTGTCAAGTGATCCTATTTCATTTCACACGTTGACATAAACACATGTTTTTACGGACACAAACATAACGTAGGTGTTCCTTCAATCTTCTCAGTAGTCGTAGACCTGGGAATAAAACCAGCTAGTAATCAAAAATAATAATTTCTATACATGACGATTACCTGATAAAACGCTACAGGTTTCGAGGTTAATTTATGTCAATATGTCTGTGAACGTGTGCAGATTGTTGATTCCGATTCTCCATTGCCTGTTCGAATTGTTGATATCCGCCTCCATTATTCTGATATCTAATATTCAAATTCAATTTCTGCCGCTATCTCACATTATCTTTGTAATAAAATACCAAGTAAAGGCCTGCTATAAAAATTATATTGGTCGAACCAAGTGGCCAATATGAGAATATGTAACCATAAAAAAACATGATATTAATTATGACTACAATAACGACCTCATAACCATAAAATAAAATTATTAGAGTCGATATAGATTGTTAAAAATATTTATTATTCATTATTTACAATCACTCGTATTTTTTTATATTTTAGAAAGTAATATTTCTTTAAAAAAAACAGAACAATTATCTTTATGAAATGATATGTTTAAATATCGATAATTATCGAATTTTAGAGTCGATAAATAAATGGTTGGTCGTACACGATGTTATAGTTTATTGAAAATTTGGAGACGAGAGTTCATTTTTAATGAAGAATTAAATTATAGACTATAAACACACAGGTAATATATATATATATATATATATATAAAATAAAAATTATAGTTTAAAATGGTTTATAACAATAGTTATAACAATAGTTTCTTAGCGTTATTATTTACGTACATTCTTAACATTAATTGCAATCGGGTTTCTATATTGAAGTACAAAGACCTGTGATGTGGTGTTTTTCGATTGTATTTCTGCTGATGTCGTCATACCGGGTGCAATAGTATAGTATATGAGGAATAGTTAGTGGTTGACTGCAATCTTCACAGGTTGGTTCGGTAGATCTGGAAAAATGGGAACGCATGAGGATAAACTGAGTGGAGGGTTTCTTACTCTAGATAGCATCACCTGTTTCTTTCTGTTTATGGGTTTTAGGAATTGTTATATCTTTGTAGTGTACTAGTAAAAAATATTATTTAATGAACAAGCATAAATTAGTATTCCAATATGAAGTGTCTTATTTTACATTTATAGAAAATTTCTTGGATTTAATATGAAGCATTTCTGAGTTTCACCTTTTTATAAAAATTAACTTCCTTATCTAGAATAACAGTACTGTAAAAATTTTATTGAATGATTGAGTTACAAAAAAATGTTCAGTAACAGGAGAAAGGTTAATTTTGTTGTTTTTGTTATCTGATATGTTACACCACACTGAAAAAAAAAACTTAATTAAATATTCAAAATCTTAATTTCTAACTATTGCCCTATTGATTTCATTGTCAAATTAATTAATCTTAGTACCACAAACAATAGTTTATGAACAAAATTTAGAATGTTATTTTAAAAAAAATTTATGTCTGTTATTTTTAAAATTCATCAATTATTTATAATATTTTATGTTTTATTCCAATAATGTGGATTATAAAATTATTGCAATAAAGTTGATTATAAAATTAGTTACAAAGAAAAGGAAAAAAGAACAAAGAAAAGAAAACAGACAGACAGGAAGAGGCAGTGTGAAAGAAACGAGTGAGGTTACAGAGATGACGTGAAACATCGTCTACAAGTTTTTCTTTGTTATTATTATCTTTGGTTTGCCCCTTTGTTTTTCACTTTTCTGTCATTTTCTTGCTCACAGTTTTATTATTTGCAATTTCAGAATTTTATCTACAGTTCAAAATTAATCGTCTGTTAAAATTATTGTGTTATTTTTTTATTTACAGACGTTAATTGTGTTCTCTTTTTTTTTCATTTAATTTGTTTATCGTTTTACCACGTATACACTCACCTATTTCCGAGGTTCAATTTCTCTGTACGGAAGCTGTATTTCGTTTCTCGTCATATTTAGCCATCATTGGCAGTCGGTACAACTTATAACTTTTTTTTTAGGTGTAGACAGGCTATGTATAGGGTAATCCACATGGTGGCAACTCCCCTCTTATAGCATAGGAAAGGGATTTGAAAGGGGGGATGCGGAAGGGTAGAGGAAGGCCGCCTAGGGTTAACTAGGGGACCCCGGGCTATGGTTTAAGGATCCTACCCGGCATTCGCCTAAAAGTGATACAGAGAAAACCCTAGAAAAACCTGCATCAGGTAGGTCGGGCATTTGGTACTTGTCCCACGCCCTTACGATAGCGGGAGAGGAGTTTGCTGTGGGAACGCAGCATTCCCTTCTCCGTGCCTCGACCAGTTTAGGAGGCAGCTGGCCGACTATTCCAATGGGAACAGAGAACAACCCTTACCGTATGCCCAAGGTCTGTGACCCCCACTGAACATACACCTCTCAAAACAGGCCGAGGTGCCTCGGCATGTGGGAACCTTAGTTAAAAAACGGAGAGAGGAAAAGGCATCCCCAAAGGTAGCCTCTTCCTGTCTCTCCTACAAGGTTCTGCCTGCGAGAGAATAGCCCTCGCAGCCCAACTTACAACTTGTCACTGTTTATTATTTAACATGTTCATTACTGTCGTCAGCTCCAAGACTGTTATAGTGGTCTGATTACTCGTTCAAAATTATCTTTGGTAGATAGTTCTTTCGACTAAAACGTTTTCACGTGCGTCAACATTTACTATCAACGGTGTAACTGTCGAAAGATTTCCCAGAAGCCTGGTGTTTCACGTGATATTTGATGTAATGCGCTGAATTGAGCGGACCGTCTCCGCCGCTTCTGAAGGCCGCCTTTTGTCATTGCCATTGAGTCACGTCACGTAATTTTAGTCTCGGAGAGCAATTGGAACAACATCTGGCCAAAAGGTGTCCCGAATTGGATTCTCAATTGATCCGTATTAAGAATGTCACGGAGTTGAAACGGAACCGGCGGCCAGAAGTCACTAACCAAAAACCTAATCGGACCAGCTGCTTCGGTGTAATCTTCCTAACGAATAAGAAGCCAATGAACGACCGTCTCGTTTGCCATTGAATGGTTTAAGAAATATCATCAAGACTATTTAATCTCGTCGATCGCGGTTACGACCAGTTTCAGTCAGCTTAGTCACGAGTTCACTTATAAAAGAAACCCCCCCCCTAACTGTCTAACGTATGCATATATTGTAATAATTTATTGCACATTAAAATGTGACTGATGAAGTTAAAGGTTTTTTTTAACACTTACTAATTAAACTAAATTTAGTGTGGGGAATTCTTTTTTCTTTAAAATTGTTGACGTTGAAATTAATTAATCATTTAATTTAAAATTACACAAAATGAAAAAAAAAATACGTCTGATTGAAATAATATCTATATAATAATAAAAAAAGGATGTATGTTTGTATGTATGTATTTACGTTAATCTCTATACATATTTATGCGCGTGGACAAGATTGTAACAAAAAAAATGGTACACATCTTCTTACAAACGACGAAAAACGGTACTGTGGTGGTGGTGGGGGGGGGCGGGTGAGAAACCTTTAATCATAAAGGTGGAAAGAATTATAATTTTTAAAAAATGTGATCATTTTGTGTTAAACTACTGTGCGTCAAGACACCGTGACGTCAGAGAACATACGAACGAGAGAGAGAGACGTTACTACGAGAGACGATACTGCACAAAAAAGTAAATAGCCCCTTTTTTCGTACTGAAATAAAGCAGAAATATTACGATTGTATAAAAAGTATAATTTTATCTAGTAATAATCCATCGAATTATGAATAAAAAAAAAATTATACGAAAGATTATACGACCTGTGGAACTAATTTTCTTTTTAATACCTTGACTTTTTTAATAACGTACCAAAGATTTTGCCCAATTTTGTATCTACTAGAGGAGACATGGAATTATGATAATACATAATATTTTTTAATGATCATAGTTTAATAGACTTTTAATGTCACTAACTAAAGAATAATTTCAAGTGAGATTCTCGAAAAAAAATTGTTATATGTGTATATCATTATAATTACATATATTTGATTGTAAATATGGATATAATGAGTATCTGTGCAACTCTGGACCTCCAGGCTAGTTAATAATGAGAAAGATAGCAAAATTAAAACAAAAGAAGTCTTAATAATATAAATACGACACAACGTTTCTGAAAATCTTGTTCCTTTCTTCAGGTGCAAAAGCCTTTTCGAGTTTTTCTCAACTGAATCATTCAGTTGTGTTTCTCTGTACTCGGGCTTTTTTTCTGCACCTGAAGAAAGGAACCAGGCTTCTAGAAACGTTGTGTCACTTCTTTTGTCTGAATTTGGCTACCTTTCTTAGGAGATTATTGAATAGTTAATTCAATAGTCGTATTTAATCAGCAATTACACATTAATTACTTTAAAAAAAATTGTGTGTAACAAAAAATAATATTTAATATATATATATATATATATATAATCGATTGGAAGACAGTTCAATGAATGATCTTAACTGATAGAAGCATGTAAGGTAAAAGAATTTGCTTAAAGTAATCTTGCTTTATATTTCGATATATTTGTTAATTTTTATTGGAATGTCGTGGACTTTTCAAAAGTTGAAAATAATTTCGGACGGACCAAGTAGGGAATCTAAAATTTAAAGTAAGAATTCGTTTTAGTTCATTCAACCAATTCACTACATTGTGTGCAAATTGTGTCTGTTAACGTCTATGTGGTAATTTTTTCTCGTTGGGAAGGAATCAATTTTACTTAGAAGCACATTTCGTCAGTGGAAGGAAAAATCGTCCATATTCGTATTTTCAAGTCACCATATAAATTTAGAATTATTTTTCCAATGACGTTCAAACAGCGATAATGTTGTTTTTCAACGAATGTTGACTGAACCATTAGAGCTTTCAAGCGCATCGAGACGGCAAGCGACAAACAATTTACCCCGTCAGATCGTCGTTAAAGTTGATCCCGCAGTGTAAAAAGACTGAAAATGAAGCTTTTTACTTCTTCTTCTTCTTTGAATCTTAAATGATCATATATATATATTTTATAATATATCTCTGTTTGTGCAATTTAAAGTACCGCGTGGATCGTCATATTCAACTTCAAACAAATAAATATGTAAGTTACAGTTAATACACTTGTGCTGTGTACAATAAGTGGATAATAATAATAATAAGTGGGGCTATATCTTTGGGTAGTATTGTTTTATCTTTGTTTTTTGTTTACCTGCTTTGGTGACGCATTGGCGTGATTAATTAACCATGTTAAGTTTATTTATTTAATACTCATACTACCGCTATATATCTTCAAATGAAGTATAATAATAATTAAAGAGTTTATTATATCGCGCATCGTCATAATAAAAATATAAGTTATAGTTTATACTCATGTGCTGTGCTTAATGCTTATTATAGGCGAATTTATTACATTTACAAGTGGATAATAATAATAAGAAGAGGGCGTATATCTTTGAGCTAGTTTTTAGTTTCAATTTATCTTTGTTTAGCTGCTTTGGTGACGCATTGGCGTGAGCAATCCATTAATTCGCCTTAGTAAGTTTATTTATTTAATACTATATATGTTAAAATGAATTGAACCCTTGAAGTGTAATAATAATTAAAGAGTTTATTATATCGTGGATCGTCATATTCAACTTCAAACAAATAAAAATATATGTTATAGTTTATTCTCGCGTGCAATACATACAACTGGATAATAATAATAAGAAGAGGGGGTATATCTTTGGGTTAGTTTTTAGTTTCAGTTCATCTTTATTTAGCTGCTTTGGTGATGCACTGGCGTGAGCAATACATTAATTCGCCTTAGTAAGTTTATTTAATTAATACTCATACTACCGCTATATATGTTCAAATGAAGTATAATAATAATTAAAGAGTTTATTATATCGTGGATCGTCAAAATAAAAATATAAGTTGTAGTTTATACTCATGTGCTGTGTTTAATACTTATTATAGCCGAAGTTATTACATTTACAAGTGAATAATAATAATAATAAGAAGAGGGGGTATATCTTTCCTTTTATTTTTGTTTTTGATTAGTTGCCATGGTGATGTAGAGGCGTGAGCAATACATTAATTCACCATATTAAGTGTATTTATTTAATACGATATATGTTAAAATGAATTGAACCTTTGAAGTGTAATAATAATTAAAGAGTTTATTATATCGTGGATCGTCATATTCAACTTCAAACAAATAAAAATATAAGTTATAGTTCATACACAGTATGTGCTGTGTTCAACACTTGTTACAGCCTATAGACTTTATGGTAAGAGTTTATAATTTGTAGTCTTTATTTACTAACGACTCATTTTACTCTACAGCGAAGGTGCTTTAATGCTGTTATTTTGCAGACCAACTTTTTATTTGAGACTTCTTTTCCTTTTCTCTTCACTCGATCATCTTGTCCGTGTTCTCAGAAAAAAAATATAATTATTTACTTCCTCTTATAATCAACAACGTGTGTTGTCGTGCACAGTCAAAAAATTTGACGTACAAGTTTCTTATACTTACTGTCTGCTATTACAAGGTTGGTAAAATATCCGCGTCATTGTGTCGACATCCATGATTTTAATTTCTAAAAATTACGTTTATTCATGGACTTTATTTTTATATAGTCGTCAGTGTAAACAAGTAGACTGTAATATCTCACAGAGGATTCTTTAAATTCGGTTATTCAATCTTTTCACTTTAGTGCACTTATATTTAAAATGGTTTGCCTTCATCCTAATGACTAGTTAACTATTTCGAGAGGTAAATCTATTTGAATAGAAGGCAAATGGAAATGGAAAGAGGAAAGTCTTTGACAGATTTTATTTTGATGTGTAGACAGGCTATGTATAGGGTAATCCACATGGAGGCTACTCCCCTCTTATAGCATAGGAAAGGGATTTGAAAGGAGGGATGCGGAAAGGTGGAGGAAGAAAGCCAAGGGTTAACTAGGGCCACTGGGCTATGGTTTAAGGATCCTACCCGGCAATTCGCCATCAAAGTGATGCAGGGAAAACCATAGGAAAATCCTGCATCAGGTAGGTCGGGCTCTTGGGTACTTGTCCCATGCCCTTCCCTGGAAGAGAGGGGTTTTCTGTGAAGTCGCAGCTTTCCCCGCGCCGTGCCTTGACCGGTTTAGGAGGCAGCTGGCCGACTGTTCCAATGGGAACAGAGAACAACTCTTACCGTATGCCCAAGATCTGCGACCCCGGAACATACACCTCTCAAAACAGACCGAGGTGCCTCTGTATGTGGGAACCTTAGTTTAAAAAACCAGAGAGATGTGAAGGCATCCCCGAAGGTAGCCCCTGCCAGAGCTCTGTTTGACAGACGTGCAGAGATTCCGTTTTTAACTAACAGAGACGAAGTTTCGACCATGACGAATTTTTTATAAAATAGCTGAGAAAATAGGTATGAAAACCACTAGGGTAGTTTTCCATTAGTCTTGGAGTAATTAGATTTAGGTCGAGGCTGTCATTAACGTAAAATATCATACATAATTCTGTTTATAAGTTATAAATTATTTTATTTTATTTTCCAGTAAAGGAATTATGCCTCATAAAAATTCACCGACCATTTTTCTCTACGTAAGTCTACAATCGGACGTATAAGAGATAAAAAAAATGTAATTACCGTTAGGTAGAGTTTTATAACAGTAATATCTGAGGGGTGATGTAAAGCTGAAGTGGTTTAAGGAGTTGATATTACGTCAGAGAGCTTCGCTGCCATTACGTCACGACAGATGACGAATCAATACATTCGTTTTGATAACATCCCGATATCGTTCAATCCCAACGGGCAGCTGATGAGACCTACGGTAATCCCCCTGTGACTCGTCAGTCCCAAAATAAGGCTGGGGACTTTAGAAACACCGACGCAGAGAGAGTTAGTGTTAAATAACAATCCCTAACTTACACCAAGAATAAAATAACAATATTTCATTTCCCCCCCCCTCCTGTCAACTGATGGTAGAGAATTAAGGTAAGGAACTAAGTGCTCATTTATAATTATTCAAATACATGCTATAATTTTGTTATCTTTGTCTATAATTTCTTTTTTAGATTTATTCTCTAAAAATATTTTTGTTTAGTTTCATCTTCATCAATATTTTATCTTTGTTTTTTTTTGTTTAGTTGCTTTGGTGACGCATTGGCTTGAGCAATACTATAATTCACCATATTAAGTTTTATTTATTTAATATTCATACCCCGGTATATATATATATATATATATATATATATATATATATATATATATATATATATGTTCAAATGAAGTATAGTAATTATTAAAGAGTTAATTATATCCTGGATCGTCATAATAAAAATATAAGTTATAGTTTATACTCATGTGCTGTGTTTAATACTTATTATAGCCGAAGTTATTACATTTACAAGTGGATAATAATAATAATAAGAAGAAGAAGAGGTCGTATAACTTTCGGTTAGTTTTTAGTTTTAATTTATATTTATTTAGCTGCTTTGGTGACGCATTGGCGTGAGCGATACATTATTTCACCTTAGTAAGTTTATTTGTTTAATCATATATATGTTCAAATGAATTAAACCCTTGAATTGTAATAATAATGAAAGAGTTTATTATAACATGAATCGTCATATCCAACTTCAAAGAAATAAAAATATAAGTTACAGTTTATACTCGTGAGCTATGTACAATAATTATTACAGCTGAAGTTATTACAAGTGGATAATAATAATAAGAAGAAGAGGGGATATAAGTTTGGTTTTATCTTTGTTTTTGTTTAGTTGCCATGGTGATATAGAGGCGTGAGCAATATTCACCATATTAAGTTTTTATATTTAATACGATATATGTTCAAATGAATTGAACCCTTGAAGTATAATAATAATTAAAGAGTTTATTATATCGTGGATCGTCATAATAAAAATATAAGTTGCAGTTTATACACATGTGGTATGTACAATAATTATTACAGCCTAAGTTATTACATTTACAAGTGGATAATAATAATAAGAAGAAGAGGGCGTATATCTTTGGGTTAGTTTTTAGTTTTAATTTATCTTAGTTTAGCTGTTTTGGTGACGCATGGGCGTGATTAATTAACCATATTAAGTTTTATTTATTTAAATACGCATTTTCCCCCAGCTGGATTCGTTTCGCAAACCCAAACGTCATTCAGCCACGATAACAGGGATAAAAAAAATATGTTACTGCGTAGGAAAGGAAAATTGACGGAATTCCAGGGAACCGACTCAGCGATTTTCTGATACGACACGAGCATCGGGATATCTGATGAATATATTCGGAAACTGTTATCGCAAGTTGTCGGTTTGTTATCGATCGTTACCTCGATACTTGAGATACACTTTAGAGATTGTTATAAACAACTACGACACATCAACTTAAAAGGAATTTTTTCATACTGATTTCCTTATTCGTTGGAAAAGTCATCAGTCTTGCAATTTAAGTGAGATTTGGATTTCCTTGGAATTTTAACAGAGTTTCATCAAGAACGACTCGTGAGCACAGTCGAAATTAAAGGGAAAAAAATATATTCAATACGCGAAGATTGCTTCATATCTCACGAAAATCTAAAAATAATAACGATATCTATAAATGTATATATATTGTGGTATATAATTTATATATAATGAGGTATTTGCAATATATGCAATATATGTAAAAATAATAATTATATGTCTTATGTATAATTGATGTTTTTTTTTTAAAAGAAACAACATGATTATGGCAAACGCCGAAAGCTCCTGTAGTTTATATATCTAAGAAAATAAAGATATGAAGACAAATATATATATATAGTTTGATACATAACAAGTATACTAATAAGTGTATAAACATCAGTACAATTTTAAATCATAAAAAAAAGAATTTATAAATGTAAAAATAAACAACGTTTCATCCCTTATTTTTTCGACTTCATCAGGTTCAAGTTTTAAAATATTTCTGATAGGCCATTTTAATTCTACATGTATAAATTCTTTTTTTATGACCTAAAATTAGCTGATGTTTATTTAATCATTAATTTTCTCAATAGTCAGAATATATATATTTATGAGTATCCTTTAAGTTTTACACTGCAGTCCACTATATTTTCCCCACGCTTTTTTTTATTATTGGGAGCACCTTTAAGGGTACACGGGGGAGAATGGGCGTTAAAAGAAAATAACGGGAAAACAACCGATATTGGAGACGAATCCATCGTTATGTATGTCGCTGAGTTTAATTATGACATTCAACTTACCGCTTAAACCCCCCCAGGGGCGGGTGTGTATTGGAGGGGGGGAGGTAAAAATTTTTAAAAATAGGGGGTGCCGATAATTTTGTCGAAATATTATTTTTCGGGCCAATAAGATAGGTAGTGAGTGTTTCTCCAGATATTTTTGTGTATAATGTCAGCCACTTAAGAAAAATAGGAGTGGAGCAGCCTTAAGGGTGGGGGTGGAGGGGGCGTTACATAAAGATACAATAAAATGGACGTTCTTAAATAATAATTGCGATGTTACATTATTACGCCCCTGAATCGTCGCAACACCCCAAACAGCGGGTCGAAGCTGGTGGAAGAACTTCGAATGGGGCAAAAAACTGTTCCGTTACCTCCTATATTTTTGGGGGTGGTGGTTCTCCCTGAAAATATTGGAGAAGACGTAACAATTACTTAGGGATATTACAAACAATTTTTTGGTACAATGTCATTATTACTTAAAGTCCACATATTCATATTCGATAATAAAATCAAGAAATTCAACAATTGAGTAATTAAAAATCTTATTTTAAAGTAGTTTACATTAGTAGTATTCTTTCTTCAGCGATCAATAAAAAAACCTAGAGCGATACAACTGCACTAGACACGAACCAACGTTATTCATCGTAAAAAACTAATTAATTACAACGCCCATAATTATCGATATGTAAGATATACCGACGTGTACGATATAATTTCATTAAAAGTCGACTCCAAATTGCAATATATCGATTTTTACGATGTGTCGCCATATTATCATCATTCTATTAAATAATTTTATTTTTGAGGTTTAGGAGATTGTATTCACCAATTATCCATTAATAATTGAATTATATAACAACAGAAAAAAAACCAAGGCTTTAATAAATTAACACGCCATAATTATCTTATTCGTATGCAAGATTAATCGACATGTATGAATCATGTAAAATAAGGGGTCATTTATATTGTCACTTATTTTGTCCGTATTTGGCTGTTTTTCTTAGTATTATTTTACAATCAGACGTAATTTTTGTTTTCAATTTTTTTCATTTCTTTCATTTTTACATTTTGGGTAGTATTTTTTTTAAAAACAAATAATAATCACGATCTATTGTTATCTAATAAATAAAGCAGAGTGTTTGTATGTATGTGCATATATATTTGTATGTTCCATATACAAATCTAGACCGGTGGAGCAAAATTCACCAAATTTCGTACACGTGATCTTTACGTTCAGGAAACAAACACTGTTGGGGGTGAGATGATTCTACCACCCCCAGGAGCGGGGTGGAAATATTTAAACCTGCTAAAACAGCCGACATTTGAGTCGCATAAATATTTTTTGGGGGTCAACGAGATTTGATATGAGTATAATTTCAACCCCTTACAGTATTGGAAAGGAGAAACGTTAGGGGTGAGGGTGGAAGGGCGTTACAAGAAAATAACGCGAATACAACCGAGATTGGAGTCAAATCCAGGGTTATGGATGTCGGTGAGTTTAATTATGACATTCAATTGGCCATTTAAAACCCCCACGGCCGGAGGTGGAATTTTTCACATATGGTCGATATTTGCCTGGAATTAATATTTGCCGGGGGTCAATGACGTTGATATTATTTCTACCGAAGTTGTTTGTAAAATTTCAACCCTTTTCAGCATGGTAGGGGAGCACCCATAGGGGTCGGGGTAGAGGAGCGTTTCATATAATTAACACGAAAACAACAGAGATTCGAGTCAATCAATGGGGGTTAAAGATATACGACATCCCGGGCAACGCCGGCAACGCAGCTAGTTTTAAATAAATCGTAGTGCTACCCTGTATACCATATCGCCATTATCCGTGGTTAGTTCCCAAAATTTAGTACGAAGAATAAATATAGAGTATTACGGGTCGGGCCAGAGAGTTGGCAACACTGTCAATGTGTTATTGTTTTGAAGTACATCCTTGAAATAATGATTGCTTGCGGTTATGCGAGCACATAAACTTTAAGAAGTCATGTACGACGCACTGCTTCCTCTATCCATATATCACATATCAAGTTCCTTCAACAGGACCAGATTTCAAATCGTTTAATGTCACAACCCATTCAGTCGTCCTCACTGTCTTCTTCTGTGTGAACCTTTACATAATACCAGGTATTTTTGAAGTCTCCCACTTCCACGAATTAGCGACACTTTTCAGGCTTATCTACGAATGAAATAATTACCAGTTAGGGATCCCCTATTATTACATATTCCTTTCTTGTTGGCAAAAAAATCCTCTTCATCTGTTATAATTCTCGATAATCTGTTGGTTTTTTTTTTCGTGTGTATAGTTTGAGGAGAAGGGGAACCCAACTACGTCATCACGGCGTGACGTCACACGGCCTTGCTGAGTTCGTTCATTGACGACGAGTCCAAATTACGCAACTAGCAGAAGAAGGAGAAGAAGAAGAAGAAGAAAAAGAGAGGAGACGGGGGAGATTGAGCGGGGCAGGTAGTGAAAGTGAAACCGAAGCAAGCAAGCAACGTGGAATACCAAAGAGGGAAAGTAGCTCAGTCAACAGTCTCGATTCGCGTGTATTTGAATATTCAGAAAGTCTTTTCTTGGTCCGTTTATTTAAACAGGGGGAAAAAAATAAACTCTTAAATTATTAAAATCAGTATTTAATTTATTTGAATATATGCAGCAGTTAAATAAAAAAAATAAACTTAGTATGTTTTTATTAATTTATTGATCACGCTTCGGCATCACCATAGCAACTAAACAAAAACATAGATAAAACGACACTCTGAAAACAGACCCAAAGATAAATCCACGCTTCTTCTTCTTTTTATTATTATTGTTATTATTATCAACGTTTATTACAATTAACACGAGTTTAAGTTATCGAAAATGAATATGTATTAATTTAAATGCGCTTTTGATATTTATTTAATTAAAAATTTTCTTAATTACTATTGTTGCTTAACGATTTACGGATTATTATTTTAAAATATTTGACTTTGTATCGCAAATATTATTTTTGTTTTAAGTTAGATAATTTTGTGTTACTCTTTTATTAATAAATAAAATGGGCAACAACCCGTCACAAATAAGTAATTTCATAGTTGAATTTAACATTTAGCGATGTCAAAATCAAGGTTGCACATGTAATTTCTCAATTTCCGGAAGTCGAGAAACTACATTCATTAAAGGAAATGTGAAATTATATTTTTTAGTAATTAACGTACTTCATGAGGAAGCATAAATACGTTTGGCAAGACTCTAGAAAATTATAATTGTAATCGGATGTTAAAAGTGCGAGTCTGTGACATGATCAGTTATGACACTCGACGCAATTCCTCGTACTTGTCAGGTGAAAGTGTGAAATTCAGATGGCGGCCAATCCTCTTCCTGTCAATGGCGCTGCTCTCTCTCTCTCGTGTTACTCCAGATGGGTTACATTAACCGTGTAAAAAAAAAAAAAAAAAAAAAAGATGCAAGGAAGCCTGCGAGAGGATTTCTCGCAGGTGAACCTTCCCAGAGAGCTCTGGCGAGGGCTACCTTTGGGGATGCCCTCACATCTCTCTGGTTTTTTTGAACTAAGGTTCCCACATGCCGAGGCACCTGGGTCTGTTTTGAGAGGTGTATGTTCCGGGGTCGCAGACCTTGGGCATACGGCAAGAGTTGTCCGCTATTCCTATTGGAATAGTCGGCCAGCTGCCTCCTAAACAGGCTAAGGCATGGCGAGGGGTAAGCTGCGTCCCCACAGCAAACTCCTCTCCCGTCATCGGAAGGGCGTGGGACAAGTACCAAATGCCCGACCTACCCAATGCAGGTTTTTCTAGGGTTTTCCCTGCATTTCTTTAGGCGAATGCCGAGTAGGATCCTTAAACCATAGCCCGGGGGCCCTAGTTAACCCTTGGCTACCTTCCACTACCCTTCCGCATCCCCCCTTTCAAATCCCTTCCTATGCTATTAAAGGGGAGTTGCCCATAGTGGATTACCCTCATGTAGCCTGTTGCCCTAAAAAAAAAAAAAAAAAAAAAAGATGCCAAGTAAGCCTGCGAGAGGATTTTTCGCAGGTGAACCTTCCCAGAGAGCTCTGGCGGGGGCTACCTTTGGGGATGCTCTCACAACTCTGTGGTTTTTTTGAACTAAGGTTCCCACATGCCGAGGCACCTTGGTCTGTTTTGAGAGGTGAATGTTCCGGGGTCGCAGACCTTGGGCATACGGTAAGAGTTGTTCCCTATTCCCATTGGAATAGTCGGCCACCTGCCTCTGGTCGAGGCACGGAGAAGGGAATGCTGCGACCCCACAGCAAACTCCTCTCCCGCTATCGGAAGGGCGTGGGACAAGTACCCAATGCCCGACCTACCCGATGCAGGTTTTTCTAGGGTTTTCCCTGCATTTCTTTAGGCAAATGTCGGGTAGGATCCTTAAAATATAGCCCGGGAGCCCTAGTAACCCTTGGCTACCTTCCTCTACCCTCCCGCATCCCACCTTTCTAATCCCTTCCTATGCTATTAAAGGGGAGTTGCCCAATGTGGATTACCCTCATGTAGCCTGTTGCCCTAAAAAAAAATAAAAATTAAAATTAAAAAAAAGGTTGCACCTCGGTCTGTTTTGAGAGGTGTATGTTCCGGTGTCGCAGACCTTGGGCATACGGCAAGAGTTGTCCGCTATTCCTATTGGAATAGTCGGCCAGCTGCCTCCTAAACAGGCCAAGGCATGGCGAGGGGTAAGCTGCGTCCCCACAGCAAATTCCTCTCCCACTATCGGAAGGGCGTGGGACAAGTACCCAATGCCCGACCTACCTGATGCAGGTTTTTCTAGGGTTTTCCCTGCATTTCTTTTAGGCGAATGCCGGGTAGGATCCTTAAACCATAGCCCGGGTCCCTAGTTAACCCTTGGCTACCTTCCTCTACCCTCCCGCATCCCCCCTTTCAAATCCCTTCCTATGCTATTAAAGGGGAGTTGCCCAACGTGGATTACCCTCATGTAGCCTGTTACCCTAAAAAAACAAAGAAAAGAAAAAAAGATGCATGCATATCATTTAGCGTCATGGATCAAACTCTCATAAAACCTCCTCTAAATAATAAAGCGGTTGCGTCCATATTTGCTGATGACAAATAACGATTCTTCTAATTTCCATTTAGAAAGGCAATTAAAAGATTAAACCCATTTGTTATGTCCTTGATTGTGTCGCAATGATAACATCAACACGACTGTTATGGATTATGTAAGTAGCAGACGTCAATCACTCATAATTATCAGCTGTTTGCAGTTACCTAGGTTACCGATTATCGAGAAAATCAGTTGACTGCATTGTTCTTGAATATGACTCCACAGTTTTTTATATATAATTTTTTTAAAAAAAAAAATAAGCGAAAATAAAAGAAATAAACATGAAAATCTGTAAACAACTTGTTTTTGTCAAACGTTTTCTATTAAAAGTTTAAATTTTACGTCTGTTTTTACTTAGTAAAACAATTCACGACCTTAATCAGACAATTTATTATTTATATTATCACGTTTCGATACGTTTTTGTACCCCCCTCAGGTCAGACTCGAATGCTGTGTGAATTTAATAGGTTTTTTTAACCGTTTTATTGCGTTAGTATACTGCATTGATTTGTTAAATACCTGAAGATACCAAACAGGTATCGAAACTTTATATTTTTTATTTATATTATCACGACGTTTCGATACGTTTTTGTACCTTCTTCAGGCCAGTCTCGATAAGTGTGTTAATTTAATATGTTTTTTTAAAATCGTGTTGTTGCGTTAGTTTACTGCAGTGATTTGGTAAATACCTGAAGATACAAACAGGTATCGAAACATTTTATTTTTATTTATATTATCACGACGTTTCGATACGTTTTTGTACCTTCTTCAGTTCAGTATCGAAAGCTGTGTTTTTAATTAATAGGGTTTTTTTAATCGTGTTGTTGCGTTCGTTTACTGCATTGATTTGGTAAATACCTGAAAAAGATACCAAAGAGGTATCGAAACTTTTTATGTTTTATTATCACGACGTTTCGATACGTTTTTGTACCTTCTTCAGGTCAGTCTCGATAACTGTGCGAGTTTAATAATTATTTTTTAACCGTTTTGATGCTTTTGTATACTGCATTGATTTGGTAAATACCCGAAGAAGATACCAAACAGGTATCGAAACGTCGTGATGACGTTATTATACGTTTTATGTTAAGTAAAAAAGACTTTTCTTATGTTACTCCATGAATAATTTTTCCGCGTCAAGATTTTCCGACAGTTCAAGACGAAACTAAATTTCTGCTACAAAAAGTAATGATTTTTCAATGCACGAAAAAAAAAAACCTACAGCCATGGTTTTGAACTCGCCAGATTTTTGCGATATTTTCGGAAGTCAAACAGCAACACTGGTAATTCAGAAAATTTTTAATTAAATAAATATGAAAAGCATTAACCAAAATTGGCACGATCATTATGGGATTGTTTAAATTATAATTATAATATTAAATTATAATAGAAATAACTAATATCGATTAAATCGATACAATCGAATATCGTTATTAATTTATTTGAAACTTAATTTTAAATCTTTGGAGAAACCTTCGGACTCCAGAGATGATGGTATTTTCAATTTTGTACTATATTTAAATTAATACATATTTTCCTTTGATAACCTAAACTCGTGTTAATTATAATAAACTCTTTAACTTCAGTGTTACTTGTCTATTGTAATTCTCTTCTGTCTCGTTAAAATCGTCGAGTCATAGAATAATGGCTTACAAATACCGTGGCCCGTTATCAATCAACATGATGACTGTGAATCACGCGGCCATTATCAGCGACAGTATTTTCCATAAGCCTTACAGATTTCCAGTAACAGCTTAACGCACCGTTTCATTTGACGCAAGAGGCTAAGTTAATGTAAATATTTTATGTCCATGACTTTGCGAATATCGGTCATCATCAGATGATTATGCAAAAAAAATTATCAGAGTGCTTGTCATTCATGTGGAGATAAATTAATTAAAAATAACGTAAGCTCTGTGAGAAGAAATATCGATCAGTTTTCTCGACTAAAGTGACGTAGAAAATGTCACGTCCTTTTATATTAAATGTTGCCAGAATCCTGTGGTCCATATTTGGTTTTAAACAGAAGGTAGATCAAAAAATTCCTTTTGTGAATTTTCTAGTTTAAAAAAATATTAAATAAATGAACGTACAACTTCTCAATAAATAAAAAGTACTACGTTTGAATCTTATAAATAAAAATGAGTATGTATGTATCAACGTTTATTTGTTCCTTTTACAAACCTGCACCCGTGGTACCACATTTAACCAAATTTCGTCAACGTGTTAACTGCGACCAGGAAACAAACACTGTCGGGGTGAGACACGTCTACAACCCCCAGGAGCGGGGGTGGAAAATTTCATTCATGCTAAAACAGCCGATATTAGACCCGGATAAATATTTTTCCGTGTCCAACAGATTCATAGTGTTTGTAACGGTGTAATGTGTGTTCAATTACAACCCCTAACCGCATGGGAAAGGAGCTCCCTTAGGGGTGGGGGTGGAGATGCTTTACAGGAAAATAACGCGAATCTAAACCGAGATTGGAGTCAAATCAGAGGTTACGGATGTCACGGAAGGGCGTGGGACAAGTACCAAATGCTCGACATACCTGATGCAGGTTTTTCTGTGGTTTTCCCTGAAAAACTTTGAGCCGAATTGCCGGGTAGGATCCTTAAACCATAGCCCCGGGGGGCCCTAGTTAACCCTTGGCAATCTTGCTCTAGCTTTCCGCATTCCCCCTTTCAAATCCCTTCCTATGCTATTAAAGGGGAGTTGCCACTATGTGGCTTACCCTCATGTAGCCTGTTGCCCTAAAAAAAAAAGTCCAGAGATATAGTAACAGAACATTATAAGAACTCCACGTTTCGCTCCTAAATGCCGGGACTTCTTCAAGTGTAAAAAATTTTAATCGCAAATATTATTAACAATTAATTAAATGAGAATTTCGTGAATATGAATTTTAAAGGCGCGATTTGCAATAAAAAGAAGAACGTTTCGCTTTTAATTAAAATTTTACACCTGAAGAGGGAGTACCAAAATTTTAGTGACAAAACTAAAAAAAAAAGCTAAATAAAATATCTGAATAATTTATTAAAAATATCAGATGATTTTTAAACAGGACTTTAACACAAGTGATTTTATTTTCGCTTTTATAATTTTTATTTAATAAATAAACTGATAAAGCAGCCATGAGACATTAAAAAGGTCTGTATAGTTTAAATTTTAACGTAAATAATTCTAATCTCTAAAAAATTATATAAATTAACGATGTTATTGTCAATTTAACATCTATAATATATTTTATAAATTTTGCTTATTTTTTTTTATGATACATTACCCCTGAAAAAGTCCCCCCCCAAAAAAAATCTGTGGATGAAACATCGTATTGTGACCTCTAACTAATAACGCAAAAATAAATATAAGTTTTTATCCTTTGTTGCGGTTGTAATTGTGCAATTCATAGGCGTTCTGCGCTGAAGATGGACGTAGGCGCGTGCCCACAGACACATTAACGTCCCACGGACATGATCTAGATCAATCTCCAGACGACGAGGTCGTCGCATCCTGATATTAAAATCAACACTCAACTACTCTAAAATAATAATAGATGTTGAAATATTTCTACGAATCAGAAAATATAATAAAATAAACTCATTTCATTATCGTTTATTAGCACACACACATAATTATCCTGTTTGTGATTATTTTACTAATAGGTCTTCTGCAAAGATAATCTATCCAATTTTATGTGTTTGCGGTGTAGACAGGCTATGTGTAAGGAGGAATCCACATGCTGGCAACTTCCCTCTTATAGCATAGGAAGGGATTTGAAAGGGGGAATGCGGTAGGGTAGAAGAAGGTAGCCAAGGGTTAACTAGGGACCCCAGGCTATGGTTTAAGGATCCTACCCGGCATTCACCTAAAGAAATGCAGGGAAAACCCTAGAAAAACCTGCATCAGGTAGGTCGGGCATTGGGTACTTGTCCCACGCCATTCCGATAGCGGGAGAGCAGATTGCTGTGGGGACGCAGCATTTCCTTCTCCGTACCTCGACCAGTGTAGGAGGCAGCTGGCCAACTGTTCCAATAGGAATAGCGGACAACTTTTACCAAGGTCTGTGACCTCGGAAGATACACCTCTCAGAACAGGCTGAGGTGCCTCGGCTTGTGGAAACCTTAGTTCAAAAACGGAGAGGAAAAGGCATCCCCAAAGGTAGCCCCTTCGTATCTCTCCTACAAGGTTCTGCCTGCAAGAGAACATCCCTCGCAGGTACTGCTTGCGAGATAATAGCCCTCGCAGGCCTCTATAAATCTCTGGACTAAATTGGGCTGATGTTGTTAAATAAAATTTGATACAGAGAGAGGGAGAGGGAGAGGGAGAGAGAGAGAGAGAGAGAGAGAGAGAGAGAGAGAGAGAGAGAGAGATATTCACACATACGACACGATCACATGCTGTCTTATCATGATGTTTGGAAACGTTTCAATAACTTCCTGTCCGAATATTTCATATACGGAAGACAGCGATTTCCTTGTTTCTTTCTTTATTATGAACGTAAAAGGGCAACGAGTCAGAGTGTATGATAATATCAGAGACACTGCGGTCACGATGATTTGCAATAAAATATGCATCGATCGAAGAGAGAGAGAGAGAGAGAAAGAGAGAGAGGGTGAGAGAGAGAAACACGAAGAAGGAAGGAAATGCATCACGGCGATGTGACCGTTGACGTAAATGTTTTCCCGAAATCACATACAATCACGAAAAGTTGCGAAAGAAATTGCCTTTCGTGTGAGTTGTCTTATCTTTGATATGCGGTTCAAAACAAATAACTACTACAACAACTTCAAGCCCATTCATTCGTCTGTCACTTGAGTTCCGTTGATCCCAGGATGGATCAAGGTTGGAATTTTGTAATGACGAGCAGGGCAATATTTTACTTGTATTCACTCTGGCTCACATACTCGTATATCTCTTCTAGAGAGAGAAAGAATTTTTTTTTAGGGCAACAGGTAATCCACATAGTGGCAACTCCCCTTTAATAGCATAGGAAGGGATTTGAAAGGGGGGATGCGGAAGGGCAGAGCAAGGTAACCAAGGGTTAAGTAGGGCCCCCGGGATATAGTTTAAGGATCCTACCCGGCAATTCGCTCTAAAAGTAATGCAGGACAAACCCTAGAAAAACCTGCATCAGGTAGGTCGGACATGTTGGGTACTTGTCCCAAGCCCTTCCCTTGGATAGCGGGATAAGAGTTTGCTGTGGGGTCGCAGCATGTTTTGACCGGTTTAGGAGGCAGCTGGTCGACTGTTCCAATCGGAACAGCAAACAACTATTGCCGTATGCCCCTAAGGTCTGTGACCCCCACGGAACATACACCTCTCAAAACAGACCGAGGTGCCTCGGCATGTGGGAACCTTAGTTCAAAAAAACCAGAGAGATGTGAGAGCATCCCCAAAGGTAGCCCCCGCCAGAGCTCTTTGGGAAGGTTCACCTGCGAGAAATCCTCTCGCAGGCTTCCTTCAGAGAGAGAGAGAGAGAGAGAGAATTACATTAATTATCGTGTAGAAACTGTAACTTGACTGAGGGAGCCGTTTATTCATATCGTTACAAATCGATCTTTATTTTCAATTAGAGTACACGTCACTAACTAGTGTATCATTTGTTTTCGGTACGTTCCGCTTCCTCGCATGAACGGGAGGAAAGTTCTCGACCGCGGTGTGTATTCAGTAGGGAGGAGTTCATCAGGTAGTAAGGTAATGTGAGCCAGTCCCTTCTGTACCTTAATAACTACACGTGTTTGTAACGTGTGTCATGTTCCTGGAAAGGATGATTCACGTTGATACGCGAAACCGGAATGGAACGTCGTTTTCCGCGTAAAGAATTGACGCTGCTCACGCACGATACACGTTTCCCTGCTGTACGAGCCTGTAGGTGGAGCCTTCCAGCCTGGTTACGGGTCCATTATTATTTTAGATACTAGCCTTGGTGCCCGGCGTTGCTCGTGTACTTATTTATATAAACTCGAAAAAGTATTTAATTGAATACTTAAATATATTCCTCGAGTATTTCAGGATATAATCGTCACTCAGTCTTCATACATTACGAAATATTACATTGATGAAATTCTTAGCTAGACTCACAACTAATACAGCGTGAAAATTAACTTACATTTTCCGCAAGGATGGTAAAGTAATTCGTATTCTTCTTTATTACCATTCGATGGAATATTGCTGTATAAATTTATACTTTTCATTTAAAGAACATATTTCTGCTTTATTTCATTCCTAATAAAGGAGATATTTCCTTTGTTCGTTGCGTAGTAACGTCTCTCTCTCGCGTGACGTCATTGTCTCTTGGCGCGCAGTAATTTAATATTTAATGATCACGGTTTTTAATTATAATTCTTTCCACATGTATGCTAGGCGTTTCTCACCCCCACAGTACCGTTTCTCGTGCTTTGAAGAATTGTGTACCAATTTTTGTTGCATTCTGTCCACGCGATAAAATTTGTATAAAGAACAACGTAAATACATACATACAAATATACATCCTTTTTTATTATATAGAAGAAAGATAGATAGATTATTCGGGCGAAATGCTCTGGAATGGAGGGGCATTCCTGTAGGAGAACAGGATTCATTGCTGTTCGCCGACGAACAGGTAATATCTGAAGGAGAGATGAAGAGGACATGATAAATAAGCTCATGGAAGAATATTAAAATATATATATATATTGGGGGACTGAACATAAATTTACAGAAGACAGAGAATACATGTGTGTTAGGGAAAAGATGTAGAAGAGATAAACACTCGAAACAGGAAAAAAAGAAAAAAACGTGAATTTTTAAAAAATTCTTGGGGGTTTGGCAATAATTACAAATGTAGGAGCAAGTGAATATAGAGATATACAAACTAAAATTGCAATGGCAAAGAGTTTACAGCGTGGAATAATTTGGAATAAAAATTTAACAAAGGAAAAACAAAAATCAAAATTTATAAGAGCAGAATGATACAGAACATTCTACGTTATGGAAGTGAAACTTGGCCCCTGACAAAAAGAACAAAAAATTACAACAGTATAATTCGATTATCTGAGGAGAAGTCTTCAAAAAACAAAAAAAAAGACAGGATAAAATTAAGAAATGAGCTCCTTTGGAAAGAAGAAATGAACGTAAAACCACGACGTTTGTCGTTAAAAAGGATTGAAAATCAAACCCCCTTAAATGGTTATGGTCGCGTACAAAGAATGGAAAATGGAGGATGGCCAAAAGAAATATACACCAATGGTCACACCTCCTGGGAAAAAAAATAAACGGGGCAGACCCCAGATTAATGTGGGAAAAGCCCATGTGAAAACCATAATGAAGGATACGGGTTTGGAAGAGGGAGATTGGAACGACAGACAGAAATGGAAATTGAAAGACGGCAAACCTACAAAAGGGGGAAAAGAAGAAGAGAAGATTCGGGCATTCCATTGTCTTGGAGTGGAAATGTGAGAAAGAAAAAGTGAAAAAAAAGGCAAGTTAAAAAGAGAAGCAAAGAAAAAAAGAATGCTAAAGAGATGACATGATTGATCGTCTAGAAGATCATAAAAAAAGATGTAAAGATTTTATCCAAGCGAAGGAAACAAGAAAAACAGAACGAGAGAGGTAGAGGGCAAGAAACGAGATAGGTGAAAAATCAATAAGGAACGTAGGTTTTTCCGGGTGTAGTTTTTCTGGATGAAGTTTTCTCGGGATTCCAACCGTGTAACGTCGTTTAATATCCACAACGTTTCGGTGGCTTGAACCGACATCTTCTTGAGGTGGCGACGCTACCCGGTTGGAATCCCGAGAAAACTTCATCCAGGTGAAAAGTCGTCGGGAAGTTCAGAGAAAGATATAGAATCTCCAACGTTTCGAACAGTACAGGAAAAAAAAACTCTGTTCGTCATCAGGGGGAGAGAGAGAGAGCAACACTCAGACGTATGTATAGATGGCGTCGGATTAGAATGGTTGCGGGTAAAGCAATTGGAGTAATTTTTTATCAGAAAATTAAGGATGTTGGATTTAGTATGCACTATGACATAAAGAGCAGAGAGAGAGAGAGAGAAAGAAAGAGAGAGAGAGAAAGAGAGAGAGACAGAGAGAGAGAGACAGAGAGAGAGACAGAGAGAGACAGAGAGAGAGACGGAAAGAGAGAGACAGAGAGAGACACAGAGAGAGACAGAGAGACACACACACACACACATAGAGAGAGAGAGAGAGAGAGAGAGAGAGACGGAGAGAGAGACAGAGAGAGACAGAGAGAGAGACAGAGAGAGACAGAGAGGGACGGAAAGAGAGAGACAGAGAGAGACAGAGACAGAGAGAGAGAGACAGAAAGAGAGATAGAGAGAGAGACGGAGAGAGACAGAGAGAGAGACACAGAGAGAGAGAGAGACAGAGAGAGACACACACAGAAAGAGAGACAGAGACAGAGAGAGACAGAGATAGAGAGAGACGGAGAGAGACAGAGAGAGAGAGACAGAGAGAGACACACACACACAGAGAGAGAGAGAGAGAGAGAGAGAAACTAAGGAAACTTTTATAACATGGATGAATAAATTGAAGCAGGTTGTTAACAGCATTTCAAAGCTGAATTAAAAGAAGAATATTATAAGAAAGATAGCCAAATGAAAGCAAATAACGTTTCTGGAAGCCATGTTCCTTTCTTCGGGTGTAGAAAAAAAAACCGCCAGAGCCTAGAGAGAGAGAGACACAACTGCACGAATCAAAGGCATTTTAAAAGAATAAAACTGTAGCAAATAGAGACGAACAGGTGTAGAGGATCGTTGAGGAACTCTGAAGATTGATAACGTCCTGTGGTGATTTTATTTTCAGCGCAAGAGGAAAAGTTATGAAGAGTGTTGGCTTTGGTGTAGATGGCCCTCAATATCCTTCTTCGCCAATCAATCCTGATTGCTGGCGACGTGAGGAAGCTGATACTTGATCCCTGTTATGTTTGTCTTCCCACGACTGAATCTTTCTTTTCGACCCCCGTGACCTCAAACGCGCAGGCATCTATTTGGGAGCTGCTGAGCTTATCGCAGAACAGGTTGCGCAATTATATGCATATAACATCTGTGGACATTGAAGGACTACGGTGCTTTGATAATATGACTAAACCAGTTTTATTTTCCTTTTCCAAGTTTCTTTTTTTAGAATGTATCTATAATTCGGAATAATCTATCTCACAGATACTATCTTTCTAATAATAATAAAATAGACCCTTTGCCTGTGTGTGTGTGTGTGTGTGTGTGTGTGTTCCTGTTCCAGTGGAGCTAATTTGACCAAATTTCGTACACGTGCTAATTTCGAGCCGGAAACAAACACTGTGAGGGTTAGACACGTCAACCACCCGATGAGGCGGGGCTGGCCGGTGCCGTATTTGGAGCGGCCGTGCCCTGAGCGTCCCTTCCTCAATTCCTGGCCGCTGAGCGAGCAGGTATAAAGTTTTCCGAAGAGCAACTTTATCAGTCTTATTATTATAAGGCATCATGTTTGTAAAATTTTGCTTTGTACAATTGACTTTAAAAACCCCCATGAAGAGGTCCTAATAAATTAGGGATGAAACTTTGAGAATTTTTTTTTCTATTATAATGTTTAAAAATTTAAATTAATAATACATTTATAACTAAACAGGTTGATGTTTTCATTTATTTAAGGACAGCAGATAAACGTAACTGTTAAAAAGATTTGTATCTTAATTGATGATTTCTAAGCACATTTATAAAACTAATCACTACCAATTGGTCAACAGTTTCCAATATTATAGACAGAGATAGAAATAATATATCCAGATAAGTTTCAGGGATGTTATACATTAAACTTGTACTACATTCACTTAATATTAAAACCAAGACTTATAAAGTTCCTCTTCGGAAAACTTTATTCCTGTGCGCTCAGGGCACGGCCGCTCAGAATACGGCACCGGCTTGGACGGGGTTTGAAATTTTCAAACACGCTTAAATGACCGATATTTGCGTCGGATAAATATTTTTCAGGGTCAAATGAGATTGATTGTGTTTCTCTTCAGATGTTGTTTGGGTGTAATTTCTACCCCTTTCAGCATGGCAGGGGAGCGGCTCCTGGGGAACAACTGAGACTGGGGTCAAATCCGGGGTTATGAACGTTGGTTGTGTTTCATTATAACCACCCGAGCAACGCCTGGAATTTATTAGTGTTTCTCTTCAGGTGTTGTTGAGGGCAATTTCTACCTCTTTCAGCATGGCAGGGGAGCGGCTCCTGGGGAACAACCGAGATTGGGGTCGAATCCGAGGTTATGGATGTCGCTGATTTTCATTATAACACCGTGGCAACGCCGGGAATTTATTAGTGTTTCTCTTCAGATGTAGTTTGTGTGTCATTTCTACCTCTTTCAGCATGGCAAGGGAGCGCCTTCTGGGGAGAAACGGAGATTGGGGTCGAATCCTGGGTTATGGATGTCGCTGATTTTCATTATAACACCGTGGCAACGCCGGGAATTTATTAGTGTTTCTCTTCAGGTGTTGTTTGGGTGTAATTTCTACCTCCTTCAGCATGTCAGGGGAGCGCCTTCTGGGGAACAACCGAGATTGGGGTCGAATCCTGGGTTATGGATCTCGCTTATTTTCATTATAACACCGTGGCAACGCCGGGAATTTATTAGTGTGTTCCTTCAGATGTTGTTTGGGTGTCATTTCTACCCCTTTCAGCATGTCAGGGGAGCGCCTTCTGGGGAGAAACGGAGATTGGGGTCGAATCCTGGGTTATGGATGTCGCTGAGTTTTATTATAACAACCCAAGAAAAGCCGGGCACTGAGCTATGAATTTATAAATGCAACTATCTGATTGTCTGGCGTTACACTGGTAATTGTTGATCCCAACCAATAGTAGTCAGGTAAAGGATTCAATTATATCCATAGAGTGTATAATCGAAGTATTTTTACATACATCTTAAAGTATATTATAAAATAAACTATTTTCAAAAACTCACTAAAATTTAAATTTTTTTTACATACCGGTGGCGACTTGAGAGATATTCCACCTCGTGGCCATTTCCAAAAGAACGAAAACGAAGAGAGATATTGCTAATAAGAGATGCGGAAAGATATCCAGGGTCAACCGAAGTTTTTTTTTCATCTCTGTTTTAAGTCAACTCAAGGAAACTTGTAATATATATATATATATATATATATATATATATATATTTACTGCCAAAGATGCTGATGTCACATGATATAAGGTCCGTAGATAACGATGGCACGTGTCACAATGTTGTGACGTGCAGCTACGTGTTACATAATTGAGCCGTAGATTGCAGCAACGGTCCTAGTGATTGAAGTAACCGACTAACCTTTTAAAAGCCTTTGGAAGACTTTTAAAAATACGTTTAAGGGGTTTTTAGGGAAAAGTTCTCCACGAAATTATAATTATTTATTGGCATTACAAGAAAAAAAACAGGTTCACATAATGGTTTAATAAATATCCTTTTTATATATAAAAAAAACTATTATTGTTGTCGTCTTTAAATTTTGAGATACTCAGACTTACAAATTTGTTTTACATTTGCACGTGACGAGGTTCCAAACCGCAGGAGTGATTCGTAGTGCTGGTTTATTATATTTATTAAAATATTTCTGACAAGTTTCCTGGTTTATACGTTAATATTACGTGGAAGAACGAAATTTTTTTTTGAGGTTAAAGCGTACCAATGACACCAACATCTCGTTGGGATAGTTTCGTAGCTTCAATGGAAATGGCCAATAATTATGGTGAGATAAATTATTTTTTTTTTTAGGGCAACAGGCTACATGAAGGTAATCCACATGGTGGCAACTCCTCTTTAATACCATAGGAAGGGATTTGAAAGGGGGGATGCGGAAGGGTAGAGGAAGGTAGCCAAGGGTAACTAGGGCCCTTGGGCTATGGTTTAAGGATCCTACCCGGCATTCGCCTAAAAGAAATGCAGGACAAACCCTGCATCGGGTAGGTCGGGCATTTGGGGTACTCGTCCCACGCCCTTCCGATAGCGGGAGAGGAGTTTGCTGTGGGGACGCAGCATTCCCTTCTCCGTGTCTCGACCAGTTTAGGAGGCAGCTGGCCGACTATTCCAATGGGAATAGCGGACAACTGTTACTGTCTGCGACCCCGGAACATCCACCTCTCAGAACAGGCCGAGGTGCCTCGGCTTGTGGGAACCTTAGTTCAAAAACGGAGAGGAAAAGGCATCCCCAAAGGTAGCCCCTTCGTATCTCTCCTAAAAGGTTTTCCGCCCGCCGAGTTAATTATAAATAGTAAGGTTAAAAACACCACCATATTAGTCGGAAAAAATTAATGATTATCTATTTATTTAATTTTTAATTTAACAAACTAAACGTTTATAATATTATAAATTATACTTGTACATAAAAAGAAAACAATTTATGTCTGATAGAAAATAATGAAAATAAGAAAGATAGCCAAATACAGACAAAAAAAGGGTTTTATAAATACAACACAACAACGTTTCTGAGGATCCTTGTTCCCTTTCGTCAGGTGCTAAGAAGAGCTTTTGAGCGTTGTCAACCTGATCAGCGCAGTTGTGTCGCTCTAGGCTCTTCTTAGCACCTGACGAAAGGGAACAAGGATCCTCAGAAACGTTGTCGTGTGGTATTTATATTAGCCTTTTCTTTGTCTGTATTGGCTATCTTTCTTATTTTCCTTATATTAGGACATAATTGTATTAAAAATGATCATGAATGTAAGACTATATTTTTTAATTTTTTTTAGATAATTTAATTTATTTGTAATTGTAACCTTAAACTGTTCCCAATCAGGGATGAAACGTTCTGTTTGTTAAATTTTATTCTTTTAAATTTGATAATTTTTGCTGACTAAACAGGCTGGTGTTTTTTTTAACACTTATTGTAACAGGCTACATGAGGCTAATCCACATGGTGGCAACTCCCCTTTAATAGCATAGGAAGGGATTTGAAAGGGGGGATGCGCCGAAGGGTAGAGGAAGGTAGCCAAGGGTTAACTAGGGCTCCCGGGCTATAGTTTAAGGATCCTACCCGGCATTGGCCTAAAAGTAATGCAGGAAAAATCGTAGAAAAACCTGCATCAGGTAGGTCGGGCATTTTGTACTTGCCCCTCGCCCTTCCCTGGATGGCGGGAGAGGAGTTTGCTGTGGGGACGCAGCATTTCCCTTCTCCGTACCTCGACCAGTTTAGGAGGCAGCTTGCCGACTATTCCAATGGGAACAGCGAACAACTCTTACAGTATTCCCAAGGTCTGTTACCCCCACGGAACATACACCTCTCAAAACAGGCCGAGGTGCCTCGGCATGTAGGAACCTTAGTTCAAAAACGGAGAAAGGAGAAGGCATCCGCAAAGGTAGCCCCTCCTGTCTCTCCTTTTTATTTTTGTATTCTAACAATATTCAGGTGTTTAAGTAGTCATGTTCATTATAGCTGAAGAGGCAGAAACGACTGTTATTATAAACACTTGTATGAAATTTTTGATGTTTATTGGTCGTAAATTCTATTTAGTACTGAAATTTAAATGTGTTTTCGGGTATCGTTAACTTTTTTCGCATAAATCCAACTCAATAATAGTCCAGCGTCCTTTCCTAGTCTTTTGTGTGTTTCTGTGATGATAAATACTTTTGTGGATATTAAATCAGATTTACGACAGTCGTTTTCGGACGGAGTGAGTTATACTGCATGTACGAACGGCAACACTTTTTCCCTCCCAATGTGCGCCAAGGTCTTCGACCCCCGAAGTAGGCAGCCCCGCCGCGCATTGTTGCGGTTTCCACGGCAACGACAGCCCGTGACGTCGACGCGGCGGTCGTGAAGCTACAGAAAGGGGCTCGCCCTGGCTCCACCGACGGGCGGCCAATCACCGCGTCGCGCAGACGCTCGTCACTATGACGATCCGCGCAGATTACGATCCTGCTAAATGCAGCACCACGGAGCGGCAATCGCCGCAGACGACCAAGTGGCGAGGGCGAGGTGAGTACCACAGCGGCAGCCGCTCGAGTGATCCTGCTGACAGTCGACTTCTTTCAAATCAATTGGCTTTATTTTTTTTCTAACTTTCAAATCAATTTGAGGGGGTTGTTTAAATTAAAAGGAACTAATGCGGGTTGAATTAACAATATTAAAACGTGAAAGTGACAAATTACAGACAAATATTTGAATTAAACGCTGTAATCTTACAACGTTTCCCCTGATAGTCGACAGACCTTCTCAATATGCGGGTTGGAAAACGAATTTTCCAATTATAAAACCTCTTTTCCTCTTAGCCGTTATACCACTACACTGCCCACTTAATTCGTAAGTCCATTTGTCTTTAATTTTCGCGGAGGATTTTTGAGAGTGCGAACCGTGGTTACATAAGAGTAATCCACGTTGGGCAACTCCCCTTTAATAGCATAGGAAGGGATTTGAAAGGGGGGATGCGGAAGGGTAGGGGAAGGTAGCCAAGGGTTAACTAGGGGCCCCCGGGCTATGGTTTAAGGATCGTACCCGGCATTCGCCTAAAGAAATGCAGGGGAAACCCTAGAAAAAACCTGCATCAGGTAGGTCGGGCATTGGGTACTTGTCCCACGCCCTTCCGATAGCGGGAGAGGAGTTTTCTGTGGGGACGCAGCATTCCCTTCTCCGTGCCTTGACCAGTTTAGGAGGCAGCTGGCCGACTATTCCAATGGGAATAGCGGACAACTCTTACCGTATGCCCAAGGTAATGCTGCTCCCTGGTACCTAATTAACCGTTGTTTATGTTAAAATCTGACTGGGAGAATTTCATCAATAGCTTTTAAAATAATTTATTTTACACGATAAATATGTTACATTGGAAATTAAGAATAAGAATGACAAAAGAAGCGATAATATAGTCCAAAAACACACAACAAAGTTTCTGGAAGCCTTGTTCCTTTCTTCAGGTGCAGAAAATGTGTAAGAGGCGAAAGAGACAATAATAGTAGTAATAATGTTTATTTTTCCGTATTTTGCAGCAATACAAAATAGGAAATCGTCAATCATATACCAGAAATATAGCATATAATTAAATTAAATAGAACTTATATTTTAGTGTAACATGATTAATATTTAAAATTATGTTTACAGTTATTCTATATATATATATATTAAAGGACAGTCAAACAGTAGAGCAGCTTTTAAACAATATATATTTTTAGTACTACTGCAAATAACTTATTCTCTACTTTCTTTATATATTCTGGGAGCTTATTAAATAGTATTATTGCCTTAACATACGGATTGTTGTCAGTGCCTCTTTGTTTGTCCTGATTCTAAAATAATTTCTCTTACCCAGAGTATTAATACCTGTTAAAACGAAAAATTTTACGTCTGATAGAAAATAATAAATAAGAATGATAGCCAAATACAGACAAAAAAAGAGGTAATATAAATACAACACAACAAAGTTTCTGGGATCCTTGCTAAGAAGAGCCTGGAGCGACACAACTGCACTATTCAGTCTGGGCTCTTCTTAGCACCTGACGAAAGGCGACAAGGATCCCAGAAACGTTGCTGTGTGGTATTATTTATATTACCTTTTTAGTCTGAATTGGCTGTCTTTCTTATTGATTATTAATACCTATTATTTCTTTTTGTTTGCATACTTTATTTTCTTTTTTTTTACTATGGCATAACTACTTTTTATACATATAAGAGCATATATAAGTCAGTATGGAATTTGACTTACATAACTGCACGAGTCACTTGATAAAACTAAAAAAAAAACTGTTGATGCACCTGAAGAAAGGAACAAGGCTTCCAGAAACGTTGTGTGGTATATTTATATTATCCCTTCTTTTTTTCTGTATTTGTCTGTCTTTCATATTTATCAAATTTATGTTAATATAATTGGCATGTCATGGCCATTTATTCATGTGTGTATGTGTGTATGTATGTGTGTATGTTCCTTATAGAAATCTATACCCCTGGAGGAAATTTCATCGAATTTCGTACACGTGTTCTTTGTGGCAAGGAGACATTTATTACAATACCACAAAACTTTTCTTTCCCCTATATTCAGGGACCTCTTCAGTTGCATTTAATGATAAATAAATTTAGTATAAAATTGTTACTTACATAATTAAAATATTAATTGAATTGATAGTTAAACAAATACATGATCATGTTACATTAATTATATTTATATTAATACAAGTCAGATTAGTCCTCCAGTTTTTTTAAAAATTTGTTTTATATTAATTCCCAGTGCTAATATTTAAGATAACTCTTCCATAGGGGAATTTCTTGGCTGATCTACCTCTCATTTTTTTGTTAATATCAGCAATTGTGTGTCTGCCATCAAAACTAGTCCTTTTTAAGACTATCAATTAATTTCCTTCTAAAAATCTTAAACTATATACTTAACGACTAGAGTCTATCCCATGTTGTCTTCCAGATTATTCTGGTCTTTATCATCATTTTTCAATACATAATTTTTCATATAACGGGACAATGGGGAAGGAGTTAAATTTTGTTCTTTCTGAAATTGTTTCATCTACTCAGCTATAAGGGTGGTCAATTTTCTTACTGTCATCTACTATCCATGACTGTCATAACAATACTGCCTCTCCACCTCTTATATCTAATATCACCTATAACTAATCATCAATTAATTTCTTCTGTGTATATCGGCTCCTTTCTCCTCCATCAAAGGGTTTTTTCTCTCTCTAATAATTCCCCACGGACCCTCAAGACACGGTCCTGACCAAAAACATGACTCACGTCTCAATTTCCTTGACCGGAAAAATATGTTTACGGTACGTTGCACGTCTGTTGGTCTTTTTATGTCACGTGCCGTTATTCCTTCCCCCCACCCCCCCACACAACCAACAGAAAGCGAACATGCGTATTATATCTATGACTTCAATTTTATCACTCATGTGTGTATATATCACACGAAAAAAAAAGAGAGAAAGTAACGTAGAACCTTTAGAATTATTTTATTTATATATTTTGTCTCTGTTCTTATCAAAATGAATCAATTACTCCTTTAACTTCATTGTATGTTACTGTTATTGTTTAGTTTCTCCTTTTAGCCAGTAACAGAACAGCAAATTTTGAAAAATTATATATATTTTGCTTTCACATAATCATGCACTAGTAATATTGATATAATCATAGAACTTCCTTCAACATCCTTGATTAATTTTGGAAGAAATAATGCTTTTTAAATCTCATACTATCCACTATTTTTTTTATATAATTTTCTAAATGACTCAACAGTGAAGAATTAGTGTTATTCATTTAAATTTTGAGTTTTTCCAACTGACTAGTGGAGTTGTGTCGCCCTAGGCTCTTCTTAGCACCTGAAGGTTGGGACAAGGATCCCAGAAACGTTTGATTTTATCTGTATTTGGCTATATTCCTTATTATCCACCAGTTGTAAAACTTCTAAAACATTATTAATGAATGAATGAAGGAATGAGATAGATAGCCAAATACAAACAAAAAAAGGGGGGGGATAATATAAATACCACACACAACAACGTTTCTGGGGATCCTTGTCCCCTTTCCTCAGGTGCTAAGAAGAGCACTAGAGTGGCACAACTGCACTGGTCAGTTGACAACACTCATAATATTTTTTATTTTAACTGCCATTGTTTTTTTTTGGGTGTAGACAGGCTACATGAGGGTAATCCACATAGAGGCAACTTTCCTTTAATAGCATAGGAAATTGATTTGAAAGGGGGGATAAGGATGGGTGGAGGAAGGGTCAACTAGGGCCCCCGGGCTATAGTTTAAGGATCCTACGCGGCATTCGCCTAAAAGTAATGCAGGACAAACCCTATAAAAACCTGCATCAGGTAGGTTCGGGCATTTGGTACTTGTCTTACGCCATTCCGATGGCGGGTGAGGGGTTTGCTGTGGGGTCGCAGCTTACCCCTCGCCATTCCTTGGCCAGTTTAGGAGGCAGCTGGCCGACTGTTCCAATAGGAATAGCGGACAACTCTTACCGTATGCCCAAGGTCTGCGACCCCGGAACATACACCTCTCAGAACAGGCCGAGGTGCCTCGGCAAGTGGGAAACTTAGTCCAAAAAACCAGAGAGTTGTGGAGGCATCCGCAAAGATAACCCCCGCCAGAGCTCTCTGGGAAGGTTCACCTGCGCAGGCTTCCTTAACTGCCATTGTTAAGGAAGGAGCTGTTTAATATTGTTAGTTTTGATAATAACAATAACTGAGAGTTTTTGGGTGCATTTTTAAAAAATACAATATAGTCTAATTAGCTTACTCAATTTTTTTTATCATTTACCCCTAATGTTTTAACAGACATAAAATGTAAATGAAAACTATAATTATTCACTATTGAGTCATTTAGAAAACTAATGGTTTGTTTTCATAAAAAAAATATTATATTTATAATGTATTTAATTTACATATTCATCCAATATATATATATATATATATATATATATATATGTATATATTTGTACAGATGAATATTGCAAACAGCCTAAAGCTCCTAGAAAATTCTAAATTATATTTTTTGAAAATGAAGAATTAGTGTTTATTATTGAGGGAAATTTAACAATTATCAGGCCTTTATTATAAGTTTTATATTCTTGGGGGAAAAAAACAACTAGTTTGTCCTTGAATACTGACAAGTGTTTTTCTTATTCTAGTTTGACTTTGAAATGCAACCCAGCTAAATGGCTATGACTGTATCCTCTGTGTCTCTCTCAGGACAATAAAGATAGTGAGATATTATTTTATGTTTCTCGTCTGGCAAAGGTTACTTTATCGTGAAAATGTGACACGTCGTCTTAAACTTGTTACTTTAGTAACGACAGGGATTTTTTTTTTTAAAAAAAATGATAGGTTTGCAAACCATGGTTTTTTTCTACATGTTTGTAATTTCATACAAATACTGATCTGTGAACTTTTAATTTTTAGTGTTTTGTCCGTGAGGTTTTGTGGCAGAGCTTCATAATAGTACGAGTTTTCTCAATTATTAATTTCTGGCGTTCCTGATGTCAGCTTTCTAGGCTTCAAACGAATTTTGACTTGACCTCGAGGTACGAACCATGAACGCTTTATATGACAGTTTGTCTGTGGTACATTTCTGGTGTCAGTTTTTTTGTTCTGTCATGATTTAATATCTATAATTTTTCACTACGCCGAGTATAGTAAGCCGACGCCCTCATGAGTGTTTTATCTCTGACTGTTATTTTTTCACTGATCGGAATTTCTTTGGTACTGTTCCAATCTCTTCTTTCACTCTTCCCCCCCCCCCCCGCCCTGTGTTACTAATATTACCCTGACGATTTGTTACTTAATGAACAACCCTAATCCGTCTGGCTCATCTTGCAACTCTCTGTTCATTTACCTTCTCGTTCCTTCTCGTCTGCTGTGTTGTTGTTGTTGTTTTTTACCCGAAAAACACTTATGTTTGAGAAAGTTTTTTCTCGGGATTCCAACCGGGTAGCGACGTTCGTTTAATTTCCACAACGTTTCGATGGCTTGCACCGCCATCTTGTTTAGGTGAACTGCCCGTTCAATGTAGGTAGGGATGTTTACCGGGAAAAAACCTACGTTCCTTACTGTTTGAGAAACTCGAAAGGAAGATAAGTTTTTGGGTGATACATGGTGTAACAATTTAATTGGAGATTCTGAGGAGGACGAAAAATAATATTTGGAAGACATGAATATAACTTGAGAACGACATTGAACTATATGTTTTTATGGCTTCTATAAAAACTTCTTCTTCTATCAATCTATCAATCCAGGATTAGGCCTGTTCCGGTCTCAGCATCTCTTCCACGGTCTTCCTACAATCCTTCTTCCTATTGGGTTATATTCCATTATTTGTTTGGGAATCCTTTCTACATGTTCTTTCCATTTCTCTGTTAAGTTGGATCACCTTCTCTGTTATTGATTGTGAAGCCTAGTTCATCTCTTATTGTTTCACTTCTGATTCTTTCTTCTCTCTCTTTAACTGATCTTAGAAAGTTCATTTCTGATGTTTCTAGTTGTCTTAGATCTTTACTTGTAAGCGTCCAGCTTTCGCGCCCCTCCGTATACTAGAGTGGGAACTGCCATAACTTTATTATAAAATTTTATTTGCGTTTCTTTCGTTGTTTTTCCCCTTCAAGGTTCTTCTTATTGTGCCACATGTTAATTTTTTCTCTGTATATCTTGTTTATATCGCATCCTAAGAAACTGGAAATGTGACATCTGTTCAATCGGTCTATCATCTAGAATTATTTTTTGTTGTTCTCACCTGAATAATTGCCTAAAAATTGCCATTGTTTTTGTTTTCTTTATGGAAGTTTTCAAGGTTGTAGCCTTGGCTTTGTACATTTAGTCTATGTAAAGCTATTTGTAGTTTGTCTTGAATATTATGAGACTTGATCATCAGCGGAAAGCACCGTGTTGATGTATTTATTCCCTTTCCTATATTTATACCTGATGGTGTTTTCTCTCTTTTTCATTCCCGTATCACATCATCTATGTAAATGTTAAATAATGTAGGTGACAAGCTACATCCTTGTTTAACTATTTTTCTTCTGATATCTCTTTTCCATTCTTCTTCAGCGCCTCTACGACGTTCCCTCGAACATTTTCGCCTCCTCCACAACAGTCTTCCAGCTCTTCCGATGTTTTACTTGGACTGACCAATTCTTAATTCCTAGCACTTTTAGGTCTTTCAGCACATCATCTCACCATCTGACCTTTGGTCTTTTTTTTCTTCCGCGCTGATAAAGGACACCAATTATAGGTTTTCTTTACTGCTCTGTCATCAGCTTAGCCTTAGGGCTTTGATATGTCTTACGATTGCTTTGGACTTAATAAGTTTGTTAATTTCGTGGTTATACCTGCTTCTCCAGAAACCATCCATGTTTCTTATCAGTCCATAGATCCTTCGCATGATTCTCCTTTCGAAAAATCAACAGTCTTTGCATATCACTCCCCTTCATAACCCAGGTTTCAGATGCATACGTTATATATTGGTCTGATGATTGCCTCATATAACCTCAACTCGGCATTTTTTTGATTAAGAGCCTACTTCTAAATAAATCTTGTTGCCAAAGTATGCCCTATTTCCAGCTGCTACACGTTCTCTTATTTCTTCTTCAATAGTGTTAGTTCCATTTATTTTTTTTAGAGCCAAGATATGTAAAACTTGTGACTTCCTGATATGTAATATGATCGACTATGACTAATTCTAATTCTTGTATTTGTATAACCGGGTAGCGTCGATGGCTTGCACCGCCATCTTCTTCAGGTGAAGTGCCCGTTCAATGGAGGTAGGGATGTTCACCGGGAAAACCTAAGTTCCTTATATATAAAAAAAATTGTTCCTTATAAAAAAAAATACTTTTATTGCAAATTTACGAAATCTTGTACTCTATGGTCTTTGGGTTTGAAGTTGTGTGTAATTTATACTGTCTGATGGTGTAGTAGAATCGGAAATAAATATTGGAGGGTATTCTATCTGATATTTTTCAATAATTACGTTGAGTATTGAGTCTCTTGAGTATTTCTGAATATATATTGTATTATTTCCCCCTTGCACCTGGGGTTTTTACTTTGCCACCCCACCACCAGAGGCGCCCCTTGGCCGGCCCTGGAGCAGACGACACTCGGCACTGGCGTTCAGACCTTCTGCAGTGGTAGACGTGTGCGTGTCGCCGTGGTAAGTCAATAATGAGTCCAATTGAGCCGAGTTTAATTACGCGCGTATAGGCGTTGGGCGGCACTTTCGCGTCATGTTGCCTGGTAGGGGGAAGAATCCGGCCATTGCCGTTTGTCCTCCTCCTGCCCCCCCCTGACGGGGTTAGTCGCCGTGGAACGGGAATGCGTTGACCGACCGCCCGAGCTTTCCCTCAGATCCGTTTTCGCACATTGTTATATCTGGCCGGCCGGCGTGACAGCTCCCGTGATCAATACAGTTGCATGTAAGTAGTGATTAAATGTGCTCTCCGCCAGAATTCACCATGATTTTTTCACTCCTTTTCTTTTAACTGTCCCTTGGTTTGCGGAACGCATTCGAAAATACAAAATATGCGCCAGTATCGCGGCGTGAGAAGCTGCATTAGATTCCTCCTTCTAAACTGCACTTGTAATGTGTGACGTTATTTAATCCAGACGAGTGCACGCATTTCTAGATTTATGTAACCTTAGTGCCGGTGATGTTGGAAGAGTGCGACGTTTAATCGAGAAACAGTAAAAACCAAAGTTATAGTATTTTATAAAAACGCACCTGTTTACAGGAATCTAATTTACAAAGACCTCAATCCCCCAATATAAATATTTAACTCCTAGCAAATAATTTATTAACGTGACAACGTGCTATGGAACATTGGACGAATTTAAAGTGCCACAATAAAAATGATTAACTTATAAATAAACAATTCTAAATCATTAAATATAACGTGTTATAGCTTTTTTTACAGTTTTTCCCATCGAAATGCTTAATAGTGAATATTTAAACACTCCCCCCCCCCCCCCCAACCTTTGTCATTTATATCAGTGAAGTAATGATTGACAGTTATGTAAAATTAAAACAGAACCTGTTTCTATAATACTACCAATGTGTCACCTGTCATGTTTTCATAAAATTTAGAAGCTCCTATAATTTAAGATATTAGATCATTTTTCTGATGAGTAGTCTGGCCACATAATGCAGACAGTGATCAGTTAATGTTAAACCTCACGGGGAACAATTCAATTAGCTGTCTGTTCAAATCAGTTTATAGGAGCACCACTGGAAATCAAGTCAATTGGTGGATATTAACCCCCCTTTTGCAGAATAAATAAAGGTCAATCAAAGTTGCTCTAAACATTTAGTTCTTGGCGAAGTGTGTTCGTGCAGTGGTCACACTGAAATCTGATATCTAAAAAAAAATGGTTTGCATTATTTGGTCCAAATTTTATCTATTTAAATGTGCAGTGAAATTTTTTACATTGTATTAAGGGGCTTCTGGGTTGTCGCTTAACATTTCACTAACTGAATAAGTTCTATAAGCAATGTGTCTTGAGTACAAAAAATTCTACTTAATAGGAAACTTGTTGACTTTATACAAAATCGCTTTATGTTAAAGACATGGCAATGTCAATTCTTATAATATTTTTAGAACATTTTCTTTAGTTTACTTAAATTTTCTTGCCTGTATTGTGCTGCTTTGTTATTCAGTCTTTGTATGTTAAAGGACTAACAGTTTAGTCTTGCGAACATAAATTCTAAGAACCTCAATATTTAAGGATAACTTTATGAAATTATTAGTTTGAACATAAACTCATTCACTATAAATTCTGCTCATTACTGTAAGATTCATTTATCAATATTCTATCATTATAAATAAGTAGACTCCTTTTTATATAAAATGAAAAAAAAAGATAGCACATATAGAATATTTTTGTATGTATTTGACAAAAATGTTCGTCCAATCAAAAACCGTTCATCAGAGTAAGTCTTAATCATATTCAGTTATTAATAAACATCCATTTTTAATGTGAACCTTCTTTCCAGAGTTGGTCTCTAGATAACTTGACAATTTCAACTTTAAGATGGTGACAGGATTTTGGAGGAGGGAGTTCTGCCTAAAACACTTCCGAATTCACCATAGCAAGCCAAATACTTTTATCCGTTGCCAGGTATTGACACTGTAATGACTCTTAGAAATAGTATTTCATGTGATAATGTGCATTTACCTTGCAACTCTTGTACATAAAAATATGGAATTTCTGGGGCGATTTGGTTCAATTTGTTTATTGTATATTCAATTACGTCATAATACTATGTAAATCATTTTTTAAATTTTATATTTCAGTGGCAAAATAGTGAGACTGTACCCATACCATACCTCATATACCGATTTTTGGTAGCTGCTATATTTCTAAGCACATTGGTCATTTCATTATTGGATGCTGGCCGACCGGTTAACTCGCCTGTTTGGAAATGGTTCATATATCTGACTAATTGGGGTTTTACAGTCTGCACTCTGCAATCAATCATTGCTGCTGCCATTTTGTTTGTCAAATGGAAGGATCAGAACAATCAAGGTGAGCTAATCTGTAAAGATTGTACAATTTCATTCTTTTAAAGTAACTTGTAGACATTTGTATTACAGAACAATATGGATTGAACGTTTTTATTGCATTTAGGGAAATCTAGGGGGGTGGGGGGTTCAAAATTACAAAAGTTTTAGGATTTAGCAGTATTCAAGACTCAATTTCTGTTATAATAAATATTCTTTACATAATATTACAATTTTTCTGTTCATTGCTATAAAGTAACATACATTTATATTAAAACCAAAGTGAAATAGATTAAAAGTAACGTGCAATATAGTTTACCAATTCCAATTCTAAATTGTTCTTAAATTGGAGTGCTCACAACAATGTTGGCACATTTAATATATATTTGTATTCATCTTCAATCAGTTTTATTATATTCCACAAATAATATTGAGATCTAGTCTTAAATGTAGTGGGATGAGTCACAGTTGCTTTAATAATTAAGTTTAAATAGACTTTTATATCAAAATTAAAATATGTCTGTGTTAAAAATATACTAATTAGATAAAATAACAAAAATAAACAGGCAAATGTAGTAGTAATATAAATACCATACAATTTTCTAGAATCCTTGTTCCTTTTGTCAGGCAATAAAAGCTTGAGAGCCGTGTGTATTACACATACACACAATCCAGGGAATAAATATTTTAATTACAATATTGTAATTGTTCCTTGTTTCAGAATTTCCATGTGCTGCAATCAAGTTACCACTTACATATAAAGTTTATTGGGTCATGCACACATTAGCTGTCACAATAGCATTTGGAATTACCATTGCTTACTGGGGGACAATATACGATCCAGGTAAGTTGTCCTCATTCCTTTAGTTTGTATCGAGAAATATCTTAATGTCTGTATGAAATAATTCAATGAAATCCAACAAAGCTTTATTCAACCCTAAAATCATAGTTAAATTTATAATTAAGGAATATGGATAAAAAAATGTCGACTGGACTGGGAATCGAACCAGGCCTTTCCGCTTACTAGGTGGATGCTCAGATCCCCAAAGCCAATCCTTGTCGACTCCCAACCTGGTGCGACATTCTTCCATCCTTCAGCCACAGTTTGGCTCACAATACCTTATTGTCACCAGTCTGCTTCCTCAGGAGATAGTTGTGTATCTGACAACTGCACACCTGAAAACTTGATAACTCAGACATGGTGACATTCACACAATTATTTGTATGTAATTGTATATTGTTTATATACTTTCCAAGGCAAATTACTTTCCTTGGATTTCAAAATACATTTGCTGCTTATACCAGTTTAATCATAGTTATTTCTTACATTTATTTTTAACACTTACCTATGTCTATTTTTTGTTGCAGCAATAAATAAGCTCGATTTCATTAATCTTGTCACCCATGGAGGAAACAGTGTTTTGATGCTGCTGGATCTTGTAATAGTGTCACACCCAACAAGACTGATTCATGCTTTCATTCCACTTACATTCACTGTGAGCTACCTTATTTTTAGCTGCATATACCATTATGCTGGAGGGACTGACAGATTGGATCGTCCTTTCATTTATCCTCTACTCAACTGGGAGACACCTATTAAGACTCTAATTGTCTGCCTAATAGGTTTGATATTTGTAACTGCTGTTCACGCATTTGCATGGGTTCTCACACTTTGCAGGGGGAAGTTGGCATCCTCACAGAAACCTGAGAAGCAAATAGACGTAGATATCCCCCCAGCTATTGCTTTGGGCCACTTAGCATGTTAGAAACATTGATATGCATTTGGTCACGCACAGATAACTGGATACAAATGGTCTGATATTTCCTATTAAATCCCATTACTGTGGATTGGAAAAATTATCTGGTAGAGAAAATCTCAATTTTAAAATTAATGTAATGATGGATTTGTGAAAGAAATATATCAGCTACAACACTGAAAAGATTACATTTATTATGGCATCAATATATTTTTATTTAATCTATGGCCATTATAATTGTTACTTTAAATATTTATAGTTGAAATTGTTCGTATTGTACATTATTTAGCTAATGTACTGAAAGTTTTTGGTGCTGATAAGTCACATATCCTTTTTCTTTGCACGAAATATTGTCTTCCATTTGTGCCAAAATTGTATTGCGAAGAATGTAGGGGTGATCTGATGATTTGCACCGAGTGGTGCGAACCATGTTTTAATGTTAGTATGATACAAATATGTATCTGTCTGTTTGTTGTACACAGTCTTTAAAAGCTGTTTCAGTATTATTAATGTACAATTCAATTTTATGTTGTAAAATGTTTTTCATGAACAGCATATGAATTAAGTTCTGATGTTTGTGATTTATTAACCAGTTGAATTTGTTAAGTTTTTATAAAGTCTTATTTTAAAAAAGGCTGTAAATTAAATTTTAAAAGGGAAGTTTTCTTATTCAAATAATATTGAAAACTGGAGGTAGATGATTTATGAAACTCCTTGCATTGGTGCCCACTTATTATATATAATTAAATATTTCACTTTCCTTTTGAAAACATTGTATTGGTGTTAATTCATTATTTTCAAGCCATAATGATATAAATGAGAATGTGGTTTTTTTTTACAAATTTAATTTTAAATTATTTAAAAATAGTCTGCATACAAGTAAATGTCACCATCTTGTATTTTGGGTGAGCATTATCGCAGAAATTGCTTGACCAATCAATCATTTAGGAGTTTCAAACGATTAGCTTTAAGAGAAGGGATGCATGTCATGTGAACTTTATTTTTAAAGGTGGAAAGTTCCTATTCTCTACCACATAATTGTGTGTTAAATTGGCAGTTATTTTAGAAACTGTATATAAATATTTTATTAAATTGCTGTAATTTAAGGAAAGAATGTAGTTTGAAATCATTAAGTAAGCAATATACAAAAATTATGTACCACTATGAAAAATTAACAACTAATTATAAAACTTTGTTGCATCAAGATATTTCAGCTCAAATGAGTTTTACACAGTAAATAACGAGTTTGGAATGAAAGGGTTTAAATTTACACATTAGGCTTCAGTTACATTTTCTGTAACAAATGATGATTTTCCTGTATTTGTTATTTAATACTGTTAAAAAAATTTAAAATATTTTTTGTCATATAAATAACTTCAAGGTTCCTGTAATTTTTACACATTTGTTTGCATCTATACTGCCTTCCGATGCATTTGTTTTCTTTTTTATATCACTGTAGTTCCTTTTTGTGAATAAATTATTTTAGAAACTTAGAGCTTTCACAATTAAATGATCTTGTAGTTCATGAAACTGACTGTGCACTATTATTGTTAGTATTACTAGTTTCTCTAATATAAATATATTTTTTTACCAAAGTTGTACCATTAATTTCACTCTGCTATTGAGTAGTTGACTTTTAAGATAATTTATAAAATTCGATATTGTTTATGCTGGTCATGAACACGTTGTTTTACTGTCCAGCAGACTTTCTTCTTGTAAGGTTAGCAAAAGTGAAATTCTGTTTTAAACCTTTTGTATTTGCTCAGATAGCAACTTGTATTTATTGCAAATAATTTAATATGAAATTAAATATTTTCTAATATGACATTTTGTATAACTGATTTTCCTTCAACCATTAAAATAAATATTTTACTCTGCAATATTAAGTATATTTATTGTGAATTGAAATACAAGTAATATACTGTATAAGTTGCAGCTAATTTAATTGGAAAAAAGTTCCAAATAAAATACTGAAACTTAAAGAAAATTCTCAGCAGCTACAATTAATAACTTTGTTCTTCTAGTAGTGTGTACTATTGCTACTAATGATGGTCTGTTGATGGGCACAAGTTTTTATGAAACGTGGGACTTTTTGTTCCAGTGTATGATTATTTTACACGTCATTTGTTTTAACATTATACTAGGTATAGAATTAATATTGTATAATAAATGTAATACATTCCTGATAACTGATAATAAAGCAATTGGTTTTCACAATACATTCTACATCCAAATTGAACATGACTCATGTTGGGGCAGCTCGCTGTCATAGAAATTCAATTTGTCAATTAGTCATTATTATAAATTGAAATAAAATTAGGGCATTGATCTCATAGATATATTTATAAGTATATAATTTCAAACTTGTAAAGAAATATTTAGCGTTGACATGGTTTTCTTACTTCCCTGTTTAGTATGGGACACTACTTACGAATAACATGAATCAGTTCCGACGGTTTATAAATGATTTCTTTTTTGCTGTCTACTAAAGAAGCTGAAACTCGGAGTCACGTTAATAAATCCAATTGTTAAATTATTTGAGATGAACAGAAAAATTGCCAAAAATAAGCCTGCGAGAGGATTTCTCGCAGGTGAACCTTCCCAGAGAGCTCTGGCGGGGGCTACCTTTGGGGATGCTCTCACATCTCTCTGGTTTTTTTTGAACTAAGGTTCCCACATGCCGAGGCACCTCGGTCTGTTTTGTGAGGTGTATGTTCTGGGGTCGCAGACCTTGGGCATACGGCAAGAGTTGTCCGCTATTCCTATTGGAATAGTCGGCCAGCTGCCTCCTAAACTGGCCAAGGCATGGCGAGGGGTAAGCTGCGTCCCCACAGCAAACCCCTCTCCCGTCATCGGAAGGGCGTGGGACAAGTACCAAATGCCCGACCTACCGGATGCAGGTTTTTCTAAGGTTTTCCCTGCATTTCTTAAGGCGAATGCCGGGTAGGATCCTTAAAATATAGCCCGGGGGCCATAGTTAACCCTTGGCTACCTTCCTCTACCCTTCCGCATCCCCCCTTTCAAATCCCTTCCTATGCTATTAAAGGGGAGTTGCCTCCATGTGGATTACCATCATGTAGCCTGTTACCTAAAATTAAAAAATTCTACTACCCATGCAAATTGGAAAAAAAATATTACAATTTATAATGAATTCGATTTGGCGATACTTTGTGTTACTATATTCCACAAGAATTACAACTTGTTATGAAGTTGAAAATAAAAATTACGGCGATTGTATCGTTGCAGACCGAAAGAAGAAAACGGAAGTAAACCTTAAAAACTGCTTCGGGGTTATAAATATTATAAAAAAAAATACTAATCGTATTCCAGAGGTGTAAAAAAGTACGATTAACAGTAAAAATCCATTAAAAATAATAAAAAAAATTAGCGTGTAACAAAGCAATGCAACAGCAATTATTTCGATAGACTTCGATTCAACCGCTCGAAATATAAAAGTGATACATCGATCATAATTAAATGATACGTATTTCGAATTGTCACTGAAGAAGAAATGAAATGGAGTGAAAATATAGCCTTATAGTAAATAATATTGGTACCTCAAGCTTCTTTGGGAATGAATACAATCATTTATCAGGGAGTGCAGACTATCATTGAGTTGTCATTCCTTGCTCACGTTATTTATCTGTATCAACATTTTCTCCCAATTTAATTGAGATGTAAGAGTTATTTAAGTCATAACATTTGTTTCAAATTGCATTTAATGTAACCTATCCTGTCCTTGTTATTTTATTAATTTTATTATTTATGTCTGATATGTGTTTAAATGTTAGATAATGTAAGTTCATTCTATCAAATTTTGCAGAATTATGTGATTTGTAACTAATACACTCTCATTATGGCTGGCCACATGAATCGTTTAAGTTTGAATAAGAGACCTATGCTCTCCAGCGATAAAAGGACTAAAAACTATTTTGAAAGTGTTTCCAAGAAAGCAAAGTTGGATATAACACTGACACAATCTACTCCAACCATCAGTACTACAAAATTTGAAAAGACAGTAAATTTATCTACGGCGGATCTTTATGATGATGTATGGGAAGAAGAATTATCAGAAGATGTAGTTGAAGAATGCTTTCTTTTAGCATCCCAAGCTTCCCAGTCATGTCCTGAGGTATGTAACACCAGTGGATTTTTCTTTTATGTATTCTAGAGCTATTTAGTTATACATATCTTTTTTCCTAGATTAAAGTTTATACAAAAGGTAAAATTCCTTCATTTATAGATAATATCCACAATTCTAAGATCCCTTAAAAAAGAATTACACTATGCTCTCTCATAATTATGGAGATAAATTCTATTGAAGTTTGAGCATCTAAGACGTACAAAAATTTTGATGTCATACTTCGTGTGAAAAAAATTCAACATGACACCAATTTGTACAAACTTTAGTCAAACCATATTTTGTTTTTATTGATAGGGAATAATGTGTAGTGTACATGAAAACAGATCCAAAATGTGTACATCTCATACATCGCTGACATTACGAAGACACAATGTTTGGTGACATAGTCAGTAGAGTCTGTGAACTTGGTATTACATTTTCATGGTGCAATCTATAGTACTTTTTAATTCCTATTTATTATTCATTGGGGGTCTCTTCTGCCCTTTATCCAAGCATGTTAATTAGAATCTGTAAGATTAACGATATTACTTAGCTAGACATAATGAAGTGATGGGAGAAATACCACACAATGTTTCTGTAATCCTTGTTCCTTTTGTCAGGTGATTAAAAACGCAAGAGTCATGAGAGTGACAGTACCACACAAGTCCAGTTGACAAAAAAAAATTTTTAATTCAATATTGCTTAGCTATATTTTAATCTTACTAATATTTAAAAAATAATTTAAAATTTAACATTTTTACAATCATAAAATTAGTATTATTTATATATTATCTTATGTTTGGTTTGCTTTGAGTATTTGTTCTTTTTATTTATAGGACAAACCTGAGACAAGACTTAAAGCACAAACTTCAAATGGCTTTTATGTTAAAAGAAAGGGGGAATCTGAGAAAAACTGGAACTCACATTTCAAGGTGCCGACTAAGTTTGTAGAACCAATATCTGCTGCACCACATATCAAACCAAATAAACTGTCCACAGTTACAAATAATTTGTCCATAAACTCTGTGTCCACTACTTTACCATTCTGCAGTAATATTCTCAAGGCATCAAATGCTGTAAAAGGCATTGAAAAAAATAGTGGTATGTCAATGAAGTTTCGTTATGACTCATTTAATTAGAATATAATATGATAGTCATAATTTTGTCTTATGTATATTTTCCTTATATATTTTATTAAATATTAGAAAAATAGATATATATAATCATTTTTTATTTCAGTCTCAAAGAATTGTAATTAATTATGGGATGTGATTTATATTAGTTTAATTCAGTTTTTTTAATGTATTAACTTCCATAGATAGCAAATATCTAATCAGTGGTTCAGATTCTAACTGTGGTAATTTAAAGTTAGATGTTTTCTTTTGTAGTTCAAATTAATGAGCCTCCTTTAACTGAGACCTTACAAAAAATCCAAGCAGAAAATGAGAAGCTGCAAGATAATTTATTGGCAAAAGAGGGTGAAGTAAGTCTTTTTCCACACTGCAAGAAGTAAACCACTTTAACTGAAAAATTAAATAATATTATGTTTCATAGGTTTCAATTTTACGTTCACAAATTAAGAAGTTACAGCAACAGTTAGAAGAGCAGCATATTGACAATGAAAAGGAAGTGGTACAACAATCTCAGAGGTTCAATGAAAAAATAAATTATTACAAGAAAGAATTGGACCATACAAAAACAGAACTACAGTTTAAGGTTAATACACACAAAATTATGTGAATTTTCTTAAGTATATGTTTGTAATATTTTTATAATATAATTTATATGTTATAGATCATTGAAGCAACTGCCGCAACAAACCATTCCAAATTCTTGGAATCAACATCAAGTGCAAAACAAATTGAACTTGAAAATAATCTCAGTTCGAAAGGTTTTGGAAACAAAAGGTTTGTTATTCAAAGAATTTGTTTATAATAATTCTTAATAAGTGACAAAATATTTCTTTTATGAAGGTTTTTGTACTCTTAAGCAAAAATTATTGTTGGTGAATATTTTAAATCACCTATTGCTTTTAACGTATGAAATTTTTTGCATATTATGTAGTAATTTTTATTATATTGTTTCACACTTCCACATATGCTTAGTGGTGACAATAATTAGTCTAGTCCTTTAACCTATTTTTCTTTGACGCCTGTAACATGAGTGAAAAGTATGAATAAATTATGTGATTTAGTTATGTAACGTAGAATGTTTGATTCTGCAAACATGAAAAGATAAACTGGAGTCCAAAATCTAAATGAAAATATTAAAAGCAAAAAGTGCTGGTCTCCGAGGCCAGTTTTTCTCCAATTTCTTGACTGAACTGTTGAAGCCAGGTAGTTGAGAATCTTTTTTGGTCAACTTGGCTCTCTTATAACTGTAAACATATATAGATATGTGTCATATCTAAATACTAGAGTTTGGTACCATCAATAGTAAAGAATTTTATTCAGTAGTTTTGAACTACTCCTTTATGCATGAAGTCAAACAGTGTGAAATCTTGAGAACACCTTCCTTTCTACCTCTCTGATAGTTTCTCAATCTCATTTTTATTCTGTATTTTATATTAGATCTGCAATATTATAACAAATGTATTTCAACATTTACAAAACAGGATTTTAATGTGTTATTTCAGGCCATCAAGTGTTGAGCCAAATTTACCAAATCAAAAACAGGCCTCGGAAGATGATTTAATAGCAGTTCCAAAGTTCCATCGAAATTTGCAACAACAGTTGGCTGTGTCTGGTGGTGAGAATGATTTTTTTTCCCCCATAAACTTGAAGAAAGAAAGGATAATCAATATTTTGCTATTTAAGTTTTGGGAAGATTTGTGCCTATTACCTCTAGAATACTTCAATTTGTTAAGTTAGTCAGTACATGAGAAAGACTATATGTTTCACCCTAACACACTTTTGAGTATCTGAAATTTTTTTTCACATTGAAATTATAAGAATAATTGTTACTCAAATTCAGGTTCCATAAATTGTAATTTATATTTTTTTATCTTTTAGGTATGAAGCTGGCTCAGTCAATTGCTGAATTTCTTCAAAACTCTCCACAAATTGAAGTTGCGTGGCTGCACAATATTCGTCAGTCTGAAAAGTTTAGAAGCACAACTAAAATGGCCACAGGTAATGTAATAGTGAACTCCTGTGGTGTAAATTATTCTAAAATTTACATTAAGGTTTTAAAAATTATCTTATATTCACTGTAGGGTAATTGCTGAAAAAATTTGTGTTGTTTTGGTTGTATTCTGTCAGTTTGCAGTTATACCTAAAGTTTGCACATATTTATTTTTCTACTTCTGATGAAAATGTACCAGCTTGAATAATTGAAGCATTCACGTGAAAAACACACTATTTGATGATTTAAAATATAAATTAAAACCTTCATTTATGTACACAAAAACAATTTTAAATTAAATGGTCAAAATTGCAGAGTTATGTCCTTCATAATCACATATTTGATTGGGATAAAGTAATAAATTTAGATGATTTAAGATATTTTCCTAGATTGCCGTGTGAGGTGTTACACATCTGTTTCACTTCAGCTGTTTTAAGTGTAAAATCTGAAAACATTAATTTAAACAAAAAATTTTATGGTTCCTTAATTAGAAATTTTTGTAACATAATATAGTCATGAAATTTAAAACTTTAAAGTATTATTAAGCGAGACAGGCAACAATACATTGTATTTGGCCACACTTCATTGTCACCTGAAAGTAGTTACAACAGGAAAGGCAGCAAAACCTTGTTTCTATAAAGTTTTTGTATGATTTATTTATCAAATTGTAAGTAAAATATTGTTCGTCAATATAGAACTATCTGTTTTCACATGTTATGTTGTTTGAATGACATTGTTATCATTTGTGGGCATAGTTCACACCATTTTGAAATTGGCATTTGATCATTCTGTAAGTCTGTCTCTCATTGCTCATAAAACAGATATTTCTGTACTTGACAGTGGTTAAATTACTTGCAATGAGCTGTGAAACTTAAGTGTTTTAATTTTTATTGAAAAAAGTTTTGTCTTTTGGAATATAATATTGAGTAATTATAAAATTTATTAATTTTTTTAAATTTAGATATCAACAATGAAATGGTGGCCTTACATCATTACAACATTACCCTAGAAAATTGTAAGACACAAGTTCTTAAACTTGTTGCGTGTCAATGCATTGATTCCGTTGATTCCAATCCACTAGTATCAGATGTAAGTAGCAATAAAAATTAGATGGTTCTTTTTTCTTACAACTGTATAAGTGATTAGTCTTCCCAATATTTGATAAATGAAATATAAATGTGTAAAGGTAAATTAAAATTACTTCAAACTTTAGGAATGTAATTAAGTCGTGCTTTCTTTCGATTGGAATATTTTAGCTATCAGACTACTTCAGACAATCAATTGGAAAGTTTTAATTTCAGTGTTTAATATTAATTTACGTGTACATGGATGGTTGTAATTTATGCTAATAGTCTTACACAGCTAGTAATACATCCAGGATATTTTTCATTAAATGTTGTTATTAAATAGAAAAAGTGATAAAATGGTATTTTAATTTTTTTTATATATTTATGCTCACTACTTTATTTATTTATATTCTAACTTTTCCTGTGTCAAGATTTTCACCACATGTAGAGCAGTCCTCTGTAGACAGCTACGAATTCTGAAACTGCTGCAGTTTGTTCAATCGAGATCTGAATGGCATGAATTGGATGAAAAAGTGGCATCCGTTGTTGGTACTTTGGCAGCTCCAGAAGATTCTCATTTGATGAGTGCCAGGTATACTGCATATTTAGTAAAGTGAACCAAGATTCACAAATAATTTAATTATCTTTCCATTTTGCGAAGCTATCTACAAAGGTCCTTCTTATACTATTTCTTAAATTAATGTTAGTTTTAGTAAGCCGGATATGGGCAAATCTTCTGACTCCATCAAACACACTTAAAATACTCATCAAATTTTGTACACATTTCATTTATTCGGGGTGCTAAAGCAAAGAGTGAATGAAGTTGATCAGAATTTTCATTGTAAATTTTGTCATTTATAGTGTGGAATTTTTTCTACTTCCCCTGCAAAGTACTACCATAAGAAAATATTGAAATGTGAAAGGGTTAACTTAAGCTATGGTACATTACATAATTCACTTTACAAAATGTTGATAATGAGTTTCCTGACACTTACTTTGGGCATGGTCGTTTCCGAATGGTACTGTCTCCTTTATAGAAAAAAAAGATAGTAGTATGAAATGTGTTCATTGTAATATCCTAATATTGAAGTAATGTTACAAAACAGTGCCACCCAAATTACTCTTCAATAAAAATATGGCAATTTTAATTCTAATATGTATGTTGAAGAAAATAACAGTTGTAAAACTTAAAATGAAGTATTATAATTTAACTATTAAATTCCAGGCAGTGGTACAGTAATGAGGAAGGAGTAGAATCCCGACGTGCATGTGGCCTTCTAAGTGCTATATGCAAAGTTTCTGATTTTGCGTCAAGCACTATTTCAGGTATATAATATTAATTGAAAGATTACTTTTAATTTGTAAGGCAAATAATGTGAAACATTATTACTCAGTTTGGATTGTAGAAAAAGGTTTCTCTGTTGATTTCCGTGATGTGCTATATGGTTTTTCATATTTACAAAATAAATTTTATATAAAATAATTGCAATTTTGGTATGGAAAGGAAAGATAGATAGGTTGCAGATTGCCTAAAAGTGAAGTGTGGTGTCGCCATAAGGTTGTTCGTCAAATTTTCAGAGGCTCTCAGCTTCCTTCTTCAGGAAGGATTGTTACACCATTCTGTGCACTGGCCGGCTGTGAATATATATTTGCGATATTGGTATGGAAAGGAAAGAGAGATAGGTTGTGGCTTACCTGAAAGTGAAGTGTGATGTCCGTATCAGCCGGTGCACAGAATGATGCAACACTCCTTCCTGAAGAAGGAGGATGAGAGCCTCCGAAAATTTGAAGAACAACATTCGGTTCCCTATGGCTACACCACACTTCACTTTCAGGTAAGCCACAACCTATCCCTCTTTTTTTTCCATACCAATATCACAAATATATATATATATAATTGTATGTATGTATTTATATGTATAACTTTACTTTGTTTGACATACTGTTTTTTTATCAGGTGTACCTAATTCGTCTGATGATCTTGTAAATATGCCAATAGGAAAATATTCAAGCTATTCTGTAAAAAAGAATAGGAAATGTGACACATCTTCTATTTATGATACACTATTCTTTAAAAAGGATGAGCTGAGAAGAGAAGTTTCAATGAGTGACCTAGAAACTGCAGGAAGCAGTGAATCGTCTTCTTCGTGCAGTGTTGATACTGAGATGATTGAAGCCCCTCCATTATCTGCAGTTACACCAAGTGGAGTGGATGCTGAACTTCACTTGTTATTGAAGAAGCCTCCTCCACTTCCTGATATAATGAAACCAGACCAAAATTTAGCTCAATATTCTGATTATGATGGAGAAGATAATGGTTTCCTTCAGTTGTGCTTAGACATAGTCAATGTTATAAGTATTCAAGTATGTTTGATCATATTTTGCCTTTGAATATGTAGTGTCTTAAGTCTGTATCAGTAAAAAGTACTGGTAGAATTAGAAAAAAAATATTCATTTTCTGTTAATCAATCAATTGTTGGATGTGAGTAAATTTTTATATTTATATTGAACTTCTACCTTTTTTTTTTTAATTCTGGAACATGTACTGTTTTTTCCAGAGGTGGACACAGAAATTTGTTGGTTTGTTGACTGGTATTATATTTATGCTAAATTCTGTCAGTCAGAAGCAGAAATTCTCTAACAATGGGTAAGGCTAATCTAATTAATTAAATATGTTAAATGGTGTTGCTGAAAAGTTGCATATTTGTTTAAATTAATTTATTTAGGTTTATTATGTGTCTAATTGGTACATAATGTGTACTTCTGTATGTTTTGCCTTGTTTGAATACATTTATTTTTTTGATTTTGGAAACTGTTTTACATAAATACCCCCTTTTAATATTTTGTGATACATACTGGTAAATGTTTTCGTGTAATGTCATCAAATACTGTTAATTATTATTAGTATTTTGTCAATCAAATATTTTTTTAGTTTTATTACATCTGGAAGGTGTCAATTATTTTGTTAATAAACAGTGATATACTTCTGTAAAAGAAAATTTCTTTCTTATTACAGGTTGCAGTTATTATTTGAAATTATCAAACAGGTCATATTTTGCTGCCCTCAAGTGGATGTTGTTAGAGCAGTTACAGCTCTTTTAGCTACCATTTCACAGTTCACTCCAATAATGGATGCTTTGTGCCATGGAAGCTGTAAGTGATATCAGATAACTGAAATTATTTTATTGTGACTAGTGCCTTTTAATTTTTTTTGCCCTAAACTCCTCTAGCGGAAACTTAATTACTCAGTATTTTGCTAATTGAGACAAAAAATATTTATCCTATATATTATTATTGTACAAGAGTGTAAAGTTGTAGTTAATTTGATTCCAAAGTTGTTTTAAGGTAGTCAGTCTCCAGAGCATTAAATATATTTTATGAATTCTTTATTATCTTTCGTAATTCATTAATTGTTTAAATTATAATTGTGTGTTAATATCTGTTATATTAGTCAACTTATGAATATAGCATATTATGAATTTTATTCTTTACGTAGTATAAAAATTTAATTTCCACATGGTGAAGTAGTTGAGATATCTGTTGTGACCAGTGTCCTTATGATTTTTATCATAAATCAATTATTTTTTTCTAGCTTGTGACACATTTATTGAAAGGCATGAGGTGACATATTTTACCAGAGGTAAGGTTCTAGTGTGTCAGATCTCCAATTATTATGAACCAACTATAAAACAATGTGTTTCTCTCTCAGATTCTTGTATTTTGCAGGTTTTTTTCCGATTAATGCCAAACTGTAAAATGTCAGTACAGTTTCGTACTGATATTTTTGCTAATTTGGTAGACTGGCTTTCTGGTTTCATTTATCAAAGTTTGAATGAAACTCGATGGTTACATGGAATGGCAAATGCATCTCCTTGCAATTGCAAAGCCAAGCTTATTCATTGTCTGGTTTCAGCGCTGTACGAAAGCTTCTGTGATTTCCAAGACATTTCCTCTAAAGGTGTGTAACATTAATTTGAATCTAACATTTACTCATTTAATAATAGTTCATATTTTATTTATATAATTTTGATTTTTTTTGTTAACAAGTGATTCACATTACAGAGAGATTGAGTTAATCTTTCCTATCCAAGTTAGTTAATTTGACAATGTCATATTCCGAGATAGTTAAGGCGTCTGTGTACTGAGCAGATTACGCAGGTTCAAGACCTGTCTGGGTCTTCCCTTCTTGTCCCTTCTCAATGCATTAAACATATGCATTTCTTACTGCATTAAAGCTCGGTGTTGCCACTCAGGGCAGAAGGAAATTCTTCAAATTTTCAGGAAAATAATTACAAATCCCATGTGCAGTTTTAAAAAATTTCATAACCATTTCTTTGCAATTCAAAATCACTTGAGTTATTGAAAAATAATCCTTAACTAGTAGTTATTATGTAATTGTCATTTTGTATAGATAAAAAATATGATGTATATAATTATTTATTTTAGGAAACCAGAGTTTTGCACAAAAACTGGGGACTAAATTATCAAAGGGTATCAGATTACTCCATTGCTTGTTGCAGCAAGATGAACGAAATGCATTGTATTTAGATGGTGTTGAAGGCCAGTATCAGATGTTTCTGTCTGGTTTGAGAGATTCAGAACACCTGTTGCCCATGTCTGCTACAGAAAGTAAGTTAATAAAAAAATGTTACATTAGGTAGTGGGGGGGGGGGGTTAACAAAAAGATGGGAAACATTCCTCTAAGTGACGTCCATGTTGGAATTAGATTTCATGAAGATTATTATGCTCCCCACCTCAGGAGAGTAGAATGAGATATTATGTCCCCTGAAAAGTGTATATAAATTGTTTATTTTATAAATGAACATCAAATACTTCTTGCAGATATATTAAAATTGTGTAAATTGACATTTAAAAAATTTCCTCATTTAAAAGAAATGTGTTTTCTACAGTATTTCATTATAATAATTTTGAATGAATTTAATTTCATGCTTATATTTTCAGAAACATTCCTGAATGAACTCTTAGACATTGAAATACATACTACTGGACGTGTTATTACACCACCTTTTGAAGATGTTAATGAAAATAGTGAAAAATTTGTTTCAAACATTGATGATAGTGACTTGCAAGATAAGTTGAAATTTTTGGACAATATAAAATTCTAAAAACATTACATTTTAAGGATATATTGCACCATTTCCTGTTATTTATGTGTATATATTTAGAATTTTTATATACTGGCATTAATCATGATTTGTTAAGAAGTTGGCCTGTACCTAGCTACAAAAGATTAAAACATAATTGAACTTCAATTTTCCTTTTTTGTTATCCTATAATACTCAGTTTAGAGCACATACATAGATATTATTTACAACTGCTTTAGGAAAATTGGCATGTGCAGTTGGATGAGCCTAACTCATTGGTCTAAATTATTTATAAAAGGTATAAAATTTAAAACTTATTGCAAAATGCAATCTGTTTTTAATAAAAAAAAAATTGTCAAAGATTGAATATTTTCTTGATGTATAACAGTTCTGGGGTTTCCACCTGGGTTACAACAAGCTTAAGCCACAACATTTTGTTGGCGTACTCTGCTATCTTTCTCACTTCAATTGAGAAAGATGGCAGTGTACGCCATAAAAACGTTGTGGCTTATGCTTGCTTTAACCATAATTGTCTTTTGTGTGGCAATTCCCATTCGATTTGGCTCATTGGTCAGTTAGTATTTCAACAGTGGTATGTCTATCTCTTTTGCAGTGACTAAATTTAAAGAATGTTCAATAAAAAATTATTATTTTGAGTTAATACATTAACAAATGGATAACTAAGTAGCCAATAACCAGACAAAATTAAGTGATAAGATAAAAAACCAGACATTTCTGCAACCCTTGTTACTTTCATCAGAAATCTCAGCAGTAATGTTTTCCTTATGCGATTTTCCATCACCTGACAAAAGTGACAAGGATTGTTTTGTCTGTTTATTGGCTACATCATTATCTATTTTTTAATTTAAAACTAATACAGATATTTCATATTTTGAATGCTGTATTCCCCACAAACTTCTATGATGTAAAGAAATGTCCATATGATAGCACCAAATGTACTGTACAGAGCTGTTCTACAGTGAAAATGGTTATTTTAAGAACTTTCCTCTTGAGTTCATGCTGGGTATGAACCACTCCAAGTTTTGTGGGACAATATGAGAAAGTAGGGAATGTTACATTCAGGGAAATTAAATGAGACCCTCCTGAAGATAGAAAAATAAGAATACATAGACAATTTTTTGCTCTGTTTTGCAGTTTGTGTGTCGGTAACACTCAACAGTCCAAAATAGAATGATTTTATAAAACTCTCATACCCTCAAGGTAAGAAACCCCCTTATTTAAAATTAAAGAAACGTTAGATGAAAACACAAATCACAAAACTAGATATATAAACATTAGGTAGGAAATTTAATAGAACTCTTTATTGAAATTTGATTGCCTACAATAGCACAGCTAAGTAGTCCACAGGTATGTTAAGGACAGAATCCAGGGCCATTTGGAGGCTGTGCTGTAATTCCTCTTCGCTTCATTCTGCAGTAATGTTCTTCCAGTCTTGCTTCTGCAGTATCCCATTTAACATCTTCCCGAGACCAGAGACGCTCTGCAACTGCAGAAGCTCTGGGCCATACTCTGGACATCACATTGCTCTCATCCACATATTCTGCCCACATGCAAGCTTCTCCACCCACTATTAGTGCTTTCTCTTCAGTGGTATTGGTAAAATGAGTTGGATCACAACTATAAAATTCGTGCCAATCACCACCACTTTGTAGATGATCCATGTACCAACAAGATGAAACCAGCATTTTAAATCCTGCAGCTGTTACCTAAGAATTAAATATAACAACATTGTGTATTCAAAATATGTACTGGATATGTTTTTTATATATTTTATTACTAAATTTTTGACATAAGATTTTCAGTTGTTACATATTATTTAAAGTATATACAAAATGCAAATTAATATGTGCACTTAGTAGTTAGGTTAGTCCATTAATTAACCTAGTTTTGTGATTTTTTGGTTTCCTTAACTTCTATATGATGGACATATGCTGTGAGAGTATGAGGGTTGACAGTGATTATTGAGTTTGATAGGTTGGATTGAATGGGTAGGTTAGGATGTGCCCGAGTCTTCTGGGGGAAGGATGACGTTGATTGAGTGTTGCTGTGGAGTTTCTACATTGTGGTTAAAATAAGATCAAATGTAGGATGTTTATGGTAAAGAATTGTTGTTTAGCTTCTATCTTACACTTCACCTGTATCAAAAGGTCTACTATTTCTGGACCTAATATAACATTTTCTCTAAACCTTTTACCACCTTCTTGAATCTTTCATGATAAATTTTTATTCAGGGTTCCATATTTTGGCTGCATTAAGATAGGTACATAAATAAGCAAATTATAAAATAAAACGTACATTTTTCTCCTCTTCTTCCATGAGAGTTTTCCAGACATGAATGACAGTGTCACTTGCTAATTGCACATTATTGTCAAATACCTCTTGCCAAACAATGTATTTGGACTGCAGGCGATGCATTATATCCAATACCCTATTAATATAAATGTCTTCTAGTTGTTTACTATCAGTAATACCAGCATCACTCATAAATTTCTGAATTTCTGGATTGCTTTCCCTGAAAAATATGTATATGCCATAGTAAATGTTAATAGATTTAGTGCAGTGTTGTTTTGAAACGATAAATATAGTAACAGACATAAAATGTAAAGTGATATGGAAACATTACATATTATTACACACCAGCATTCTAACTTAACTTCATCACCACCAACATGGAAATATGCATCAGGAAACACATTAACAATCTCAGTGAACAGTTTCTCCACCACCTCATATGTATAATTTTTGGTTGGGTCCATTGGACCCAAGATGCCATTTGGAACACCACCAGAATAGCATTCAGTCAAAATACTTGGTTCTGCAGCTCCCCATGATCTGGTATGACCTGAAAATTAATATATGTGACCATAAAAACTGGATAATAAATATACCGTAATACTCAACTCATGTACTGCAGTCTGTAATCATAAAATCATTTTTACTCGAGTGATGATTCAAAGTTAGATGTTTATTGATACTAAAAATTGTATTTTGTGAGCAGTTAAAGAAACATTTTAGACCACTTAGAGTTATTACTGTGACTAAAAACATAGGTTGTATTTTTCTTAAATACCTGGCGAGTCAAATTCAGCAACTACTCTAATTCCACGGAGGCGTGCTTGTTCTATGATTTCAGCAATAGATTCCTGAGAATATATAAGTGAAGGGGTAAATGCACCTTTAACACTGTGGAAGATCATACAAATCACATTAATTACTGTGCCGAGTAATTGAGATCTTTAAGTGCTAGGGTGTAATACAAACTTGAGTTCTGGGTACACGACACTTTGGTATGGGAAGCTTTGATCATCAACAATGTGCCAGTGAAATACATTCATTTTGTTCATCACAAGAGCATCAAGCATATTTAATATCAAGGGAACTGGAAAATAATGCCTGGATGTATCTAGCAACAATCCTCTATGCTGAAATCTAGGAGCATCCACAACAGCAATGTTGTCAATTATCAACTGAAAAGAAATAGAGCCATATCAAATATGGGATGGAAGTTCCTTTTAAAAAATAAACAATTGTACCACATATTTTATGGTAATTCTCGTTACTAATTCAAGATGTCCAGAATGAGTAAATAAACTTGTTAACAAATTGTTGCCATATATCATAAGAACTGAAATGGATTAACACACTTTTTCAACTGTATTATTATTATCAAATTTCTTCTCTACATCACTTTACGTTATTTTTTTATTTTGTCCTGGATATTAGATTAGTTGGTAGGTTATGTACACTTATGTTAATATTTTTTTACAATATATGAAAACATTAAAATATGCAATAGGATAATTTTAACTTAATGTTGTACAATTCTAAAGGTTGATGAAACTTGTGTAATTAATATTGTTTTTAATAGTTTCAAATTCTTCTATTTTTTTTTCAAATAATATTTCAATAAAACAGATATATTTTTGGTAACATTTCTTTTTCTCATCTGAAAACAATCTAATTTTAAGGATTTGTATTACATGGTCATAAGGCTGAAATGATGTAGAATTTCCCTGTACAAAATCGGCCTTAAGGTAATTAACGAGGGTTATAAACATTAGTAAAATTAAAATAAGTCGTTCAATACTTACCGCCCCGCCATTCTGAACTCTTGTTGCAAGCTGCATAAATGTTTCAAGCCCTCTAAGAATACCCCATACCGACTGACTAGAAAGAAGTGCAGCATTGGGAAAATCTGGTGTATTTATTCGGAGTTCATCTGCAGGGTAAATTAAAATTTTCATTAAATGAAAACCCAGAGTTAAACGTGTAAATTAGCAATGTAATTTGTTGTATTACTTAAGGAAAATGACTTTCATCAATAAAGTTTGTAGGACTGTTCAAATATGATTTGGAAACTTACATGTTTCAACCATATCAAAGTGAGGCATGCTTTCACAACTGCCAGTAACGCTAACCATTAGGGAAACTAAATTTCCACTGGCAGTTCCAGGGTCACGGGGCCCAGGAGTGTTTGCTTCGCTCTGAAGAATTGCCGTATAGCGAATCAAAGCTTCCTTCACAATATCACATTCAGTGCCTTGAACCTAAATCAAGAGAAATAATTTAGCGATCAACACAAGAACTGTAAAATATATTAATTAGTTTGAGTGTCTTTAATTTTAAAAAATTGACAGTTATTTACTGCTATATTTTTTTTCTGTAGCGTGTTACAGTTTTTATTTCAGTTCCACATGAAGGATGCTTTCCAAATAATGTTTGTTCATGACATGTAAATTCAGTTGACTGCTGCTTGAGTTAATGGACCCCATTACTGCTAATGTAACATGAAAAACTGTATTACAAGTAGACTGACGTAAGTTACTCTTTCAATGTAGTAGCATTAAATTTATGAATCTCAGTCATCTTAAGTTGATGATCATTTATCAAACTGGCAATTATAAATAATATTTACAAACTTCTACGGTAAAAATATAAGAGGGGAAAGTAACTGGTAGACAACCACAACATTTTTGTGGAAAATTAAACATAAAACAGTTTGGTACAGGATGACAAAAATTAATGTTTCCTTAGGGTGTAGTGTTTGATTTTGCCCGTGGCTTCACATCGGATAGGAAGAAGGATGTCAAAGTTATCGGAGACAGTCCTTCATTAGTGCAGTGTACTGTGCGGTCGGCCACACACGCCTGCATACTTATCTCCTGCGTAAGGACACACATTGTTGCCTCCGAAAAATAGATAGTTTAGACGTGGCGACACCGGTTCTCAAGCAGAGGATATCAAAATTATGAAACTAATACTTTCATAAGGAGAAACAAAGCTCCTCAAAGAATTAGTTTATTCGCGAAAGGTTTATACGCTCTCATCAAATTTCTCAACATGCGTCGAATTTTGTCAATCACTTTAATTTTTAACAGCTGATTCTCGTGTCAAATTACTGAATTTTTTTTTTTTTAAAAAAAACCTCCGCATTTTACGATGATTATCAACACCAAGAATAAATAACTACGATGATTCTGTGAAAGAGGCGGTCGTGGTTCTTTTGAGAAACGAATTCAAACTTTCCTTTTTACAGATTTTTGTTTATTTGTAACCCAGAGCTTTCCTTATATTTTTTTAAAAAAAGCAATGTTTCAATTTTTCGGGGTCCAAACTCGGGACTTTGGAGTCACTGGGGCCCCAAGGTTCTAAATCTTACTTATAAGAATTAATTGTAGATGTGAAAACAAACTTCGGAAAGTGCGATTTTTCTAAATATATATATATATATATATTATATTGTTTTTTTATAGTTTAAATTTCCACAGTATTTCCAGTACATTGTAAACACTTGAGTAAAAAAAATAACTAGGTCCACCAAAAATCATATAAACATAAATGAAAGGGGGGGAGAAAAAAAATTGGAAAATATTTTACCACTTACCACAAAATTAAATTCTCCAGGATTTATTAACAGAGACCCTCCAACACGTTCTTCTTGCTGGGGTAATGGCCATATTCCTCCTTCAGTTGGTACCACTACCGGCCCAAAATTCACAAATGCGTGTGACTTCGAAACGACAAGTGTCAAACAAACCACAAACACGTCCCACAGCAGCATCTTGATTGCGACTGGTAGCGATAACGTGCGACGGAAAATATTTATGTACTATATCGTATGTGACGTCATTCACTATCTCCCCGCAAGTATAGTATTTCTTTGTTGCAGGGGGGAAACCTTAGCTTATACTTGACCTGTACTATGCTCCTCTTTACAAAATCGCTTCTTTTTTTGTTGTTGGAAAATAAAAAAAAGTCTTTATGCAGTTGACATTTACTTATCTTAAACACGACAAATATTTAAATGTCCTCCCCCCCGTGGTAACAGCAACTAAATTACACAAAACGAAACATTGTCCAAGGGCTATTACGTGAGCTCCGTTTACGTTCATACGGACGATATTTGAAAGGTGTACCAACGTAACGAATGAAAAGTGACTAATGAGGGATATACAAATTGTTATTACAACTGTTACTTTCCCGAAAAACAGAAGGCGTTTTTCGTTTGGCGAATGCGCATTTCATTATCATACACACACACACACTATATATATATATATATTGTAATAATTTTTATATAGATAGCAATAATTCATGATATGAACTATGTGGCGTTTTTAAATTAAAAGAACTATTACGTGAAAACTATTAAACAAGATTTATTAACAATTTTAAAACAAGTATTCAAATTACAAAATATTTGGGATCTCAGGGTCTTGAACTGGGTTTGATAAATGGCAGAATTTATATAATCAAAATTACATTTACTTTATATGGGAATCAATGCGTCTGAACATAGACGAAATTTGTTGCTGAAGAAATAATACCAAAGATTGAATTTAAACAATTTTTATCAAGAAATAAAGAATGATCTGAATAATTAAAGATCTCATTTTATCGATAATTAAAGAACGATCTGACGTTTATCTTTTAAACGTGGTTTACAATGATTTTAAAGTTTTATTTCTACTTACGGCAGCCCAGGTCTCATTTTAACTTTTCGTGCACAATTTTGGGGATATCACTGATTCTAAGTTCTCACAGACTCTAATTAGCGTAGTTTGTTAGTTGGTTTAAAATAAATTTGTCGATTCTCGATGATTTACTGCAACCTGGATTTGTAGATCTCGTGGATTTTTGTTGAAAATGCACCTCATTGGTTTTGTCTGTTGACTGAAGACTAGTTCAGTTTCTGCATTTTTGATATAACAGCGTACTGGTTACTGGAACACTTTCTCGTTCTTTAAATTAGACCTTTCAGTCTTCACTGCTGACTGACAAAGATTGTTCAAGTTTTCGTGAATTAGAATTTCATGGTCTTTACATCTCGCCGTTTACTGCCCAACTGTTCGTTCTTTTACTCTGTTCTACTTGCTGTCCGCCGTCCAACTGTTCGTTCTTTTACTCTGTTCTACTTGCTGTCCGCTTCCCAACTGTTCGTTCTTTTACTCTGTTCTACTTGCTGTCCGCCGCCCAACTGTTCGTTCTTTTACTCTGTTCTACTTGCTGTCCGCTGCCCAACTGTTCATTCGTCTCGTAAATTTTGAGCGCGTAAAAGCTTCTCGACCGATCAACAATACTTTTTTTTTTGCATTGCCGGTTTGTTGCGGCGTCCGCTATATCCACCAATAATGAGTCCTCTACAATTCAACTTTTCAATTAGAACAATGCTTTAATTACCAATTACTACAATATATATATATATATATATATATATATATATATATATATACAAAGAGATATTTTTAAACGTAGTACAATGCTCGCATTACCAATAGGCTTAGTGGTTTTTTTTATTATGATAACTCTTTGGTTTTTGGTACTTGGCTACAACTGAACTGTTACAGTCACGCTCATAATATATACGAGTACACTTGGTTAACCGTAGGTTTTTTTTCTCTTCGGTCTTAATGACACGATTTCCTAAAGTACAACCTACGTTATGATTAAGGGACAATACTATTGGAATGGAATTATTCTCAGAAACATTTCCCTCTTAATATTTAATCAATCCGCTTGGAACTAAAGATGCTTTCAAGAAAAGAGTCTATTTGTTTGCAGAATATTGGTATCGTACACGAACAAGTAAATGTGTGTGTGTATATAGAACGATAATTGCAAGCTTGTGGAATATGATGCGAGATCAGCTTCACTACTATAAAATGGCGACAGGACAGGACAAAATGGTCAACGTGTTCAAGGTGATGACAGCGATACTACTTCACGGAATTTTATTTCTTCTCGTGAAATGGCAACTCTGAAGAAAAATCTCGTTCACGCTTGAATGTTCTTCAACAACCTCTGATGGAAGATTTTTTTTAGAAAAAGGGTAAAGAAATAAAACGTTATTGAAAAAGAGATAAGGCCAAATCACTTTCTAAACAAGTTTTGAGATAAACCACACTAACTTTTATCTATTGATTATTCTATTAACTCAAGAAAAGTAAACAAGGTTTCTTCCTTTTATTTTAAAACAAAAAAAAGCAACAACAACATGACTTGGTGGGGAACTTTTTCCCCCTTTAGTGTCCTATTACTTGCTTTAAATACAACATTTAAAATCTAATCATTAATACATTCTTCTATTATACGCTCACATCGATATTAAAAAAGGAAAACGGACGAATACGGTAGTAAATTGTTTTGTAATATAAACAAAAATTTAATGCCTGCTGAAAATAAATAAATAAATATTAAAACGGGGCCATTATAACAAGACAAATATTTTTTTTAAAAAAAAGAAACACTTAAAATAAGTAAAATTTAAAGCTGCCGGACGTTTTACGCGCGAATAATTTAATTTTACTTATTTTAAGTGTTTCTTTTTTAAAAATATTTTGTCTTGTTATAATGGGCCTGTTTTAATATTCAATATATATTGTTCTCGGAGTTTAGCCGGGTTTTGCATAATTATATTAGAACGCAACGTTTCGACGACTAAAAGCTCTGTCGTCATCTTCTAGGCGAAGTGACGGAACCTTTTTTTTTTTTTGGTGTAGACAGGCTATGTATAGAGTAATCCACATAGTGGCTACTCCCCTCTTATAGCATAGGAAAGGGATTTGAAAGGGGAGATGCGGAAGGGTAGAGGAAGGTAGCCAAGGGTTAACTAAGGCCCTCGGGCTATGGTTTAAGGATCCTCCACGGCAATTCGCCTAAAAGTGATGCAGGGACAAACCCTAGAAAAACCTGCATCAGGTAGGTCGGGCATTTGGTACTTGTCCCACGCCCTTCCCTGGATGGCAGGAGAGGAGTTTGCTGTGGGGACGCAGCATTCCCTTTTCAGTGCCTTGACCAGTTTAGGAGGCAGCTGGCCGACTATTCCAATCCACCTTTCCGCCTCACCCATTTCAAATCCCTTTCCTATGCTATAAGAGGGGAGTTGCCACTATGTGGATTACCCTATACATAGCCTGTCTACACCCAAAAAAAAAACAATGGCAGTTAAAATAAAAAATCTTATGAGTTGCCCAACGTGGATAACCCTCATGTAGCCTGTTGCCCTAAAAAAAATGGTTCCGGCCCTCCTGACTCAAGGAAGCTTGCGAGAGGATTCTCTCGCAGGTGAACCTTCCCAGAGAGCTCTGGCGGAGGCTACCTTTTGGGGATGCCTTCACATCTCTCTGGTTTTTTTAGAACTAAGGTTCCCATATGCCGAGGCACCTCGGCCTGTTCTGAGAGGTGTATGTTCCGGGGTCACAGACCTTGGGCATACGATAAGGGTTGTCCCCTATTCCCATTGGAATAGTCGGCCAGCTGCCTCCTAAACTAACCAAGGCATGGCGAGGGGAAAGCTGCGACCCCACATTAAACCCCTCTCCCGCCATCGGAAGGGCGTGGGACAAGTACCCAATGCCCGACCTACCTGACGCAGGTTTTTTTAGGGTTTGTCCTGCATTTCTTTTAGGCGAATGCCAGGTAGGATCCTTAAACCATAGCCCCGGGCCCCTAGTTACCCTTGAGTACCTTCCTCCACCCTTCCGCATCCCCCCCTTTCAAATCCCTTTCCTATGCTATAAGACGGGAGTTGCCACTGTGTGGATTACCCTACTATACATATCCTGTCTACACCCCCAATGGTTCCGACACTTCGCCTAGAAGATGACGACAGAGCTTTTAGTCGTCGAAACGTTGCGTTCTAATATAATTATGCAAAACCCGGCTAAACTCCGAGAACAATATATTGAACAACTACACCGGGAAAGGCTTCAATCTTTGGCCGTTTTAATATGATGGTTGGTTTTTGTATTACAGAGATTGTATTGAGAGAGAGACACTCGGCAAAGAATGTAAAAATCAGAACAGCGTATGTAAAAAAAAAACACGAAATAAAAATATAGATTAGAGAAATTTGTAAAGTTTCACGGTGCATTGAGTTATAGAACAAAAGTAATTTTCTACGATGTGGCAAGCTCAAAAAACGGTGATTAGGATCTCGCGGAGGAATGTACCCTCAAGAATAATGTTGAAAAACTATTATAAGGTCGAATTACGTTTAGAAAAGTGTCTTTGAAGACATTTTAACCTAAAAAAGATACAGATTAATGGGGGAGAGGTTGGCTTGATGACACCTAAATGGCGGCCATTTTTTTTCCCGGTGCGTGTGTCTTAGAATATTTATAGCTTCATGTATGTTAAGTTTTCACGTTAATATGCCGTTTCTAAAACCGAACTTGGGTGTTGTGAAGGGGAAGCCATCGTTAGTTCTTGAAATGAACTTAAAATGGACACGTTTAGAGGAACAAACGACTTATAATGATTATGTTCGGGGGGCGTCTCCTCCTGCTGCTTGGAGACAAGATAATTCCTACCCAATAATACGTTTTCTCAAGTATTTGTCTGTGTATTTTCATGAAGAAATGTGTATTTTTGTTTTTACATTTTATGTTCTCATTAGATTAAAGCTCTCCTTAAGATCACTCTGCAGATAAAGTTAATGGCCTTCTTGTGTTGAACGTGACTTTTACTTCAATTAATTTTTTTTATCAAATAATGTGTTTGAAAACACATTCCGATAAAATGAAATTTTGTTGTAGAATCCACATGTGCGAGTGTCTACGATGCTTCTATGTGAGTGTCTGTGTGGCTCAGGAATGTTAATTTAGCCCACAAACATTTTTGTTACCTTCCTGGGGGCTTCCCCCCCCCCCCTCTGACCTGAAGCCGAATTATAAAACTTGGTAACACGTGTAGAAGGTGGGGGTTCCACACCTGTGGTAAAGAGTGAAGATTGGTCCATTACTTGTATGTATGTTATCAATGTATCGTAAGATAAAAAAATCAAGGACTAGCAAAACACTTCTTCAGTCTCTAATTAGCAGCAAATAAATTATAGTGAATTATATCTACTCATTAGAGGACGGAGAAAGGTTTCAACAACATAACTGGGAATATAGCAAGAACAGTAAAAAGAAAATGGTGTGGGTACAAAGAAAAATTGTACATAACTCGTCTGAGGCAACTTGGGGAAAATTTAAATGATACGTTATTTGACGAAGTGAAATAGAATTATACTACTTCTAATAGGAAAGAACAGCTGAGAATTGAATGAACCACTTATTAAATAAAGAAAAAGGTTTAAGAGAGTAAAACGGAAATGAAGCAATAAAACGATACGAATTGTCTCCATGAAAATTAAAAAACTATTTTTTTTAAGAAAAAAAGATAGGAAAGAACAGCTGAGAATTGAATGAAACCACTTATTAAATAAAGGAACAGGTTTGAGAGAGAAAAATGGAAATGAAGCAATAAAACGATACGAATTGTCTCCATGAAAATTAAAAAACTATTTTTTTAAAAAAAAATAGATTGGAAAGAACAGCTGAGAATTGAATGAAACCACTTATTAAATAAAGGAACAGGTTTGAGAGAGAAAAATGGAAATGAAACAATAAAACGATACGAATTGTCTCCATGAAAATTAAAAAACTATTTTTTAAAAAAAAGATAAGAAAGAACAGCTGAGTATTGAATGAAACCACTTATTAAATAACGGAAGAGGTTTAAGAGAGAAAAATGGAAATGAAGCAATAAAACGATACGAATTGTCTCCATAAAAATAAAAAACTTATTTTTTTTAAAAAAAAAGATAGGCAAGAACAGCTGAGAATTGAATGAAACCACTTATTAAATAAAGGAAAAGGTTTAAGAGAGAAAAATGGAAATGAAGCAATAAAACGATACGAATTGTCTCCATGAAAACTAAAAAAACCATTTTTTTTAAAAAAAAAAAGATCGGCAAGAACAGCTGAGAATTGAATGAAACCACTTATTAAATAAAGGAAAAGGTTTAAGAGAGTAAAATGGAAATGAAGCAGTAAAACGATACGAATTGTCTCCATGAAAATTAAAAAACTATTTTTTTAAAAAGAAAAAGATCGGAAAGAACAGCTGAGAATTGAATGAAACCACTTATTAAATAAAGGAAGAGGTTTAAGAGAGAAAAATGGAAATAAAGCAATAAAAGGATACAAATTGTCTCCATGAAAATTAAAAAACTATTTTTTTAAATAAAAAAAGATCGGAAAGAACAGCTGAGAATTGAATGAAACCACTTATTAAATTTAATAAAGGAAGAGGTTTAAGAGAGAAAAACGGAAATGAACCAATAAAACGATACGAATTGTCTCCATGAAAATTAAAAAACTTTTTTTAAAAAAAAGGTAGATCGGAAAGAACAGCTGAGAATTGAATGAAACCACTTATTAAATAAAGGAAGAGGTTTAAGAGAGAAAAATGGAAATAAAGCAATAAAAGGATACAAATTGTCTCCATGAAAATTAAAAAATTATTTTTTTAAATAAAAAAGATCGGAAAGAACAGCTGAGAATTGAATGAAACCACTTATTAAATAAAGAAAGAGGTTTAAGAGAGAACAGTGGAAATGAAGCAATAAAACGATACGAATTGTCTCCATGAAAATTCATAATCTATTTTTTTAACAAAAAAAAGATCAGAAAGAACAGCTGAGTACTGAATGAAACCACTTATTAAATAACGGAAGAGGTTTTAGAGAGAAAAACGGAAATGAAGCAATAAAACGATACGAATTGTCTCCATGAAAAATAAAAAAACAATTTTTTTAACAAAAAAAAGATCAGAAAGAACAGCTGAGTACTGAATGAAACCACTTATTAAATAAAGGAAGAGGTTTAAGACAGTAAAATCGAAATGAAGCAATAATGAATGAAAGCACTTATTAAATAAAGGAAGAGGTTTAAGTGAGAAAAACGGAAATGAAGCAGTAAAACGATACGAATTGAAAATTAAAAAAAATAACTATTTTTTTTAAAAAAAATAAGGAGTAACCGATGGATTTGTAAATAAAATGGGGAAAAATGTTATAGTTATAACGAATTTTCAATATAGAAAAGTCTTGATATGAGACGCCTCGTCAACGTTAATATCTCAGAAGCAACTATGCGTTTCGAAAAATAAAAAATATATAACACCACCCAGATAAAACGTATTCTCATATGTAATTCGTATTGATTACCATCACTCGAAATTTAATTTTTAGCGGAAGATTCATCATATATATATTTATAATAATAATAATAATAATAATAATATTATATTACAGTGCTGCCTAATAGGCCAATCGTCGCGTATGTCATAGAGTGCTTTAGTTCACACACACACACACACACTTAAAAAAGTGTTCCTGCGGAATGTTGTGAATTTCATCGTGACATGTAACTTTTGGAGCTGGATAACTTGAACTTCAACCTCGGTGTGTCCAAGTAAATATAGGCGTTATCTGTTTGGAGAGAGTATTTTTTTTTAACGGCCTCAGTTTGTATACAAGTATTAAATTATTTGACAGTAGGTAGTTCTAATAATTGAGTTGTCACGTAATATGTTGTTTTTTATATACTAGTGCAGTCTAATTTTTTGAGTGTCATCAAGCAACAAGTGTTACGCTTCTATAGGTTAGGTACAGTTCTTCAGTAATTATAAAATTGTTTTTCTTTACAGTTCACTTGCCAAAATGTCAGAAGAATTGAGATTCGATGGTCGAGTTGCAGTTGTCACAGGATCTGGTGCAGGTAAGTGATAGAATATTTTTATTCCGAGAGGAACATTTAAATTATGAATATAGTTTATCGTTTGGACTTATTACAATGGTTACCTATACATATACATCTCTGTTTCATTATTTATCGTTTTAAACATCGTTTCTATATAAACACAGTGTTCTCCAATCTCTTACGGAATTAAATGAGTGAAGACATGACAAATAGAAGTTTTTGGTAGCTGTATTCCTGCTGGCAGAGTGAGAGAAACATATATTTAATTTTCGAATTCTATTGATTATCCCCCAATGTTTTCTCACTTTTCCGACATCTTAACCATCAGCAAGTACTTATCGTTTGACTTATTTTCTTGTTCTTCCCCTTCTTCTATATCATATACAGCTTGTATTTATCATTCTTCGGAACCTCTACAAATGTGCTGCTCTTGTTTTGTTTATATTTCCTCCCTTTGTCATTAGTATGAATTCAATTTGGTTAATTTTTTTATAATCCAGATAGCAGGAAAAATGTTTTGTGTTTACAAAAAAAAACCTTGTGCTTTGCAGTCAAAAACGATGATAGAAATCATGATATAAAAACCATGTAAACTAAATGTTTAAATATAAGAATAAAAGAGATAAATCACAATAGTGCTGGTTTCAAAATTAAAGGAGCTGCCCCTCCTGTGGTGTAGGGGTCAGCGTTACTGCCTCACATCACAGAGGTCCTCGGTCCTGGGTTCGAATCCCGGAGAGGGCATGGATATTTTTGTGTCTCGGCAAATCAGTCCCTCGACCAGAAAAAAATTATTTTCCATACTGAGTTGCTGATAACCAGAGCTGTTGATTCGATTGTAAATAAATCAGTTATAATAAAAAATTTGTAGGGAATAGAGTATTGAAAATAATGGTGCATTATTGATGTTCTATGTGCTACAACTATAAAACTTCATTAAAATATTATTAAATTTTTTTTGAACTTTCTTAATCGTGTTTTATTAATATTTTAACTTGCGTAACATCTCAAAGTTATATTATATTAATTACTTAATGTAACCTGAATGTATACAGTGATATAAGAATATGATTCTTATTACTTTTAAGGTCTCGGACGGGCATATGCATTGCTGTTTGCTGAAAGGGGAGCATCAGTGGTAGTAAATGACCTTGGAGGGGGGAGAGATGGTGAAGGTAAAAGCAGCAGGGCAGCTGATGCAGTTGTTAATGAAATACGATCAAGAGGTTTGTTCTCATATATATTGTTTAATGGTATACAGAAGCAGTGAAAAGCTGGTACTTAAAATTTATTACCTATACCAATAAATTTATCTTGCCATAAATAAATTTAATGATCTTATATTATAGGTGGGAAAGCAGTTGCTGACTATAATTCTGTCGAGGAAGGAAATAAAATTGTACAAACGGCACTGGAAAATTTTGGTCGAATTGATATTTTGGTGAATAATGCTGGAATATTAAGAGACAAATCGTTTCCCAGAATTAGCGACACTGACTGGGGTAATAATTTCAATTTATTGCGTTTAATTTATTGTGCATAAATAAATAACCATAAATGTATAAATGATATTATTGTATATGTTAAGTGTGCTCATTCTTAACACTGATTATGGCTGGACCGGGACCCAGATGGTGGAGGGCACTTCAGTTTCTGTGGCTCAAACTTTATGGGTGACTGCTGTGAATTCAGTATATAAGCAAAACAATCATAACAGGAAGAAGTATAAAGTACTTTTACACACAATATTAGAAAGAGATAAAATTTATATTGTTCATTTAATGTTAAGGAAATGGCGCCCCACGTTGGGCGCCAATGGCGGGGTCATTTTATATGTGGTGAGCTTAAAGTCAAATTAACTATTGATATGCGGTTTGTTGGGTGCCACCTGCAAGAATTGTTCTTGCAGGAAAGGGAAATATAATATTTAGTTAATAAAAACAAGAATTCATTTTATGAGAATTTATATAAAACGAAAGCTCTCCAGCCTGCCAGGGATGCATGTAACCCCCTCCCTTTCTCAAGATTAACCGTGGTTCTCCTCGTGACAAACCGACGCGATACCCGGAAGCATGGAATGCGACTTACCAGGTCTGCAGCTCGGATGGGGTCGACTCCCGTTGGCGACTCTCTCTCCCTAGCATTCGCAGAAGACGACCAGAGACCCACGTGCAAAACCAAAATCTTTCAGGATCAACTCTCCCTGACCACTCTCACCGACGGTCCAAATCCTCTCTCCTTGTGTTCGCAGACTTCTCTCTCTGCCTCCTCAAAATCCCTCTCTCCTGGTTGGTCCTTGTGCACACGTGACCCACTTCCATCTATTTTAGGGCCATACCCTCCCGGTCGTCTACCCCTTCCTTGGCCGACCCTGACCTTGCTTGCGGGACTTGCGGATTTTCCAATCCACCCCGCCATTGTCTTGTCTCTGCTGCTCGATCCCAGCAAACCACATTCCCATGCTTCCAGGCAGTAATTTAGGCAACAGTTATAAAAAAATATTTTGTAACAAATCGATAACTAAAGGCGCACAATAAGGACAACATTTAAGAATAAAAAGCAGACCCAAATTACATCTATGGGATACAACAAAAACTCTTTACTACACTGTTGAAGACAACTATAAATAGAATTACATAAACTTCGAATTGTTTGTTGGAACTGTCCATATTATATTTACGTTATTTATCAGTGTATTATAATTGCATTTTATTTATGTTCACGTTGTAGTTTGTGTGATGTGAAGGTAACACTGTGTTAGCCCTAACACTGTTAGCATTGTGATGCACACTTGTTTGCATGTTGGTGAATAAATGTGCACTATAAAATTATAAATAATTTATTTTTTATTATCTGTCAGTTTTTCTTAAGTTTCAAAACAGGTGGCGTTGATAAAACATGTTTTGTTGACTAGAACTGTCAAAATTGTCAACAACTCCAGAAATTTATTTTTTACCTATAGAATGAAACTTGTAAACAACTTCATTATATTATTTTAGGCCTGAAGCTGAATGATCCAATTTTTTTAAAAAAGAAATTATCATCGTAGAAGCCAAACTATTAATATTAGTTGTGAATTGTTAAAATATTTTTGGTTGTTCTTTTATGTTAGTTTAATTGTATAATATGTTCGAATCAAAAATAAATAATAAAGTAAAAACAAAGTCTTATACTGGACTACAAACAATTCAAATCAATAGTTTTTTTTTTATGATTAAATATTTTTCTACAATTTTGACATATCATTATTTTCCTTAGAACTGATACAGAAAGTCCATTTAAAAGGATCATTCAAGACAACTCAAGCTGCTTGGCCACATTTCAGAAAGCAGAACTATGGACGAATTATTGTTACATCTTCAAATTCTGGACTTTATGGAAATTTTGGACAAGCAAATTACAGGTAACGTGTACTGTTGATCTCGTTCACTTCGTGTATTTTTATTTTTTAAATCAAAGTATTGTGCTTGTAATTAAATTATTTGTTGATGCTTGTATTATTTATCTTTAATTTTAAATTGTGCTTAACTGGAAGTGTATGAAATAAACTGTTTTTGTTTTGTTTCTTGACCCTTTTTTTCTCTTTAAAGTATATTAAATTACAAAGTTTTTCAGTGCTGCAAAAATGGCTGTTGTTGGACTAAGTAATACACTTGCTATTGAAGGCGGCAAATACAACATTCATTGCAATGTTATAGTTCCCACTGCTGCTTCTCGTCTTACAGAGGACATTCTCCCACCTGGCAAGTACACTGCTATTTACATGCAGTCCTATTAGTTTTGTTTAGTATTAAAATATAGTTGTCTACTTGTAAAATATCTGGCTTGTAATGGTATACTTAAAATTAAATAGTCTCCTGAAATTTGAGCTCACCTGGAAGGTCCTTCTATCGACCTTGTCTTGTTATGTCCACTCAAACTTGTCACTAGGTTTGCATTAAACATGCGAGGAACACAAGTTTTGTGACTGATAAAACAATTTTTTAAGGCTTTCTAAATTTATTTAAATTAATTTATTCATTGCAATCATTAGAAAACCATTCCATTCCAATTATTGATTTAATTATTCGTAATAACAAATATTGGGTTGTTTTGACATGTTGAAAATTAAATTTTGTACTATTTTAGCTTGTTTACAATTTCATGCAAAATTAATAATTGAATCTATTCACTTCTCAGATTTTTTTGCTGAATTAAGACCTGAGTTGATTGCACCTGTTGTTGCTTGGCTCTGTCATGAATCATGTGAAGATAATGGATCAATCATTGAATCAGCTGTTGGGTGGGCAGGAAAATGTAAGTTAGGAAGTAAGATGCATATAGTAAACATAATGAGTTTAATTTTGAGTTGTTGAGAAACAAACTTACTTTTACTTATGTATTTACTTTTTATATTGTTTGGATTGTATTATACTCTTTTTAGTATTGAATCAGCTGTTGGGTGGGCAGGAAAATGTAAGTTAGGAAGTAAGATACATATAGTAAACATAATGAGTTTACTTTTGAGTTGTGGAGAAGCAAACTTACTTTTACTTATGCATTTACTTTTTATATTGTTTGGATTGTATTATACTCTTTTTAGTGCTAAAAATTGCTGTAGGAGGTGTGGAAAATCTGATCGTAAAGACCATTAAGTGGTTATAGAAAATGTGGTCTGTTTATTCTAATGGTGGTTGTATTACTCAATGCACAAATTTGTAATTATTTGTCTTTTTAACATATCTGGTGCAAGTTACATATAATTTAATTCGCTGCTCATATTCGTACAAGTTTTATGCGTCATTAGAGCAGGATAGTTACATAATACATGTATTTAAACTTTATAAGACCATTTATTGGAAATTAGATGTTTCTTGTTAGTTACAAAAATTAAAATTATTTTTATTAACAATTAATCCTATTTTTAATCCTTTAATAGTAGGAATATAAAATTTGACTCCTAACTTTGTTGCTTTTAAGTCTGCAGTAAGTTAATTATGGTAAAAAGTATTTTTACACAGAAATTCTGTATATTATTATTTTTAAATATATTTAGAATTAATGGACTATTCTACAAAATGCAAGCAGAATTTGTGTTTCTTCAGTAGTGTTCAGGGTTTCTTTGTGTTTCTTCTGATGAGGAAGTTATCATTTCCTACAGCTGACAGTATTATACAATGTCGTAATCGTTGCAGCAAGTTCATTCATTAAGTCGGTGCTTTTTCACATTTGGCTTTTCTCTTCTTTACTTATTTAATGGACATTGAAATAAGTTTGCTACCAACAGGACAAAACATTGTTTGTACAAAAATTAATTATTTGAAATTCTAACAAGTGGCGGCAATAACAATGATTTTTGGGTCATTTGGAATTATTTGTTAGCGGTTAAAAACCTGGAGCAATAAAAAGTGATAATTTCTTAAATATGCAATTTACCAAGAATGAATATATTCCTAAAAGACTATTAACATTTTTCTTAGTCTAACTAAAACTTTTTTAAAAAACTTTCTTTTTAATGCAGGTCATTTGGTGAGAGGAAAAGGAGCACTTTTACGGTCAAAAATGACAGACAATGTATGTTTAGAATCTGTTAGAGATAGGTGGAATGATGTGACCAATATGTCTTCTGCAGAGCGGTTGAATTCTATAGAGGTAATCTGCCAGGATAGTCTGTCAGACCATCCTTCTTTATGTGAAAATGTATGAGGTGTGTCAGAAAAGTAATTAAACTTGATTTTTCAAATAAATGTTATTCACTTCAAGAAGTTTCCTGGGGCATATATACATTAGCCAAGGAATTGTTTACATTCTTCATAACAATGATGGAAGGCTTCGACTGAAATTGCTTTCAGCTCCTTGATTGCGCTTCATTGGTTGTCTTTCACAGTACCAAAATGCTTCTTAGCCCATACCAAATAATTTGTGGAAGTGAAAAAGCCTTCACAAATTTTAAAACAAAAATTGATGCAACACTGCTTCTCCAAATTTTTTATAATCCTCCTACAAAATCAGTATTTCACTTTTTACACAATCTAGAGCCATGGGGTTAACATAAGTGGTTGAAACTTTCACTGGGTCTGGCACATTTACAAACTGTGTTGCGCCAGTCTTTTTACTTTTCTCTCACACCCTACATGGTATTATAAAGAATTATGTAAACCTTAAAAAGCAACCAAATAATAATTATTTGTGTTCTAGGAAGCCTCAGGCACTCTTATGACTGTATTAGATGAGCTGAAAAACAATCAGTCTGAAAATTCCAGCGTAAGTAGTTTTAACTTTTATAATAATTTTTCAAACCTGGTCTAGTAATGAATCCAATATTTCATATAATTTTATAAATGTCAGATCATATATTCATAATGATTACTGAAAAAGGTTTGATTTTGTATAGTTTCATACTGTAAATTTGGGTTTTGATGTATATTAACAATAAAGTTGGAACAATTGGTAAAGATGGTATCAGGGATTCCATTATAAAAAAATAGAAGAAAATTTTCGAGCAGAAGAAGGGAGGGAACAAGTTTTTTTTACAGTGAAAACCCAGATTTTCTTCATGGAATCCAAATCCTAAGTAATGGTGTACAGGGTGTGTTTGATCATATTTGCATATATTATGTCATAAGGATAATTCTAAAGTTGAATGGTTTCCATTTGATATATTATAAAAATGTTTCATGTAGAATAACAAATAATATATATATATATATATATATATATATATATATATATATATATATATATATATATGTATATACATTATAAAAATGTTTGTATGTTCCATTTAGAATAACAAATAATATTAACTGAACTTCTTGTTTCAGAGGGTGACAGTTGGAAAGTTTTCATATGATTATTTAGACACCATTTTATATGCTTTGGGAGGTGAAGTATTTTTTTTTTAACCTCATAAAATTAGTTATATCAAATTGTATCTTCGTAGAAGTATTTTTTTTAAATTGTTAATACCAATGAAGTAGTGACATACTATTTTTTTTCTGTAGTTGGAGCAACAGTCACCAATCCAGATAATATGAAATACCTGTATGAAGTACATGAAGATTTCTCAGTTTTACCAACATACTGGGTGCTTCCATCACAAATGGCTATAATGGGTTCTAATATTTATCAAGATGCTGTACCAGGAAAAGAGATTAATCCAATGAAGTTATGTTATTACCATTTCTAAATTGTGCATAATTTATGCAATTTATTTGACTAAAGATGATATTTAGAATATAATATAATAAAATAAAATTGTCTGTGTGTATGTTCAAGGGAGGTTACCAAAAGTGGTTTTGAGTCTCTTAATGTACCGACAGAATTTTTTACATTGTTAGGAAACCATGAATATTTTTTAATCTTGTAGGATTTCTAAATTTTTTATAACTTTTTTAAGATACCAGGGGGTATTTTTTACTCTATTAGGGTTCAGAGACAGTTTTGGGCTATTTTACAGTTGCGTGAGTATCTCTTACTCTGTTGGGATATTGTAAGTATTTTTTATTTTCAAATTCCTGACATGTGGGTACTGGAAACATATTTTACTGGCCCTATATAAATAAATACCTGAGCAACACTGCTGAAAAAAAAATTAATCAAAATGTTGAATTTGTCTGTTATCAATATGATTTAATTTATTATGTTTAAAAACAATAATTGTTGAGCGTTTATTTCTTTAATTATATTATTCTGTTTTTATTGTCCAAAAATTAAAATAATTTATGACCTATGATAATTGAAGTAATTTTGGACTTACATGATTTGTTATAAATGATTATGAAGTGAAATTATATTTTATTTCTTATTAACACACAGGCGCTACATGGAGAGCAATACCTTGAAATATTGGGTAGCATACCAACAAGTGGAGTATTAGAATCTAAATGTGAAGTTGTTGATGTGATAGACAAAGGCTCTGGAGCAGTTATATTAATTGACAGTAAGTTATTAAAAAAATGTAAAAGAAGTAATACAATATAATGTTAATTAAAAAGACTTTATTTTTAGTTAGTTACATTAATGTTGGAATTATGTAATGTACAATGTTAGGAATACACTATTGTATAATATTTGTACAAATACTTGAGGAAAAAATATCAGAATTTTTGTTTCAAGATATTAAGATCTCAGTTTGTTTAAATGGACATATTTTTTTACTTCTTTCTTTATTTACATATAATTTCAGCACAATCCTTCAATGAAGCAGGAGAATTAGTGATTAAGGGACAGATGACTGTATTTGCGGTTGGAGCAGGAAACTTTGGTGGAAAGAGAACATCTGACAAGGCAGTTCCTACTGTAGCTCGTCCAAATACTCCTCCAGATGCCTTTATACAGGATAAGACAAATGAAGATCAGGTAATATTTATTTTTGAAATATTACTTTCGTTCAATGACTATGTATTTGTAATTACTTTTGGTGGAAATTATTGGAAGAAGGGGGCTGAGAGCCCCTGAAAATTTGAAGAACATCCATCTGTCCGAGTGGCTATGCCAAGCTTCAGTTTCAGGTAAGCGACAAACTGTACCTCTTTCATTTCCATACACATTATCTCAATTATATGTATATATTTAGAATTTAGAAAGGAGAGAGAGATACAGTGAAGTCGACTTACGTGAAGTCAATATTTGGTCCAGTCAGGGTATGGAAAATATTTCAAATTTTTGTGTGCCTGAGTCCCCTTTGTCAAGAAGGAAGGTCTGAATATAATGAGAAAGATAGCCAAATGAAGACAAAATAAGTTATAATATAAATACCACACAATGTTTCTAGGATCCTTGTCCCTTCATTCAGGTGCTAAGAAGAACCTTGAGTGATACAACTGCACTCGTCAGTTGACAAAACTCGTATATCTATATTCGATAAATTTTTTGAAAAATGTATTTTTATGTCAACTCAAACGTTTTGTTTTACAGGCTGCTCTCTACAGACTTTCAGGTGACTGGAACCCTCTGCATATTGATCCCACAATTGCAAGCTTTTCTGGGTTTTATAAACCGATTTTGCATGGACTTTGTACACTTGGATTTTCTGCAAGACATATTATTGAACAGTATGCATTTAATGATGTTGGTTTATTTAAAGCCATTAAGGTAATTGGAAATTTATATTTAAACAACACTTCAATTTTTTAATTTAAATGTAAACTTAAAATTATTATTCATATTATTAATTTTCAATCGGGCGTAAATGTTTCATTTTAATAATTTTTTCAATGTGCTTATATGCTTGGAAAAACTTGTCTACTTCAGATGTAATAGGAAGATTGGGTTCAGTGGGGACAGGCTTACAAGTTTTGTCATTCCCCAGCTCGCGAAGTGCCTCAGCCATGTTTTTCTCCAGATCCATGACAACGACGGTGAAACCCTTTTCAGCCATGAGAAAAACAACTGCACTATTATTTTGGAGGTTACAGAGGGCTAGGTGTTGGTCATGGGTTAGGTTAGGTTAGATTCTTTGAGAAAAGACTTATGAAATTATGGTGAAGTTATTTCATATTATCTCTACTTTTGGAAAATAGTTTTAGATGATTAGTGAGGTACCTTAAATGTAGTTTATATTTAACTTACATTTTTGAGGGATTATCTTAACCTAATATTATTTATTAAAAAAAATACAGTAATACAATCCTTTTTTTCTGTTGCAAATTGATTGCCTGTTAAATTTGTATTTTGTCTATCAATATAATGATTCAAATTTGTATTCTTGACAAAATCTATTTAGCATGTTATATCGTTCGAGAGTTTAGTGTTTAGTATTTTATCATAGTTATCCAGATTGTTATGCTTGTTTGAAAATAATTCCTTATCTGCTGGATTGTATAAGATTGCCACGTAATTGACCTTTGTATGTTTACTTTTATCTGTTATCATAAAAGTTTTGTTGAGGTATGAACATGAAAATGATGTGTTAATCCTTCTAATTATTAATATTTGTTGCTATTATAATGACATTTAGTTAATACATTTTTATTTGTGCTATTATAAAAAATATTTATTCAATGAGAAAAATTTATATATTGGTGACAGTTTTTAAATGGTTTGTGATGTTCTTGGGATTGTATAAGTGTCTCTTCAAACAGCTTTGGAAGTAGTTTATAACTACTAGCAACAGTTGTCGGTCATGAAATATTCATAAATATGTTTTACATGTTGATATAATGTAGCCAACTTTTCTGTGACATTTAAAAATACTGTTTAAATTATTATACAGATGAGTAATTATGTATTTTATTCAAAGGCTCGTTTTGTGAAGCCTGTATATCCGGGACAAACATTACAAACTAACATGTGGCAGCAAGGGAGTCGAATTCTGTTTGAGACTATTGTAGTTGAAACAGGAGATGCTGCGATATCTGGTAAATTACATTAATATAGTATTTTAATACATAAGTTTCCTTCAACATAATTGTGAAGTTTATTTTACAAATGTAAGAATCAAAATTATTCATTATTATTATAATTTCATAATCTTGTATCAGCAGTACTTAAAACTGAAGAATATAGAAATCTTTTGTTATAGCATAACTTTGCAACTAATAATGAACTTAATAAAAATCCTTCTTTTAAAGGTGCCTACGTAGATTTAGTAGAAGCTCCTAGCCTAATGTTGAACAAAGTTTCGGCATCAAGTCTCAAAAGTGACGCCGTCTTTAGTGTGATGGAGGACAGGATTAAGGCAAACTTAGAAAAAGTGAAGAAAATTAATGGTGTGTTTGTGTACAAAATAACCAAATCAGGAAAAGATGCTGCCACTTGGAGTAAGTTTTCTTTTCACCGTGGAGCCATAGTTAACTTTTCTGGTTTTCCTCAAATGTTGATTTGCTCGGTCATTTTTGTATAGGTTTGATTACATTAAAAACCCAGTTGTAAATATCAAGTTTGAGATGTACTTTTTAAATATGACACACATAAATTTTGAAACAATGTTTAACATTTAAAGATATTTTTAATTAATACAGAAAATTAAGTCACATTTTAAATTAAATTAAAATAATTAGTTTATATAATAAAACTTTTTAAGATTTTGTAATGAAATGGATAAAAATTGTGCCCACATAAGATTTAACTTTATGGTCCTGTGAAATACATAATTGATCCTTGTGACAAGCTCACTAATATTTATTTTTAAATTAGGATATTTAAGTAAGGCGGTAAGTTTGAATTATTGTATCATTCCAGGAAAACAAATTGATATACTGTCTTAATGTGAGAATGATAGTTTTGCTAAGGCAATATATAGTGTACATATAAATAGTCAAATTCATAATTTAGATCAGTAAATTGAGATGATTATATGTATTAAAACTTAATAACAAATTAAATTAAAAATATTCCAGCTGTTGATTTGAAGCAAGGTAAAATTTACAAGGGCGATCCTAAAGGAACAAAGGCTGACACTACATTAACGTTGGATGATGAAGATATGGTTGACATGGTGAGTTCAGATTTGATTTATTTTATTCCATGAATAGTATACGTCATTACAATATAATTTTTGGATCGGTATGGAAACTGCAAAATATATACGTGGATGTAGAATTATTGCGATCTTGGTTTGAAAAGAGATATTGTTTGCGGCATAGCTAAACTTGAAGCACAGTGTAGCCACATGGGACCAAAGGAAGTTCTTCAAATTTTCGGAAGCTCTCAGACTCCTCCTTCAGGAAGGAGTGGTACACCATTCCATGCACTGGCCGGCTGTTTCTCTCCTTTTCATACCAAGATAGCAATTATTTTGACATTGTCATATCCTTACTCATATTTAGATGTAGAATTATATATTTAACAATTTTGATCTAATTAAGAGAGATAAGCTCAATTCATGGTGTGTACATTGTACAATGTACAGAGACAATTGTCAACTGTTATAATTTATTTTTACAGGCTTCAGGAAAACTCAATCCACAAGTTGCTTTTATGAAAGGAAAACTGAAAATTAAGGGAAATGTTATGTTGACTCAGAAACTACGAACTTTGATGATGGAAGAAGCAAAGTTGTAGATACTCGAGGTGTATTAACATATATATTCCTTTATTTGGGGCTGGACCATTCCAATACTAAATTTTCAGCACAATTCATATACATTTGTGTGGAAGGTACATATAAGTTGTTAATTTTTAGAAGACGTAAAGTGTGTTGGATACTTACGAAGGCTGTAAAACATGTTTTTTCTTCAAATAAATATTTTGCTATGTTTACAATATTTGTTTAACCATATATATTTTCCTTGATACTAATATTCTTGTATGATGAGCCAAAACATTATGACCACTGCCCACCATGAGTCCGAACCAAAGGACATCGTGATTACATGACTGGGTAATAAAAATATAAGAGGAGCAATGATACGTGCTGAATATAGGGAAATCCACAAACATATCAATCATTCTGAGGTAAGCTATGACAATCTCTCTTTTTTCTCATCCATATAAATTATTTGGATGATGATCAATTTTTTTCTTTTTTTATATAAAAGTATGGCTAATGTCCAACTTACGTAAATGGAAACGATTAAAATATTAGACCACACAACACAATCATGGAACCATGAAATAGTGACATTTGAGGACAACTTTGATTGTGAATTAACTTCTCTAGGGCTTCCAGCTAGGTCACTTCATCAGAATACAATAATTACACAGCTATCCAGGCCATCATATTCAGGTGAAGTGCTAAATTGTGGATTTCACTATATTAGAAAAGCATATGCTCTATACAACTCTGTTCATCTTCAGGATTTGGAATGAAGTCTAATTGTACGCACAAGAAACTTGACATAGGCCAGTTAGGTTCTGTTCAGTTGAGGGAGGCGACACACTCAAATTTCTGCATCATTTAAATGCTAATTTCTTTCACCAAGAACATTATGCCTATACATTTCATTGCTAGTAATGTAAGAAGTTAAATAATTTGGATTGTAAAGGGGAGAGGGGTTGTCTTAATTTCAAATCGGATGTGCCTGGATCATGGTAAAGAAAAATAATTCTCGAGTAAAAGTTTGTACCAAAATTTTATTATAAAATTCAGTAAAATTTTAATAAATATTAAATTTATTCTTTCAGTCCTTTGTCTTTTTTGCTTTTGGTCAGCTTTTCATATTTAGCTTTGCTCGAGTACCACAATAAAAATGGAATTGCAAGTGATGGCAAAGTCATTACAGCAAATGCTGCCCAGTCAAGCTGAAACAATGAAAATAATTCAGAAACTGTAATATAAAAAAAAAAAGATGTTAATATAACATGAGAAACAATTACCACATGAGGTGAGAATTTCTTGTCGTAATCCTTAAACGGAATAATAAGGCCTTCTCCTGGTTCACTAGAGACTGCTACCTGCAGCTGAAACAAATGTAATCAGTACTGTATGAAATTTATAACTCATTTTCATGCACACTCATAAGAATTGTGATAATATTTCTAGTAATCAGCTTCACTGTCAATATTCGGCACTATTAAGTTTTGCTCAATTTTATTTCAGTAAAGAAAACAATTTTTAAAAAACTATTACTAGTATCTCTTACTTCAGTCACTTCCTCAGAGGGTTGGTATGAAACTTCAGCAGCAGTAAAATTGAAATAACCCGATTTCCTTGGTCTAACAACGACCACATGTGAAACATTTGTTCCAGGAGCAATGCGATCGAGTTTTATATTAAGTTGTCCTCCAACAACTGCAAAAGAATCTGGATGGAAACTGTTGTCTCTCAAATCGACATTAAGAGCAGCACTAGGCCCAACATTGTACAAGGTATACTGAAAAGTAAAACATAACAAATTAAATTTGAACACACAACTTTAAGCAATTATAGTTTAAAAATCCTTAAAATTATATTTAATAGCAAATATAGTTATATATCTTCTATCCTAAGTTGTTTAAGCCACAGAATAATTGTTGCTTGATCTTTTGAATGCTTGCAAACGTTTAGGAATGAACAGTTACATCAAAAATACTAACTAGTACAAAGCATATGCGTACTTTAATATTGAAATATGTTATAACATACATTAATAAATAAAAATAGTCCACACAATGTGTAAAGGCTGTATACAACTGATTATAAAATAATTTAGCAAACACTCTTTAGCATTTAATCATGTATATTTACCCGCAGAACTATGTCCATATCTTCTACGAGGTATTTATTGAGTATTTGTTTCGATATAAGTAAACGAGCTCCACTCTCTTCATCTTCATTACATATTGCATGGGCCATGAGGCCCAGGAATATTAGAAGTAACTTCATCCTACTAATAAATTGATAGTAAAATTATAAAATACATTTCATAATAGTATAATTTTATGTCATGACATCTTTAAATATTATGTTCCATTCATACAAACTTCAACTTTAACCGTACCTACGATTCCACAACACGACAAGCACACACCGACTACTCAAAGAGCTATATATTCGTGGGTCAAAGATATAAATTCATCCTAATTTCGGCCACGTATAATGACGTTTATTACACAGGAAATATCTTTAGCGCTTAAACTCTGGTCAACAAATGAAAACCCGAAGATCGCTATACTGTATAATGATGGTATAGCTTCCTCTTGACAGTCTTTTACATTCAGTATATACTTCCGACAGCTGGTTTTGACATAATTATGAGTTTATGTTGAAATAACGTTTTTAAAGATAATATTGTCCATGACAGAGTTTAAGTACGAATAACATGTCTACTCAGCCAATTTCCGATCCTGATTTGGATGTGAAAGTTAAAAAGGGTATTTGTTTAAAAGAGTTTTTATTACATGGTCTTAATTTCGTTAGAATTTGTTCACACTGATTGAAGTGAAATAGAAGTGAAGAAGAACTAATTTAGAAGTCTGGAAAATATTAGAATTCCGGGGCTTTAATAGTAAAATTTCAACTGTATAACATAGAAAATCTATTCCCTCTTCACTTTACAGTCAATGAAATCTTCAAATATACATGCCAATGAGACAAGAGATTCAAAAATAAAGATTCAAAATTTTTTACCTTCATTGTCATCAGACAATCTACTTAAAAATATTACATTCCCAAACAATTCATACGTTTAATTTGAAATTAAAATATAATCTCTGCTTAAAATAGTTTCCAATGTCTAAGGACAAGAGATTTTTTAATTAGTGTTTCAACGTAATCTAAAACTTCTTTTTATTTCAGCTACAGAGAAGATTTCAGAAAACATGCACATTGTAGCAAATGAACCGTCTTTAGCATTCTACCGTCTCCAAGAACATGTTAGAAAAGCATTACCTCCAATGGTGGAAAAGAGGGTGGAAGTGATGAAACTGCACCATGAGCTCCAGGGTCGTTGCTATGATGTAGAATATGGAGTTGGGTAAATAATTACGATGATTTTGTATACATGAGTTTCAAGTATAATCTATACAAAAAAATCCAAAGCATGAGCACTATCGGGTGAGGAGAAGGCGTAAATGTGACGTGTACTTATTATTAATATTTTATGCAGAATAAATTTTTAGATCATTTCTGCAGATTTGTTAAAAAATCCCAGGTTTACTTCTGTCACAAAACACTTGTACTTTCTTCAAGTATTTTTCAATTTAGTAGTCAAAAGAGCAACAGTTACTAGATCTTTTAAATGCTTCCAAATATTTAGGAATGAAATGTTACATTTAAAAAAAATGCGGTGTTACAATTTTGACCTGTATAATAAAATTTAAATTGTCAAATATTAAAATTATATATTTCATTTTATAGTGAAGTACTACTACTACTACAGTGCATTGTTAATTGTTCAATTTCGAAGAATAATTATGGAAAAATAAAGTTTACGAGCCAAAAACATAAATAAAATAAAATAGTTTAGTGGGTTAGATCAATTTGCCTTTTATTTACTAATTAAATATACATACTTCTGAATTATTTTGTTATTATAACTGCTCGATAACAGTTTTATGCTCTTAGGGCCATTAAATCTATGGAAGGTGCTGAAGAAAACTTTAACAACATCCAAGATTTATTAAAAAATGCAGTTTTTCTTAAACAGCAATTAAAGTATGAGGAAGCAAGAAAGTAAGTTTTTATAATTGGATCATTCGTAGTCATTGGTAGTTTTCATAAAGTAGTTTCTTTTATTTAGTTGTTGCACAATAAGTTTTTTTTTGACATGAACAGTAACTCTTATTTGACCAAAAGTGTATTATTTTGTTATGTATTAATTAGAACTTAATTATGCATGCTCTGTGTTGATTATTAGCTTAGTTTGTATACAAAAAAAGTAATTATTAATTTGTAATTCTTCATTACTTGAACTTTATTTTCTGCAGTTAAATACATAACTATATAAACACATGTTTAGGAATTAGAGCACATTAGTATGTATAAAATGGGAAATTTTGTTTCATTATCATATTATTTCAACCCATTTTTTTTTTGTTAATTTCAGTTTTAGAGTTCATTCTTTTTAAGTTTTATCTGGTTACAAACTTTTTATTTTTTTATAGTATATTTTATTTATATTTCTGTTATATAGCAATCCTGATATACAATAATGAATCGGACTACCAATGAATGTTCCTTTTCAGGTAATTTAATTTACAAATTAAATATTTGTCTACATAAACAATTTACTAACACAGTTTTTTTTGGCAACATAAAACTAGGATGCTTTGAAATTATTTGTGCTCTTAGGACAAATAATGAGGGGGGGGGTGGGGGCGTGATGTGTTTTTTTGCCCATTGAATTCTAATTGTCATGTTATTTTCACAAATAAATTTGCTATGAACCAGATACAATTCACATTTTTTTTAAAAATAAGTTTATTCAAATTTTATGATGAATATGGGAATTTAGTGCTATTTTATCATTTTTGCCTTGGTTTCAATCTTATCAAATTTTGTTTAAATATGTCCATAATATTTTGAATCAATTTCTCTACTAACTATTTGATTATTTATTTGAATGAAACTGCCATTGACACTTTCCAAATTCTTTATTTATATACTGCAGTTTGATTTATTATAAATTCATTATTTATGTAACAGAAGGTAAGTATTTTCTCAGAAGCAAATATTTCCTATTAGTGCATGCTGTTTGACAGTTCTCTGATTAATATTTTTTATGGTTAGTTAATTAATCTGAATAGCATGCTTAGTCATTTCTCAGTCACTCATAATGTGTTTGAGCTTTTGACATCAATCATTACACTTTTTAATTAAATGTATGACTTAAAATAATTAATACCCTTGAAAACTGTTTACATTTATTTTCAAAGGTCTTGATCATAATAAATGTCTATAAATCTTCAAAATGACCGTTCTTGCTCTCTTTATAAATTTCTTTTTATTAGATTTGTAAATTCAAATTTAAATTGTAAAATAAAATTAGATGCTTTCTATCTTTCCTCTTGTTGCAGTTTATGGATGATGAATCACCAACATATGTTTGTCTGATCAAAGATTGAAGTCTTTCCCGGTGTAGTTGTTCAATAAATAGTTCTCGGTATTCACACAGGTTTTGCATTTTTATATTTCCTAGATGACGACGGAGCTTTTAGTCGTCGAAACGTTAGGTGTAAATATAAATATGCAAAACCTGTGTGAATACCAAGAACTATTTATTGTAATAAAATATTTTTGGATTGGTCTGTGTTAATCTTTCATTCTTGCTAGGAACAAGAAAGAGACCTCATCGGTGTACAAAAGGTTATCAGCACACATCACCCTTGATATTCCGGATCTGCCAGAAATATCTGATGCACTGAGAGAGACTGCTATTCGAGTCGAATCAATGATGGCACATGCTAGACACTCAGCTGGAGCTGAACTGCAACGGTCACATACGTTACACCATTAAACATAATAAAAGAACTAAAGATTTATATGTAAAGTTTAATGTGTCTTTTCTTTGAGTGATTTAAAATAATTGCAATCTGTAAGTTGTTATAATTGTATTAAATGTATGGAAAAGACATGCATACCGTTCCATGTTTATTCACAATTCCATTGCATTATTTATTCTTCTTCTTGACTGGCATTATAGCCCTTTGTGAGCCTTAGCCTCCTTAATGAAATCCTTCCATCTATTCCTTTCTTGCGCCTCTGTCCACCATACTTTAACGTTTAATGTTTGTAACACATTCCAAGTTCCCATTTTCAATTTCTTATTCTTGCCAGGTCGTGTATTTATGGATCCATCCTGGTTTTCCGATGCTATCGTTGGTTTCCTAACATTGTATCTTTTTACGAGTGTGAGGTTGTCAGCGTCATGTCTCAACCCCCAACCTGGAGGGCCAGGGTATCTCTCTTTGTCTGGCTCTTTGCACAAAACCTGTTCGGCAAGGGAGGCCCTACCAGTAGCTACTCTACCATCGGCATAGCTCTTGAGTTCATCAAGCACACAAACCCCCTCGCCACGTTAAAGCGGAGATACCAGCGAGGGGGTGCATTACTTATTATTCATTTATTATCTGAATGGCTTTAAATCCAATTTTAAAGAAGTAATTCATACAGTTAGTTTTGGAAATAGGCATTGACAATTGTTTTGGAAAAATTAATTGAACCTTTTCCTTAACTAGTTATATTTTTTATGTAATTATGAAGGATTGGGGGAAAAGGTGGGAGGAATGAAGAGGCGAAGGCAGAATTAACCATATTGGAAATATTTCTTATAAAAATATTCTTAGCAAATGCTTAGGAGGTACATCAAATAATTAATCCAGAAAATATAAATAGTTATTTATTTTTTATGAGACAATATTTAGAATTTTTGGATTTTTATAAAAATAGTTGATTAACAATTTTATAAAATTATTGACAGAGTAATGAAAATGTCTTGAAACGGTGACTATCCCTATTTACTGAGGGGATTTCCGCAGTCTTTCAAGTGATAACAAAGTGAATAAAAAAAATGACATTCAAGCATTTTAAGTGTTCAAATTAACATTTCAGTTTGAAGCGCAGGTATAACTAAATATTTTTGTACGATGCATTAATATCTAATGCGTAATACAAAATCAAAATAAAATAAAAAAATTATTAGAAATAATAATTGCGTTTCGAACGGGAGGTAAAAAAAATCGATCACAGTCGATGATGTGATATGATTAAAGGAAAAGATTGAATTGCGTCAGAGTTATTAAATAAAAAGGTTTATTGTTTTGATTTTTCAAGCTATGTGCATCATTAAAATCAACAGTTGGGAATAATCCTTCAATATACATTGAATCTCATTATTGAGGTATGTATTATCTAATATGTATGTGTGTTAAGCACCACATACGTCCAGTTCCAGTTTAATATGTTGTACTTTGAATTAAAGTTTCAGGACATATGTGCTCATCAATGTACGTAATCACAATATATTATTTAAGCATTTTATTAAGATGAAAATTTTGATTTGTAAAGTTTTAATTCTGTTAAAAAGTAAAACGTATAGTTTAACACTTAATAATAATTAATTTATTGACATGCGTCCAGCAATTTCTCGTGAAATATATTTATCTAGTGTCACGAAATAAAGTTACAACCCTCTGAAATGAGTCAATTAATCAGTTATATACTTGTAAGATCTTGTACTAGTTAGTGGAGTGTAATAAAAACGTAGTTGTTATTCGATCAGAAGTTTATAATTGGTCAGTTGTGTACCATAATGTTTATTAGTTAAAAACTATAACAGCAAATACGAAAGTATAATATATTGTGCAAAAGTGTGTTACTGGATATGTGACGAATAAAATAATTTTTAGTTGTAATGGACAGATAATACAATCTGTCGTTTATTTTATGATTTTCTTTGTATGTGTGTTTAAAGTCTCACTTGGTGCTACATTAGTCTGCCTTCGATCATGTTAGCTTAAGAGTGTAAATTTAATTTGTGAAGCGTTGTATTTTATGCTGCTGCTCATGAACAAGTTGTTACATCAGGATCAGACAGAACCAAGATTGTGCCTAGAAGAGTTTAGTATTCTGACTTCAAATTCTATATCAATCATTTGAGTTGATTGAGCTTCGTTTTGCGTATTTCGCAAACTATGGTTTTCCACATTAACTCCCTTTCGTCGAAAGGTGTTCTCAATATTTAAAAATAATGAAATCATTTTTCTTGTTACGTCGTCGTCACAGTCTCATTTTTGTATGTGTATTTTTCCAGGAACTTTCGGCATTTCTCTGTTTAAAAACTCGATAATTGAATAACGCCAAAAAAAAACAAGACCCATAAAAATAACAAGTGGAATAAGTTATCTGCTTTCAGATATACATCCTAGGGTTACATATAATCCATGAATCAAGTTGGAACTTTTTTCTAAATTTTCTATGAATTTAACTTACCGGTAGTGTTCATATCTTGAGAACAGGCTTCACTGGAAAACATCAGTTCTTTGATTACAGAGAAGATATGTCACGTAATGAGCTTATCTCTGTAATGAACGAAATTAGAAATATCAGTTGCCACGGGTTAAGGTGATTAATAAAAGTGTTCGCCGTCAACATAAGTAAGATAATCATCTTGATCAATTGGAATGTCACTGATCATTGAACCGTTAAACATGATGAGTGATGACTACGGAATTGTTTATAGTGATGATGAGGATGATTCTGACAATTATCAAATTCCCGAAATGCAAGGTGTTCTTAGTAAGTGGACGAATTACATTCACGGATGGCAAAGTAGATTCTTTGTTTTGAAGGATCATAACCTTTCGTACTACAAATCGGAACAGGAGACGGGATTTGGCTGCAGAGGTGCTATAAGTATTTTCAAAGCAACAATCAAGGTGTGTTCTATTTCCATTTCTCTATTTGTCAATAGTTTTTCATTGTTCTCAAGTATACCAATTGTACATATGTAATTAATAGAAACTAAAGCGTTTAGAAACTCACACTAATGTCAGTAATTTTAAACTTGAAAAAATATTTGAGAAAATTTTCAAACCTATGCAATGATTACTTCAGTATTATACCATACTACTATATTGACTGGAATGTAACTTTTTGAAGACATTCTAACATAAGAATCAATCTGTACTTTGAGAATTTCTCATCGACTCGTATCTTCTGCTTTTCAATATAAATCGGGAGAATATATATTCTTGATATAAGATCATACTCTGAAAAGAAAGTCTGAAAATAATAGAATTCCATTTATTTGTATTGTCATAATGTAATGTATATTTTTATGATCTGTCATCACATGTTCCCTGATTACAATTTATCGACATTAATAACTATCGTTACCACTGTTCCTTGAAAAATACTGTTAATATTTAATTATAATGTTTGCTATAACTGAATTTACTGTAAATTGTTAATTTGGAATAAATAGTAAAAATATTTAAACATTCTCAAGTGTAAAATAGACAATTTCTGTATGTCTTGATTAAATTATTAAATTATTTCAACTATTTTTGTTTGGATGTAATGCAACAAAGGTCACTCTTGGTAATTATTATGCAATTACATATTATGCTGATGTTTCGCAACATGGGTACCACGCCCCACATAGAGGAAATTTGAGTGTTTAGGGGCGCAATTGAAAAACAAGCTTGTCTACAGTTTAAAGACCACCAGCTATGATTTAACTTGTACAAAATAAAAAATTTTGGTACCTCAATTTGAAATAAGCATTTGGTTAGTTTTGTGGTTTTATAGAGCGACACTTAAAAGATTGGAGTAATATAAATTACAATTTACTTGGAGAGTATTGTGTTCTATGCATGGTGAAGGAATAGTACATAATGTATTGGGCAATTGTTATGGCATGCACAATGTGTAAAGTTGTCGTCTACTGTAGTCTAGCATGAACTCTGTGTGTTAAATGATATAACACCTTGATTTCATACAAAAGCTTGTAAGGGCGTTTTCTGTACAGTTGGATAGGGTTAGTGATCTCAGATTAAAATAATTACTTTTAGGAAATAATTTAATTTTTTAATATAAAAAATGTGTGTTACATAGAGGGGCATTAGAAAGGCTTGGGTGGGGCTCGGTAAAAAAAGATTGGTATACACTATTATGCCAATCAGTCAATCAATGCTTCATTGTTGCATCCTTACTGAGATATATTATATGTAGTTCATTTAAAGCATGTTCATGTTTTCTAATATGTATATATTTAGTAGGATTTTAATCTGACTTATGTTTTCTATATTTAGCCACATGAATTTGATGAGTGCCGATTTGATGTCTCAGTTAACGACTGTGTGTGGTACTTGCGGGCTGAGACACCTGAAGAAAAGCAGCAGTGGGTTGAAGTACTAGAAGCATACAAGGTATGTCTTACATATGATTTAGATCATTTAATTTTGAGGTTGATATTCTTTACATGTTTGTATTAGTGTTTTTTTTTTAAAAAAATATATTTAATTAGTTTTCACAGTAATGATCATGTGTAACTATTTGAAATTGATATAGTTTACTCTGGTTGGTTTAATAACCAACTTTTATATTGGTGCAGCATTGTTGAGCCATTAATATGGGTAAAGTGTGTGGATGACTATCATATATCATAGTTATGGTCTTGCACATTTTTCTATTCATCATATTCTAATGACTTATCTTTTTGTTTTGATTATTATGGTTACCTAGCTAAATTAGTTTGCAGCTTGGGTAATATATCGTTGACTTATTACTGTCAGTCAGAAGATGCTTCTTAGGTAGTTAATGTTCTATTAGTTACACAACCAGTAGTTGTACTTATTCATAAGAAATCCATTTACTTATAGGAATCTTACAAATAAAGTGAAGACTTAATGATATTGAATGTGAGAAATGTCAAATGCAAAATGTTTTATTCAGGCAGAATCTGGTTATGGAAGTGAGAATAACTTGAAACGCCATGGAAGTGCCATATCATTGACATCTAACACATTGTCTGCTACATCCACATCCAGTTTCAAGAAAGGTAGAGGTAAGTGACACATTTGTTTTCCATAAAAATTGAATGGTTAGGAAAATAAAAGTAATGAAAAAATGTTGTGCATTTTCATTCTTTAAAAATGAATTAATTTTAATGATTATCGACTACACTGGAATGTTTTGATACTGTTTAATTGGTTTTAACTCACTGGTATCATTGGAGTATTATATCCTTGTTATTAAAAAGAGTCATCTTCAGAAATTATTTTTATTGTGTTTTCAGGGCTGAAGGAGAAACTAGCTGAAATTGAAACATTTAAAGACATCCTTTCTCAGCAAATTGAAACTCTACAGAAATATTTTGATTTGTGTGTTGAAAATGCTCCTACAAACAGACTATCTGCAGGTATTTAAATATATTTTCAATTGCACATCTAGAATATGTTTTATGTATCTATATATATATGTATAAAAACTTTATTACATAAAATATATAAAAAATAATTAAAAAAATTAATTGGGCGCCAGCAGATATATAAAATAACAATAATTAGCTCCAGCTTGGTTAATGAAATACTCCTCTACAAGGTAATGTGGGTGGTTTGGTGTCTATTCATAAACTGAGATTAGTTCTGTACTGTGTAAAAAAAATCTTTAACATCTGAAGGCACATTACAGTAATGGCGACCCTTACTTTATCTTGTAGCATCAGCTGACTTGCAGCAGATCACTGGTCTTGTAGCACCCCACGATCTCCTTCTTCGGCCTCACGCAATGGACATCCACACACCAAACTTTTGTTTTCACCGGACAGCCAATTTTTGCACCCTCTCACCTTCCTCACTTCACTTTTAGTCCACTCAGTGTCTCGGGTGTGGAGTATATACCCTTGCTCCCCCCCCCCCCCCAGCGATCCAAAAAAAAGGACAGGTATTGTCTGCTTCTCAGTGCATCTCTGGAGCACGTGCACTTTTAATTTGTTCTGCCGAGACCCTCTCAGGCCCACAGATTAAAGATATATATATATAAAACATGATTTTTAACTGCTAGAACTTTCTTGTTCAATAAAAAGTACAATTAATTTAGATCTCATATTTTGCTGATTTGTATCATATGGCAATATTGTTTCAGCAAATTCTCAATCCAATGTAGATGTGCTTAAACCATTGCATGAAGCAGGCACATCTCAAAATGAAGCAAAAGGTAATTTTTAAACCGTATTATTTAAAATTTTCTGAGGTACAACGATTTTAAATTGTTTCTTTGAATCAAAGTACCGGGGTGGAAAATTTTTGACTGGACCAGGAATCGAACCTGGGATTTCCACTTTCTGGGTGGAAGCCCTACCAACTGAAACACCCATGCCCATTCCAGGTCCGGTGTGAAATTCCTTTATCCATTTGACCTGATGGTTAACATTTTTCCATCCTGGTACTTTAATTTAATTTAATTTCATGGCCTCTATGGCGTGAGCTTGTGAAAGCTTACTATCGATTATCTTACTGAAAATTGATTTTTTTTCTTGATGTTTCTTTGTTTACTATATGAACATTTTTGTCCTATTATATTTTCCCTTAAATCTATGAATTCATACTTTAAAAATGAACTGTTTGTTTTCAGACTTACCTGTATTTTTACATTATAAAGTGGATGATTTTAATTTACAGAAACTGATTCACTTGCAATAGATTTCAAAGGTGAAGCATTCACATTCAAAGCCACTGCTGCTGGAGTGTTGGCGACATTGCAACATTGTGTTGAGCTTGTGGGGCAACGGGAGGAAATTTGGCGACGTCGGTTGGAGCGGGAAATTGAGAAGAGGCGTAAAGCCGAGGAACAAGCCCGTGCTGCAATTAACAACCGTCTTGTTGTACATAGTAGTCCTGATTTTGAAGTAAGGTCTAATTTCTAATCAAATGAAAATTGTTATAAATGTAAAAGCTGTTTTCTTTTTAAAATCATTATTTTATCTTCTTTTAATGAAAATGTATTTATGCTTTTAATTAACAAATGTTTAGGGACATATGGAAAAATTACAGGATACATTATTTGAAAATTTATTGTTACTTTATTGTTGAGAACAAATATATTATTATGTATTAACATTAACGATTAACCACCGCAGGTTGTAAAATAAAATTTCTGTTGTCTATTTCCTGTATTACTAAAAAGCTGAGTAAATGTGTTTTTAAAATAACTACAATTTAACATTTACTCTGTGTGTGATTTGTAAATTTGTTGAGAAGTATTTTGGCTACAGTTCATTAATATCTATACAAACTATACAGACATGTTTTTTTACCTATATTGTTAGCTGCTACTTAAAACAATCAAAATTAATTTCAAGTTACAAATAATTATAAGAAATTTAAAAATTTGGGTAAAATATATGTAAATTATACCAAACATTTTTTTATTTCTCTACGAACAATTTTTGTTTAACTTTTTAGAACAACCTTTCAGTTTTATGCATGAACTGAAGTACTTTAAGTCTGTGTTTTTTGCCTTTCGTTGTGTTAATTTTGTTACCATGAGGAAGTTATCAGCAGTTGACCTTTGATAAGCAAATACTCTAAGGACATTGTCCTCCTTTCAAGTAAGTTTCTGTGTCAACTGCTGAGCCTTTCTTATCTTCAACTGTTTAGCATGAAAATAGAATCATGCAGTTGGTTAGTTGGTGCATATTTATGGTGTAAGTAACAGTTGCTAGAAATAAGGCTGTCCATCACATATTTTAGAAAAATAATTTTAGTTCATTATGTGTTGTATACTTAAAATTTGTTTAAATATTTTGAAGTAAGTTTATTATTTCAATAGAAGTGTGTATTTTTCATATACATATATATAACATTTCTTTAAAATATAAGGAAGCATCCTAATTCTAAAAATAATGCATGCAATTATTTTATAAATTGATTCTATATTATGTAATGGTTTCATAAAGTAATATTAATTTATTGTTCCTAATAAACTTTTTTTTAGAAATTACATTTTCATTTTAAGAAAAATATTAAGATTTATTATGTTTATTTGATATATGAATTCATGAGATATAGTCACATTATTAATTTAGCTTGCCATATTGTTACTCAAGGACAATATAATTTGGTCATATTTGACAAATGTTTATAAATGTTATTAAGTTACTTTCTAACATCAGAATCCTTTAGTTACCAACAAGTAACCTAAAGGTAGAATCTAAAAATATTTATAGCAGGATTTGAAAATGAATTTTAAATGCTCATAATTATTTTATTAAAGAAATATATATTTGTTAATGAAGATGTTTATAGTCCATTTGTAATGGTTCATTTTTTATTTAAACTACACATACTGAACTTGATTGTCATCTTCCATCTCTTTGGTATATTCTTATGCTGCATGGTTCTTGAATTATCTCACATTTTTATGCTATATTGATAAATTTTAGGAAGGTCCTCACAGTACTTTAAATGATGAAGAATTCTATGATGCTGTCGAGACTGGACTGGACAAAATGGAGGAGGAAGCAGAATTTCGTGAGCGTCTCAAAAGCAAACAAAGCACAAAAGCTTCTCTGTCAAAAGTATCTCAGCACAAATTGTGGCCAGAGGTAGCATTTTGGAATTTTCTTATTTTTACCTGAACCGTAATTGTTCCGTTTCCAAACTTTTATAACCTTATTGTGAATTTTGTTCTAGATTGAAAAAGTTACTACAGATCAATTACATCATGCTCGACTTGATGTGGGTGAAGGAGGGTGGCAGCTATTTGCAGAAGATGGCGAAATGAAAATGTACAAACGGGAGGAAGAGTCAGATGGTATGGTCGTTGACCCACTTAAAGCTTGCCATGTTGTGAAAGGCATAACTGGTCATGAAATGTGCCACTACTTTTTCTCTCCTCAATACCGCACTGAATGGGAAAGTAAGTGAAATGAATCGGTGGTGTTTTAATAAACATTTTTATTATATTGAAACCTTAAAATTTTTAGAATAATTCTATTGGCATAATACTTATAATCTGTTCAAATTTAGAAACGCTCGGCATTTAGTACCAAACTTCCCTAGTTTGGTACTAAAGGCCGAGCGCTTCTTAAGGGAATAAATTTTATTCCTCTAAGGAGAGTTCTGATTGCTATTCTGTTTTCCCTGAAGGTAAACAGATTTTTATTCCACTCTTTGATCACGGAAAACCTGAACTATAATAACTTTCAATATTAATATACCATTGTAAAAATTCAAATCCTATATTTACAGCTTATGCCACCTTATCGGGTATCTGTTTAAATTTATTTGTAAAATATTTATATTGTTTAGTTTTTTATTTTGTAATGAATGAATAAAGAAATTTTACATTTCATCTTGTGAATGTGCTGTAAGAAAGGAGTAATAATATGACACCACAGCTTTTGTAACACATTTATGGATTAATTTTTGTTGCACTGCTGATATTAGAAATCTTTTCTTGTTTCGCTATGGAAGGTACATTGGAGCAGATGACAGTTTTGGAAAAGATTGCTGATGACACATTAGTCTTCCTGCAAGTTCATAAACGTATTTGGCCTGCCTCGCAAAGGGATGCACTTTTCTGGTCACACATCAGGAGAGTTCCAGATGACAAGGATAGGGATGGACAAGATATATGGATTGTGTGCAACCAGTCTACAGACAGCCCTGACTTTCCTGTGAGTTCATTTGTTATTAACAAATTCATTTTATTTTGGACCTTCATGTTATTGTCAAGAAAAGTCTAGGCACTAAGTAAAACATATTCACCTCAAACCCCTGAGCACACAACATGGTAACACCAGTTTTTATTCTGTACTTTCTTTAAATCATTTTAGTCTTTAATTTGAGCATGCATTTTTCTAAATGAAACATTTTCATATGTTGATATTTATTACATAAGTATGTAAGGTTTATCAATCCGTATGACCTTTTAAATGGGTCTAGAATACTTTTTAAAAATCATTTTGTTTTTTCTAATACACACAATTGGTGATAGGAAAAGAAGAAAGAAAATATAACTTTATCTCATTAGAAATATTGGATTTAAATGGTTAAGTGTGGCCAAATAATGAGTTGAATACAAAAGATTGCTGATGACGCATTAGTCTTCCTGCAAGTTCATAAACTTATTTGGCCTGTCTCGCAAAGGGAATTTATAATTTTGTTTAATGTGTCTTAATTTCAGTCCAACACAAGTAAATGTGTCCGGGTCTACTTGACAGTATGCATGGTGTGTCAGACGTTGATAGATCCTCCTAAAGATGGGGCTCCTATAACAAGGGACAACATTGTGTGCAAGATAACATACTGTTCTGTAGGTGAGTGCAGCAGCTGTGTAAACTCTTATTATTTTAAGAGTAGAAACAGTATTATTTTAAAGAAATTCTCAAACATTTCACTAAGTGTGTCCCATTTGTTGTTTTACATTTATCTTTCCAGTAAGCAAAGAGGAAACTAATTTATTAAGATCAACGGTTTCTGAAATGTAATTAAAGGGCCTTGGCTTGATCCATTGCCATTAAAATTATTCTTTCAAAATATTGTTTATCCTTGAATACAGGGGTAGAATGTGAATGAGTATGTTCAATAAATAGTTCTCGGTATTCACACGGGTTTTGCATATTTATATTTACACACAACGTTTCGACGACTAAAAGCTCTGTCGTCATCTTCTAGGCGAAGTAGGTGACGACAGAGCTTTTAGTCGTTGAAACGTTGCGTGTAAATATAAATATGCAAAACCCGTGTGAATACCGAGAACTATTTATTAAACAACTACACCACGAAAGACTTCAATCTTCGATAATGAAGTATGTTGTCTATTTTGTTTTTGTATTGGTATGATGCGTAGTTGATCATATTGATATAACAAACAATTGAATACCGTTTTGTTTGAATGCACTGAATATCTATTCCTTACTTAAATATTTCTGTTTCGATCCCATGAAAAATAACATCTCTTGGATTAGTTTTGGTTTACTGTTTACTGTAAACTCATCATAATGCTATAGAATTTAAACCAAAGGAAGACTCAAAATTAATTTCCCTGTTGCGTAAATCATAGGAAAATTGTAGCGTTTTTTTAATGTACAATAATGATAAATTACTCATTTGTTGGGTTATAATAACTATCTTGTGTTAAAAATTATATCTAATAATATTCTTTATTTTGATAATCTATTTCTCAAATATGAAAATTTCATAATTATGCAATAAATCTATATAATGGGACAACTTACCACTGTAGAATATTAAAATAAAAATTGGTTATCATCAGATACTAGAGATAATTTCATAGTACTAATGATCATACTCATGCTTCTGTCCAAGTTGGCATCCAAATATTTTTGTTAAAGTGGTTAGTAAAATTATTTTCACCATGCTTATATTTGAAAGTATGGGTTGGTATGTAAATCTAGATTATATGGGAACTTCGTAATTCCATTCATTGTTTTCAGTGAACCCAGGAGGTTGGGCACCAGCTTCTGTATTGAGAGCTGTATACAAAAGGGAGTATCCTAAGTTCCTGAAACGCTTCACGGCATACGTCATTGACCAGTGCAAGGACAAACCTATTCTGTTTTAACTATACAAGCACAGCTAAAGTTTTTTTGTATACTTATTGCCATAGGACCTTCTTCCACCAGTGGATGACTGAAGTTCATGTATTTGATTCAAAATGTTATTAACAGTTGCAAGTATATAAAATGAAACTTGAATGAAAGTATAGTATGTTTGGTATGTAATATATGCATTTATTACTTGTTTAAAATATTTTTGTACACACTTTCCTAGTCTTTTTCAAGCTCTGTAGGCATCACCTGTGGTCCGAGTCCAGAAATAAAATATATTTGTGTTTGTGTTGACATATGTTTTCATACACACCTGAGTGTACCAAAGTTACCGAGTGTTTTTAATGTGAATTTCTCAAACTTGTTTGGTCATATACTTTCTATTGTCAATGTTCCTAAACAGTTTTCTATGGCTATAAGTATATCTATATTATAGGGAGAGTATATTTGAGTGTCCATTTCTCTTCATAGTTACAATTTTTGTGAAATGCATATTCATTTGTTGTGTGCCTTGGAAACTAGTTTACAGAATCTTGAATATATATTTTTGTTTAGAAAAGTGATATTGTAAATAAGCTCTGCATATTTGATAACTGATTTTTCCAAATAGTTTAAGCACTATAGTTTGGAATCTCCTTGTTACATGAAATTTGCCACCCTAAGTAAGATTGTTGCTATTGATTTATGAATTTATTGAAGAAAAAGACTGCTGTATTTTTGCTCTATATTTCAAGTATATATATATATATATATAAATAAATAATTTACTGAAAGCTGTAGTTTTGACTTGAATTACCTACACTCATTCTCTCATCCTCTGTTGTTTAATTTAATTAGTTTAGGACTTTAGCTTCTTACAAGGAGCGTTAAGTACATGAAATCCCTACCTCTATATGACATACAATTGAGATATTTTAATAAAGAAAACAAACCAAATTGCTACCTAGGGTTACTTTGTAAATTAAATATGCCAACAGTACAAGAAAAGTAAAATTAATTTTATGGATTGGTTGCTGAATATAATTTCATGATTATTGAGAATAATCTTTTATAGTCGCTAAATGTATTTATTTTCACTCTTTCATGGTCTGGAGCTTTCAGCCTATAGCCAGGTCATATTTATCTGGATTTGTGTTTTCTTGGCTATAAATCTACACGTCATCGTAAAAATAGACATTCGGCAATTCTACTCACATTGTTTGCATGTACTGCAATGGCATCGATGTGTCGTTTTAATCCAATTTTTATTTATTAAATTTATATTTATCAGTCTTCCTCAAGAGTATTTCTATTATATTTTAATCAATATACTTTTGCAAAAATAAAGTTGTTTGAGTTAATTAATTTTGGCAACCCACATATATTGTACCGAAAATACAACCCAGTGGAACTCCAACTCAAGTAGACGTTTTCTCATGTGAGCTATTTAATGTGACACTCTGATTTCTGCCGGATAAGTAAGGACTAAATCATAAATGATACATATTAATATTTGTGTCTCTTTACAGTCAATTGCTTTAAAGGATCACATAATATTGGGTATCATTTATCATTAAATTTCTCTAATTTTTATACTAAAATGCCTTTTTTGTTTTAAAATCCCAAACTGAGAGACGGAAAGTAATTTGCTTTTATTTAACTAATTAAGTACCCTATTGGATATTGCTGCCTCAAAGATTTATGGTGGTGATAGATATCAACCTCATCTATGCATCTAAGCAATACCTTATTTGTAGACTTTGTGTGTTGGAAATTCACAAATAATTGGAAGAAGCTAGAGATGAACGAGAGAGACATTTTTTATTAAAAAAGTTGCCTACAAGTTAAAAAGAAGATATAATTCCCGTTGCGGGTTGAAGTTGTAATGAATATGTATTTAATGTAATATCGTCGCTCTTTTCAGAAGCGCCATGATATTCGTGTACCAGTGTAGTCACAATGCTTTCTTCTTAATTATATCAGAGATGGAAGATAAAATTTCCATTTCCCTGAGTTAAAGAGTTAGGCGTTGTTTCCTAGAAAACAATGCAAGTGTTTGGAACCTTTTCTTTTTTTAGACAATTGTTTGCAAACATGATACTTTTATAATACCTGTCTGTTTTGCTGATATTTCATACTTTCTCTTTTCGTAATTCACGATTAAATAAATATATGATAGAAATCTGGTAAATTATCTCTGCATAGAACATGCCAATGTTTAGGTACAATGTCTCTTGAAATGAATGATAGAGTAGTTTAATTAAACTGAGGATTAGGTACAACTGAACTTTGTCATTTAATTAATTGATATAATCCATTTTACAATTTGGGCATTGTTATGAAATTACATATTCTTTATCTTACAGATGATATTAAATGAGTATGGCACAATTATGTCGATGGGGCAAAGAACAGAACTGCCAATCACTGTGTTTGTGAATGTTTGACAAACCACACCAATACTAATTTATTTTGCATCAAGCATCAAATGAAAAATAATTGATTAGTGAATTAGGAAGTACAACATTTCTGGGGTTTTTTAATATAAAATAAATAAATTATGGGAAACAAATATCATATAAATAATTAAATAAAGGAACTAAGCACAGAAGGCTACTCAGAATTATATTAAATTATTATGATACATAAAATTGTATATTGAGTCGGTGCACAAGTTCCTGATGTTCCTCATAGGATTGGAACCACATTGTAAAGCCTCTGTTTTTTGTTATTCAATTGGAGTTTGATTGTTGCGATCAGGAGTTTGCATGTTGTTATGAGATCCGTTTGGTCAATTTAAAGACTGTAATCAGTATAGACGTGTCAAGTAGAGGAAAATGAACACTTCCGACTCAATTTACTCTTCGAGTTTGATCGAGGATCTGCAGTTCTTATCCGACGGGAGGCGATTTGACCTTGAAGCTATTCCCTGTGCCGTCGAATCAAACTCATGCGGAATTTGTAGATAATTCAAATTGTAAACTTGTATCAGTTATTTCATGTAAGTGTAAATTACATTTAAAACTATGTAATACAAATGCTAATTTAAATTCTTTTTGCTAGGAAATTAATTAAACGTTAAGAATCCTATATTATTTTCCACATATTTCAATCTTTGCTTCTCCTAAGAAGTTGAACTAATCTAATACACTTGCCATTTGTTTATTCCATGGAATTCTTACTGTTAAATTTGGTGCCATGGCTACATACTGAAATATTTTAAAGACCTGAAGAAAAACGAATTGGGAAGAAAGGCCAAGGGGTCTTCTTCATATTAAGAATCCAGTGGCACATTTCATTTCCAGAGCTTGGTATTTTTGCAATGTTCTCCTGTGCGATTCGATATATTAACGACATCGAGCGTCAAGTGACAACCTTTCTAATTGATACGAACGTTCTGTGGTGGATCAATAAAGGGAAATAAAATTTTTCATTTTTTATTTCGCCGTTTCTTTCTTCTTCAGGTTTGCGTGAAAAGAAAAACTAAAGTTTTCTTATCTCTGCTGCATACTTCTTTAGCGTTTTACTGTCAGATGATTCGAGACCCCCCCCCCCCTTCCTTTTCGCTCGCTCGACTCATCAATCTAGAAGATAGCTACTGAATATCAATCGGGGCTGTTAAAAAATGAGATATCGACCACATGCGTCATTATTCATATGTAGATTTTATTAGGGGAAGATTTATACGAAATCTGTAACCTTATCCAACAAGAAAGTTGAGTTCGGCTGAGGAAGAGAGAGAGAGAGACAAAGCGAATGTAAATCAATATTGATGCAGATTTGTGATCAGAATACAACAGAAAAAAAAAGGAAGAAGAAGAAGAGCGTGGGTGGATGGATTCTTGGTTAATGAAATTCCAAACTTGTCGTCGAAACGTCGAAATATCGGGATATATTAATTAATATTAATAGATTAAAATTTTAGAAGTGCAGGTTTGACTAATTTTTATAAAGAACGAGTCATTTATTATGAAATAAGACTTTGTTATTTGAAGATTCTTGGTTGGTGAAATTCCAAACTTGTCGTCGAAACGTCGAAATATCGGGATATATTAATTAATATTAATAGATTAAGATTTTAGAAGTGCAGGTTTGAGTAATTTTTATAAAGAACGAGTCATTTATTATGAAATAAGACTTTGTTATTTTTAGTTTCTTGGTTGGTGAAATTCCAAACTTGTTGCCGAAACGTCGAAATATTGCGATATATTAATTAATATTAATAGATTAAGATTTTAGAAGTGCAGGTTTGAGTAATTTTTATAAAGAACGTGTCATTTATTATGAAATAAGACTTTGTTATTTTTAGTTTCTTGGTTGGTGAAATTCCAAACTTGTCGTCGAAACGTCGAAATATTACGATATATTAATTAATATTAATAGATTAAGATTTTAGAAGTGCAGGTTTGAGTAATTTTTATAAAGAACGTGTCATTTATTATGAAATAAGACTTTGTTATTTTTAGTTTCTTGGTTGGTGAAATTCCAAACTTGTCGTCGAAACGTCGTAATAATACGATATATTAATTAATATTAATCGATTAAGATTTTAAAAAGTGCAGGTTTGAGTAATTTTTATAAAGAACGAGTCATTTATTATGAAATAAGACTTTGTTATTTTTAGTTTCTTGGTTGGTGAAATTCCAAACTTGTTGCCGAAACGTCGAAATATTGCGATATATTAATTAATATTAATAGATTAAGATTTTAGAAGTGCAGGTTTGAGTAATTTTTATAAAGAACGTGTCATTTATTATGAAATAAGACTTTGTTATTTTTAGTTTCATGGTTGGTGAAATTCCAAACTTGTCGTCGAAACGTCGTAATATTACGATATATTAATTAATATTAATAGATTAAGATTTTAGAAGTGCAGGTTTGAGTAATTTTTATAAAGAACGTGTCATTTATTATGAAATAAGACTTTGTTATTTTTAGTTTCTTGGTTGGTGAAATTCCAAACTTGTTGCCGAAACGTCGAAATATTGCGATATATTAATTAATATTAATAGATTAAGATTTTAGAAGTGCAGGTTTGAGTAATTTTTATAAAGAACGTGTCATTTATTATGAAATAAGACTTTGTTATTTTTAGTTTCATGGTTGGTGAAATTCCAAACTTGTTGCCGAAACGTCGTAATATTGCGATATATTAATTAATATTAATCGATTAAGATTTTAAAAAGTGCAGGTTTGAGTAATTTTTATAAAGAACGAGTCATTTATTATGAAATAAGACTTTGTTATTTTTAGTTTCTTGGTTGGTGAAATTCCAAACTTGTTGCCGAAACGTCGAAATATTGCGATATATTAATTAATATTAATAGATTAAGATTTTAGAAGTGCAGGTTTGAGTAATTTTTATAAAGAACGTGTCATTTATTATGAAATAAGACTTTGTTATTTTTAGTTTCTTGGTTGGTGAAATTCCAAACTTGTTGCCGAAACGTCGAAATATTGCGATATATTAATTAATATTAATAGATTAAGATTTTAGAAGTGCAGGTTTGAGTAATTTTTATAAAGAACGTGTCATTTATTATGAAATAAGACTTTGTTATTTTTAGTTTCTTGGTTGGTGAAATTCCAAACTTGTCGTCGAAACGTCGTAATAATACGATATATTAATTAATATTAATCGATTAAGATTTTAAAAAGTGCAGGTTTGAGTAATTTTTATAAAGAACGAGTCATTTATTATGAAATAAGACTTTGTTATTTTTAGTTTCTTGGTTGGTGAAATTCCAAACTTGTTGCCGAAACGTCGAAATATTGCGATATATTAATTAATATTAATAGATTAAGATTTTAGAAGTGCAGGTTTGAGTAATTTTTATAAAGAACGTGTCATTTATTATGAAATAAGACTTTGTTATTTTTAGTTTCTTGGTTGGTGAAATTCCAAACTTGTTGCCGAAACGTCGAAATATTGCGATATATTAATTAATATTAATAGATTAAGATTTTAGAAGTGCAGGTTTGAGTAATTTTTATAAAGAACGTGTCATTTATTATGAAATAAGACTTTGTTATTTTTAGTTTCTTGGTTGGTGAAATTCCAAACTTGTCGTCGAAACGTCGTAATAATACGATATATTAATTAATATTAATCGATTAAGATTTTAGAAGTGCAGGTTTGAGTAATTTTTATAAAGAACGTGTCATTTATTATGAAATAAGACTTTGTTATTTTTAGTTTCTTGGTTGGTGAAATTCCAAACTTGTTGCCGAAACGTCGAAATATTGCGATATATTAATTAATATTAATAGATTAAGATTTTAGAAGTGCAGGTTTGAGTAATTTTTATAAAGAACGTGTCATTTATTATGAAATAAGACTTTGTTATTTTTAGTTTCTTGGTTGGTGAAATTCCAAACTTGTCGTCGAAACGTCGTAATATTACGATATATTAATTAATATTAATAGATTAAGATTTTAGAAGTGCAGGTTTGAGTAATTTTTATAAAGAACGTGTCATTTATTATGAAATAAGACTTTGTTATTTTTAGTTTCTTGGTTGGTGAAATTCCAAACTTGTCGTCGAAACGTCGTAATAATACGATATATTAATTAATATTAATCGATTAAGATTTTAAAAAGTGCAGGTTTGAGTAATTTTTATAAAGAACGTGTCATTTATTATGAAATAAGACTTTGTTATTTTTAGTTTCTTGGTTGGTGAAATTCCAAACTTGTCGTCGAAACGTCGTAATAATACGATATATTAATTAATATTAATCGATTAAGATTTTAAAAAGTGCAGGTTTGAGTAATTTTTATAAAGAACGAGTCATTTATTATGAAATAAGACTTTGTTATTTTTAGTTTCTTGGTTGGTGAAATTCCAAACTTGTTGCCGAAACGTCGAAATATTGCGATATATTAATTAATATTAATAGATTAAGATTTTAGAAGTGCAGGTTTGAGTAATTTTTATAAAGAACGTGTCATTTATTATGAAATAAGACTTTGTTATTTTTAGTTTCATGGTTGGTGAAATTCCAAACTTGTCGTCGAAACGTCGTAATATTACGATATATTAATTAATATTAATAGATTAAGATTTTAGAAGTGCAGGTTTGAGTAATTTTTATAAAGAACGTGTCATTTATTATGAAATAAGACTTTGTTATTTTTAGTTTCTTGGTTGGTGAAATTCCAAACTTGTCGTCGAAACGTCGTAATATTACGATATATTAATTAATATTAATAGATTAAGATTTTAGAAGTGCAGGTTTGAGTAATTTTTATAAAGAACGTGTCATTTATTATGAAATAAGACTTTGTTATTTTTAGTTTCTTGGTTGGTGAAATTCCAAACTTGTCGTCGAAACGTCGAAATATTACGATATATTAATTAATATTAATAGATTAAGATTTTAGAAGTGCAGGTTTGAGTAATTTTTATAAAGAACGTGTCATTTATTATGAAATAAGACTTTGTTATTTTTAGTTTCTTGGTTGGTGAAATTCCAAACTTGTTGCCGAAACGTCGAAATATTACGATATATTAATTAATATTAATAGATTAAGATTTTAGAAGTGCAGGTTTGAGTAATTTTTATAAAGAACGTGTCATTTATTATGAAATAAGACTTTGTTATTTTTAGTTTCTTGGTTGGTGAAATTCCAAACTTGTCGTCGAAACGTCGTAATATTGCGATATATTAATTAATATTAATAGATTAAGATTTTAGAAGTGCAGGTTTGAGTAATTTTTATAAAGAAAGTGTCATTTATTATGAAATAAGACTTTGTTATTTTTAGTTTCTTGGTTGGTGAAATTCCAAACTTGTCGTCGAAACGTCGTAATATTACGATATATTAATTAATATTAATAGATTAAGATTTTAGAAGTGCAGGTTTGAGTAATTTTTATAAAGAACGTGTCATTTATTATGAAATAAGACTTTGTTGTTTTTAGTTTCATGGTTGGTGAAATTCCAAACTTGTCGTCGAAACGTCGTAATATTACGATATATTAATTAATATTAATAGATTAAGATTTTAGAAGTGCAGGTTTGAGTAATTTTTATAAAGAACGTGTCATTTATTATGAAATAAGACTTTGTTATTTTTAGTTTCTTGGTTGGTGAAATTCCAAACTTGTCGTCGAAACGTCGAAATATTGCGATATATTAATTAATATTAATAGATTAAGATTTTAGAAGTGCAGGTTTGAGTAATTTTTATAAAGAAAGTGTCATTTATTATGAAATAAGACTTTGTTATTTTTAGTTTCTTGGTTGGTGAAATTCCAAACTTGTCGTCGAAACGTCGTAATATTACGATATATTAATTAATATTAATAGATTAAGATTTTAGAAGTGCAGGTTTGAGTAATTTTTATAAAGAACGTGTCATTTATTATGAAATAAGACTTTGTTATTTTTAGTTTCTTGGTTGGTGAAATTCCAAACTTGTTGCCGAAACGTCGAAATATTACGATATATTAATTAATATTAATAGATTAAGATTTTAGAAGTGCAGGTTTGAGTAATTTTTATAAAGAACGTGTCATTTATTATGAAATAAGACTTTGTTATTTTTAGTTTCTTGGTTGGTGAAATTCCATACTTGTCGTCGAAACGTCGTAATATTGCGATATATTAATTAATATTAATAGATTAAGATTTTAGAAGTGCAGGTTTGAGTAATTTTTATAAAGAAAGTGTCATTTATTATGAAATAAGACTTTGTTATTTTTAGTTTCTTGGTTGGTGAAATTCCAAACTTGTCGTCGAAACGTCGTAATATTACGATATATTAATTAATATTAATAGATTAAGATTTTAGAAGTGCAGGTTTGAGTAATTTTTATAAAGAACGTGTCATTTATTATGAAATAAGACTTTGTTGTTTTTAGTTTCATGGTTGGTGAAATTCCAAACTTGTCGTCGAAACGTCGTAATATTACGATATATTAATTAATATTAATAGATTAAGATTTTAGAAGTGCAGGTTTGAGTAATTTTTATAAAGAACGTGTCATTTATTATGAAATAAGACTTTGTTGTTTTTAGTTTCATGGTTGGTGAAATTCCAAACTTGTCGTCGAAACGTCGTAATATTACGATATATTAATTAATATTAATAGATTAAGATTTTAGAAGTGCAGGTTTGAGTAATTTTTATAAAGAAAGTGTCATTTATTATGAAATAAGACTTTGTTGTTTTTAGTTTCATGGTTGGTGAAATTCCAAACTTGTCGTCGAAACGTCGTAATATTACGATATATTAATTAATATTAATAGATTAAGATTTTAGAAGTGCAGGTTTGAGTAATTTTTATAAAGAACGTGTCATTTATTATGAAATAAGACTTTGTTGTTTTTAGTTTCATGGTTGGTGAAATTCCAAACTTGTCGTCGAAACGTCGTAATATTACGATATATTAATTAATATTAATAGATTAAGATTTTAGAAGTGCAGGTTTGAGTAATTTTTATAAAGAAAGTGTCATTTATTATGAAATAAGACTTTGTTATTTTTAGTTTCTTGGTTGGTGAAATTCCAAACTTGTCGTCGAAACGTCGTAATATTACGATATATTAATTAATATTAATAGATTAAGATTTTAGAAGTGCAGGTTTGAGTAATTTTTATAAAGAACGTGTCATTTATTATGAAATAAGACTTTGTTGTTTTTAGTTTCATGGTTGGTGAAATTCCAAACTTGTCGTCGAAACGTCGTAATATTACGATATATTAATTAATATTAATAGATTAAGATTTTAGAAGTGCAGGTTTGAGTAATTTTTATAAAGAAAGTGTCATTTATTATGAAATAAGACTTTGTTGTTTTTAGTTTCATGGTTGGTGAAATTCCAAACTTGTCGTCGAAACGTCGTAATATTACGATATATTAATTAATATTAATAGATTAAGATTTTAGAAGTGCAGGTTTGAGTAATTTTTATAAAGAAAGTGTCATTTATTATGAAATAAGACTTTGTTGTTTTTAGTTTCATGGTTGGTGAAATTCCAAACTTGTCGTCGAAACGTCGTAATATTACGATATATTAATTAATATTAATAGATTAAGATTTTAGAAGTGCAGGTTTGAGTAATTTTTATAAAGAACGTGTCATTTATTATGAAATAAGACTTTGTTATTTTTAGATTCTTGGTTGGTGAAATTCCAAACTTGTCGTCGAAACGTCGAAATATTGCGATATATTAATTAATATTAATAGATTAAGATTTTAGAAGTGCAGGTTTGAGTAATTTTTATAAAGAAAGTGTCATTTATTATGAAATAAGACTTTGTTATTTTTAGTTTCTTGGTTGGTGAAATTCCAAACTTGTCGTCGAAACGTCGAAATATTGCGATATATTAATTAATATTAATAGATTAAGATTTTAGAAGTGCAGGTTTGAGTAATTTTTATAAAGAAAGTGTCATTTATTATGAAATAAGACTTTGTTATTTTTAGTTTCTTGGTTGGTGAAATTCCAAACTTGTCGTCGAAACGTCGTAATATTACGATATATTAATTAATATTAATAGATTAAGATTTTAGAAGTGCAGGTTTGAGTAATTTTTATAAAGAACGTGTCATTTATTATGAAATAAGACTTTGTTATTTTTAGATTCTTGGTTGGTGAAATTCCAAACTTGTCGTCGAAACGTCGTAATATTACGATATATTAATTAATATTAATAGATTAAGATTTTAGAAGTGCAGGTTTGAGTAATTTTTATAAAGAACGTGTCATTTATTATGAAATAAGACTTTGTTATTTTTAGATTCTTGGTTGGTGAAATTCCAAACTTGTCGTCGAAACGTCGTAATATTACGATATATTAATTAATATTAATAGATTAAGATTTTAGAAGTGCAGGTTTGAGTAATTTTTATAAAGAACGTGTCATTTATTATGAAATAAGACTTTGTTATTTTTAGATTCTTGGTTGGTGAAATTCCAAACTTGTCGTCGAAACGTCGTAATATTACGATATATTAATTAATATTAATAGATTAAGATTTTAGAAGTGCAGGTTTGAGTAATTTTTATAAAGAACGTGTCATTTATTATGAAATAAGACTTTGTTATTTTTAGATTCTTGGTTGGTGAAATTCCAAACTTGTCGTCGAAACGTCGTAATATTACGATATATTAATTAATATTAATAGATTAAGATTTTAGAAGTGCAGGTTTGAGTAATTTTTATAAAGAACGTGTCATTTATTATGAAATAAGACTTTGTTATTTTTAGATTCTTGGTTGGTGAAATTCCAAACTTGTCGTCGAAACGTCGTAATATTACGATATATTAATTAATATTAATAGATTAAGATTTTAGAAGTGCAGGTTTGAGTAATTTTTATAAAGAACGTGTCATTTATTATGAAATAAGACTTTGTTATTTTTAGATTCTTGGTAGGTGAAATTCCAAACTTGTCGTCGAAACGTCGTAATATTACGATATATTAATTAATATTAATAGATTAAGATTTTAGAAGTGCAGGTTTGAGTAATTTTTATAAAGAACGTGTCATTTATTATGAAATAAGACTTTGTTGTTTTTAGTTTCATGGTTGGTGAAATTCCAAACTTGTCGTCGAAACGTCGTAATATTACGATATATTAATTAATATTAATAGATTAAGATTTTAGAAGTGCAGGTTTGAGTAATTTTTATAAAGAACGTGTCATTTATTATGAAATAAGACTTTGTTATTTTTAGATTCTTGGTTGGTGAAATTCCAAACTTGTCGTCGAAACGTCGTAATATTACGATATATTAATTAATATTAATAGATTAAGATTTTAGAAGTGCAGGTTTGAGTAATTTTTATAAAGAACGTGTCATTTATTATGAAATAAGACTTTGTTATTTTTAGATTCTTGGTTGGTGAAATTCCAAACTTGTCGTCGAAACGTCGAAATATTACGATATATTAATTAATATTAATAGATTAAGATTTTAGAAGTGCAGGTTTGAGTAATTTTTATAAAGAACGTGTCATTTATTATGAAATAAGACTTTGTTATTTGAAGATTCTTGGTTGGTGAAATTCCAAACTTGTCGTCGAAACGTCGAAATATTACGATATATTAATTAATATTAATAGATTAAGATTTTAGAAGTGCAGGTTTGAGTAATTTTTATAAAGAACGTGTCATTTATTATGAAATAAGACTTTGTTGTTTTTAGTTTCATGGTTGGTGAAATTCCAAACTTGTCGTCGAAACGTCGTAATATTACGATATATTAATTAATATTAATAGATTAAGATTTTAGAAGTGCAGGTTTGAGTAATTTTTATAAAGAACGTGTCATTTATTATGAAATAAGACTTTGTTATTTTTAGATTCTTGGTTGGTGAAATTCCAAACTTGTCGTCGAAACGTCGTAATATTACGATATATTAATTAATATTAATAGATTAAGATTTTAGAAGTGCAGGTTTGAGTAATTTTTATAAAGAACGTGTCATTTATTATGAAATAAGACTTTGTTGTTTTTAGTTTCATGGTTGGTGAAATTCCAAACTTGTCGTCGAAACGTCGTAATATTACGATATATTAATTAATATTAATAGATTAAGATTTTAGAAGTGCAGGTTTGAGTAATTTTTATAAAGAACGTGTCATTTATTATGAAATAAGACTTTGTTATTTTTAGATTCTTGGTTGGTGAAATTCCAAACTTGTCGTCGAAACGTCGTAATATTACGATATATTAATTAATATTAATAGATTAAGATTTTAGAAGTGCAGGTTTGAGTAATTTTTATAAAGAACGTGTCATTTATTATGAAATAAGACTTTGTTATTTTTAGATTCTTGGTTGGTGAAATTCCAAACTTGTCGTCGAAACGTCGTAATATTACGATATATTAATTAATATTAATAGATTAAGATTTTAGAAGTGCAGGTTTGAGTAATTTTTATAAAGAACGTGTCATTTATTATGAAATAAGACTTTGTTATTTTTAGATTCTTGGTTGGTGAAATTCCAAACTTGTCGTCGAAACGTCGTAATATTACGATATATTAATTAATATTAATAGATTAAGATTTTAGAAGTGCAGGTTTGAGTAATTTTTATAAAGAACGTGTCATTTATTATGAAATAAGACTTTGTTGTTTTTAGTTTCATGGTTGGTGAAATTCCAAACTTGTCGTCGAAACGTCGTAATATTACGATATATTAATTAATATTAATAGATTAAGATTTTAGAAGTGCAGGTTTGAGTAATTTTTATAAAGAACGTGTCATTTATTATGAAATAAGACTTTGTTATTTTTAGATTCTTGGTTGGTGAAATTCCAAACTTGTCGTCGAAACGTCGTAATATTACGATATATTAATTAATATTAATAGATTAAGATTTTAGAAGTGCAGGTTTGAGTAATTTTTATAAAGAACGTGTCATTTATTATGAAATAAGACTTTGTTATTTTTAGATTCTTGGTTGGTGAAATTCCAAACTTGTCGTCGAAACGTCGTAATATTACGATATATTAATTAATATTAATAGATTAAGATTTTAGAAGTGCAGGTTTGAGTAATTTTTATAAAGAACGTGTCATTTATTATGAAATAAGACTTTGTTATTTGAAGATTCTTGGTTGGTGAAATTCCAAACTTGTCGTCGAAACGTCGAAATATTACGATATATTAATTAATATTAATAGATTAAGATTTTAGAAGTGCAGGTTTGAGTAATTTTTATAAAGAACGTGTCATTTATTATGAAATAAGACTTTGTTATTTTTAGATTCTTGGTTGGTGAAATTCCAAACTTGTCGTCGAAACGTCGTAATATTACGATATATTAATTAATATTAATAGATTAAGATTTTAGAAGTGCAGGTTTGAGTAATTTTTATAAAGAACGTGTCATTTATTATGAAATAAGACTTTGTTATTTTTAGATTCTTGGTTGGTGAAATTCCAAACTTGTCGTCGAAACGTCGTAATATTACGATATATTAATTAATATTAATAGATTAAGATTTTAGAAGTGCAGGTTTGAGTAATTTTTATAAAGAACGTGTCATTTATTATGAAATAAGACTTTGTTATTTGAAGATTCTTGGTTGGTGAAATTCCAAACTTGTCGTCGAAACGTCGAAATATTACGATATATTAATTAATATTAATAGATTAAGATTTTAGAAGTGCAGGTTTGAGTAATTTTTATAAAGAACGTGTCATTTATTATGAAATAAGACTTTGTTGTTTTTAGTTTCATGGTTGGTGAAATTCCAAACTTGTCGTCGAAACGTCGTAATATTACGATATATTAATTAATATTAATAGATTAAGATTTTAGAAGTGCAGGTTTGAGTAATTTTTATAAAGAACGTGTCATTTATTATGAAATAAGACTTTGTTATTTTTAGATTCTTGGTTGGTGAAATTCCAAACTTGTCGTCGAAACGTCGTAATATTACGATATATTAATTAATATTAATAGATTAAGATTTTAGAAGTGCAGGTTTGAGTAATTTTTATAAAGAACGTGTCATTTATTATGAAATAAGACTTTGTTATTTTTAGATTCTTGGTTGGTGAAATTCCAAACTTGTCGTCGAAACGTCGTAATATTACGATATATTAATTAATATTAATAGATTAAGATTTTAGAAGTGCAGGTTTGAGTAATTTTTATAAAGAACGTGTCATTTATTATGAAATAAGACTTTGTTGTTTTTAGTTTCATGGTTGGTGAAATTCCAAACTTGTCGTCGAAACGTCGTAATATTACGATATATTAATTAATATTAATAGATTAAGATTTTAGAAGTGCAGGTTTGAGTAATTTTTATAAAGAACGTGTCATTTATTATGAAATAAGACTTTGTTGTTTTTAGTTTCATGGTTGGTGAAATTCCAAACTTGTCGTCGAAACGTCGTAATATTACGATATATTAATTAATATTAATAGATTAAGATTTTAGAAGTGCAGGTTTGAGTAATTTTTATAAAGAACGTGTCATTTATTATGAAATAAGACTTTGTTATTTTTAGATTCTTGGTTGGTGAAATTCCAAACTTGTCGTCGAAACGTCGTAATATTACGATATATTAATTAATATTAATAGATTAAGATTTTAGAAGTGCAGGTTTGAGTAATTTTTATAAAGAACGTGTCATTTATTATGAAATAAGACTTTGTTATTTTTAGATTCTTGGTTGGTGAAATTCCAAACTTGTCGTCGAAACGTCGTAATATTACGATATATTAATTAATATTAATAGATTAAGATTTTTTGAAGTGCAGGTTTGAGTAATTTTTATAAAGAACGTGTCATTTATTATGAAATAAGACTTTGTTATTTTTAGTTTCATGGTTAGTGAAATTCCAAACTTGTCGTCGAAACGTCGTAATATTACGATATATTAATTAATATTAATAGATTAAGATTTTAGAAGTGCAGGTTTGAGTAATTTTTATAAAGAACGTGTCATTTATTATGAAATAAGACTTTGGTATTTTTAGATTCTTGGTTGGTGAAATTCCAAACTTGTCGTCGAAACGTCGAAATATTGCGATATATTAATTAATATTAATAGATTAAGATTTTAGAAGTGCAGGTTTGAGTAATTTTTATAAAGAACGTGTCATTTATTATGAAATAAGACTTTGTTATTTTTAGTTTCATGGTTAGTGAAATTCCAAACTTGTCGTCGAAACGTCGTAATATTACGATATATTAATTAATATTAATAGATTAAGATTTTAGAAGTGCAGGTTTGAGTAATTTTTATAAAGAACGTGTCATTTATTATGAAATAAGACTTTGTTATTTTTAGTTTCATGGTTGGTGAAATTCCAAACTTGTCGTCGAAACGTCGTAATATTACGATATATTAATTAATATTAATAGATTAAGATTTTAGAAGTGCAGGTTTGAGTAATTTTTATAAAGAACGTGTCATTTATTATGAAATAAGACTTTGTTATTTTTAGATTCTTGGTTGGTGAAATTCCAAACTTGTCGTCGAAACGTCGAAATATTACGATATATTAATTAATATTAATAGATTAAGATTTTAGAAGTGCAGGTTTGAGTAATTTTTATAAAGAACGTGTCATTTATTATGAAATAAGACTTTGTTATTTTTAGTTTCATGGTTAGTGAAATTCCAAACTTGTCGTCGAAACGTCGTAATATTACGATATATTAATTAATATTAATAGATTAAGATTTTAGAAGTGCAGGTTTGAGTAATTTTTATAAAGAACGTGTCATTTATTATGAAATAAGCCTTTGTTATTTTTAGATTCTTGGTTGGTGAAATTCCAAACTTGTCGTCGAAACGTCGAAATATTGCGATATATTAATTAATATTAATAGATTAAGATTTTAGAAGTGCAGGTTTGAGTAATTTTTATAAAGAACGTGTCATTTATTATGAAATAAGACTTTGTTATTTTTAGTTTCAGTGTTGGTGAAATTCCAAACTTGTCGTCGAAACGTCGAAATATTACGATATATTAATTAATATTAATAGATTAAGATTTTAGAAGTGCAGGTTTGAGTAATTTTTATAAAGAACGTGTCATTTATTATGAAATAAGACTTTGTTATTTTTAGTTTCTTGGTTGGTGAAATTCCAAACTTGTCGTCGAAACGTCGAAATATTGCGATATATTAATTAATATTAATAGATTAAGATTTTAGAAGTGCAGGTTTGAGTAATTTTTATAAAGAACGTGTCATTTATTATGAAATAAGACTTTGTTATTTTTAGATTCTTGGTTGGTGAAATTCCAAACTTGTCGTCGAAACGTCGAAATATTGCGATATATTAATTAATATTAATAGATTAAGATTTTAGAAGTGCAGGTTTGAGTAATTTTTATAAAGAACGTGTCATTTATTATGAAATAAGACTTTGTTATTTTTAGTTTCATGGTTGGTGAAATTCCAAACTTGTCGTCGAAACGTCGAAATATTGCGATATATTAATTAATATTAATAGATTAAGATTTTAGAAGTGCAGGTTTGAGTAATTTTTATAAAGAACGTGTCATTTATTATGAAATAAGACTTTGTTATTTTTAGTTTCATGGTTGGTGAAATTCCAAACTTGTCGTCGAAACGTCGAAATATTGCGATATATTAATTAATATTAATAGATTAAGATTTTAGAAGTGCAGGTTTGAGTAATTTTTATAAAGAACGTGTCATTTATTATGAAATAAGACTTTGTTATTTTTAGTTTCTTGGTTGGTGAAATTCCAAACTTGTCGTCGAAACGTCGAAATATTGCGATATATTAATTAATATTAATAGATTAAGATTTTAGAAGTGCAGGTTTGAGTAATTTTTATAAAGAACGTGTCATTTATTATGAAATAAGACTTTGTTATTTTTAGTTTCATGGTTGGTGAAATTCCAAACTTGTCGTCGAAACGTCGAAATATTACGATATATTAATTAATATTAATAGATTAAGATTTTAGAAGTGCAGGTTTGAGTAATTTTTATAAAGAACGTGTCATTTATTATGAAATAAGACTTTGTTATTTTTAGATTCTTGGTTGGTGAAATTCCAAACTTGTCGTCGAAACGTCGAAATATTACGATATATTAATTAATATTAATAGATTAAGATTTTAGAAGTGCAGGTTTGAGTAATTTTTATAAAGAACGTGTCATTTATTATGAAATAAGACTTTGTTATTTTTAGTTTCTTGGTTGGTGAAATTCCAAACTTGTCGTCGAAACGTCGAAATATTGCGATATATTAATTAATATTAATAGATTAAGATTTTAGAAGTGCAGGTTTGAGTAATTTTTATAAAGAACGTGTCATTTATTATGAAATAAGACTTTGTTATTTTTAGTTTCATGGTTGGTGAAATTCCAAACTTGTCGTCGAAACGTCGTAATATTACGATATATTAATTAATATTAATAGATTAAGATTTTAGAAGTGCAGGTTTGAGTAATTTTTATAAAGAACGTGTCATTTATTATGAAATAAGACTTTGTTATTTTTAGATTCTTGGTTGGTGAAATTCCAAACTTGTCGTCGAAACGTCGAAATATTGCGATATATTAATTAATATTAATAGATTAAGATTTTAGAAGTGCAGGTTTGAGTAATTTTTATAAAGAACGTGTCATTTATTATGAAATAAGACTTTGTTATTTTTAGTTTCATGGTTGGTGAAATTCCAAACTTGTCGTCGAAACGTCGAAATATTACGATATATTAATTAATATTAATAGATTAAGATTTTAGAAGTGCAGGTTTGAGTAATTTTTATAAAGAACGTGTCATTTATTATGAAATAAGACTTTGTTATTTTTAGATTCTTGGTTGGTGAAATTCCAAACTTGTCGTCGAAACGTCGAAATATTACGATATATTAATTAATATTAATAGATTAAGATTTTAGAAGTGCAGGTTTGAGTAATTTTTATAAAGAACGTGTCATTTATTATGAAATAAGACTTTGTTATTTTTAGTTTCTTGGTTGGTGAAATTCCAAACTTGTCGTCGAAACGTCGAAATATTGCGATATATTAATTAATATTAATAGATTAAGATTTTAGAAGTGCAGGTTTGAGTAATTTTTATAAAGAACGTGTCATTTATTATGAAATAAGACTTTGTTATTTTTAGTTTCTTGGTTGGTGAAATTCCAAACTTGTCGTCGAAACGTCGTAATATTACGATATATTAATTAATATTAATAGATTAAGATTTTAGAAGTGCAGGTTTGAGTAATTTTTATAAAGAACGTGTCATTTATTATGAAATAAGACTTTGTTATTTTTAGTTTCTTGGTTGGTGAAATTCCAAACTTGTCGTCGAAACGTCGAAATATTGCGATATATTAATTAATATTAATAGATTAAGATTTTAGAAGTGCAGGTTTGAGTAATTTTTATAAAGAACGTGTCATTTATTATGAAATAAGACTTTGTTATTTTTAGTTTCTTGGTTGGTAAAATTCCAAACTTGTCGTCGAAACGTCGTAATATTACGATATATTAATTAATATTAATAGATTAAGATTTTAGAAGTGCAGGTTTGAGTAATTTTTATAAAGAACGTGTCATTTATTATGAAATAAGACTTTGTTATTTTTAGTTTCTTGGTTGGTGAAATTCCAAACTTGTCGTCGAAACGTCGTAATATTACGATATATTAATTAATATTAATAGATTAAGATTTTAGAAGTGCAGGTTTGAGTAATTTTTATAAAGAACGTGTCATTTATTATGAAATAAGACTTTGTTATTTTTAGTTTCTTGGTTGGTGAAATTCCAAACTTGTCGTCGAAACGTCGAAATATTGCGATATATTAATTAATATTAATAGATTAAGATTTTAGAAGTGCAGGTTTGAGTAATTTTTATAAAGAACGTGTCATTTATTATGAAATAAGACTTTGTTATTTTTAGTTTCTTGGTTGGTGAAATTCCAAACTTGTCGTCGAAACGTCGTAATATTACGATATATTAATTAATATTAATAGATTAAGATTTTAGAAGTGCAGGTTTGAGTAATTTTTATAAAGAACGTGTCATTTATTATGAAATAAGACTTTGTTATTTTTAGTTTCTTGGTTGGTGAAATTCCAAACTTGTCGTCGAAACGTCGTAATATTACGATATATTAATTAATATTAATAGATTAAGATTTTAGAAGTGCAGGTTTGAGTAATTTTTATAAAGAACGTGTCATTTATTATGAAATAAGACTTTGTTATTTTTAGTTTCTTGGTTGGTGAAATTCCAAACTTGTCGTCGAAACGTCGAAATATTGCGATATATTAATTAATATTAATAGATTAAGATTTTAGAAGTGCAGGTTTGAGTAATTTTTATAAAGAACGTGTCATTTATTATGAAATAAGACTTTGTTATTTTTAGTTTCTTGGTTGGTGAAATTCCAAAGTGAAATTCCAAACTTGTCGTCGAAACGTCGTAATATTACGATATATTAATTAATATTAATAGATTAAGATTTTAGAAGTGCAGGTTTGAGTAATTTTTATAAAGAACGTGTCATTTATTATGAAATAAGACTTTGTTATTTTTAGATTCTTGGTTGGTGAAATTCCAAACTTGTCGTCGAAACGTCGAAATATTGCGATATATTAATTAATATTAATAGATTAAGATTTTAGAAGTGCAGGTTTGAGTAATTTTTATAAAGAACGTGTCATTTATTATGAAATAAGACTTTGTTATTTTTAGTTTCTTGGTTGGTGAAATTCCAAACTTGTCGTCGAAACGTCGTAATATTACGATATATTAATTAATATTAATAGATTAAGATTTTAGAAGTGCAGGTTTGAGTAATTTTTATAAAGAACGTGTCATTTATTATGAAATAAGACTTTGTTATTTTTAGTTTCTTGGTTGGTGAAATTCCAAACTTGTCGTCGAAACGTCGTAATATTACGATATATTAATTAATATTAATAGATTAAGATTTTAGAAGTGCAGGTTTGAGTAATTTTTATAAAGAACGTGTCATTTATTATGAAATAAGACTTTGTTATTTTTAGTTTCTTGGTTGGTGAAATTCCAAACTTGTCGTCGAAACGTCGAAATATTACGATTTATTAATTAATATTAATAGATTAATATTTTAGAAGTGCAGGTTTGAGTAATTTTTATAAAGAACGTGTCATTTATTATGAAATAAGACTTTGTTATTTTTAGTTTCTTGGTTGGTGAAATTCCAAACTTGTCGTCGAAACGTCGTAATATTACGATATATTAATTAATATTAATAGATTAAGATTTTAGAAGTGCAGGTTTGAGTAATTTTTATAAAGAACGTGTCATTTATTATGAAATAAGACTTTGTTATTTTTAGTTTCATGGTTAGTGAAATTCCAAACTTGTCGTCGAAACGTCGTAATATTACGATATATTAATTAATATTAATAGATTAAGATTTTAGAAGTGCAGGTTTGAGTAATTTTTATAAAGAACGTGTCATTTATTATGAAATAAGACTTTGTTATTTTTAGTTTCTTGGTTGGTGAAATTCCAAACTTGTCGTCGAAACGTCGTAATATTACGATATATTAATTAATATTAATAGATTAAGATTTTAGAAGTGCAGGTTTGAGTAATTTTATAAAGAACGTGTCATTTATTATGAAATAAGACTTTGTTATTTTAGTTTCTTGGTTGGTGAAATTCCAAACTTGTCGTCGAAACGTCGTAATATTACGATATATTAATTAATATTAATAGATTAAGATTTTAGAAGTGCAGGTTTGAGTAATTTTTATAAAGAACGTGTCATTTATTATGAAATAAGACTTTGTTATTTTTAGTTTCTTGGTTGGTGAAATTCCAAACTTGTCGTCGAAACGTCGTAATATTACGATATATTAATTAATATTAATAGATTAAGATTTTAGAAGTGCAGGTTTGAGTAATTTTTATAAAGAACGTGTCATTTATTATGAAATAAGACTTTGTTATTTTTAGTTTCTTGGTTGGTGAAATTCCAAACTTGTCGTCGAAACGTCGAAATATTACGATATATTAATTAATATTAATAGATTAAGATTTTAGAAGTGCAGGTTTGAGTAATTTTTATAAAGAACGTGTCATTTATTATGAAATAAGACTTTGTTATTTTTAGTTTCTTGGTTGGTGAAATTCCAAACTTGTCGTCGAAACGTCGTAATATTACGATATATTAATTAATATTAATAGATTAAGATTTTAGAAGTGCAGGTTTGAGTAATTTTATAAAGAACGTGTCATTTATTATGAAATAAGACTTTGTTGTTTTTAGTTTCATGGTTGGTGAAATTCCAAACTTGTCGTCGAAACGTCGTAATATTACGATATATTAATTAATATTAATAGATTAAGATTTTAGAAGTGCAGGTTTGAGTAATTTTTATAAAGAACGTGTCATTTATTATGAAATAAGACTTTGTTATTTTTAGTTTCATGGTTAGTGAATTCCAAACTTGTCGTCGAAACGTCGTAATATTACGATATATTAATTAATATTAATAGATTAAGATTTTAGAAGTGCAGGTTTGAGTAATTTTTATAAAGAACGTGTCATTTATTATGAAATAAGACTTTGTTATTTTTAGTTTCATGGTTGGTGAAATTCCAAACTTGTCGTCGAAACGTCGAAATATTACGATATATTAATTAATATTAATAGATTAAGATTTTAGAAGTGCAGGTTTGAGTAATTTTTATAAAGAACGTGTCATTTATTATGAAATAAGACTTTGTTATTTTTAGTTTCTTGGTTGGTGAAATTCCAAACTTGTCGTCGAAACGTCGTAATATTACGATATATTAATTAATATTAATAGATTAAGATTTTAGAAGTGCAGGTTTGAGTAATTTTTATAAAGAACGTGTCATTTATTATGAAATAAGACTTTGTTATTTTTAGATTCTTGGTTGGTGAAATTCCAAACTTGTCGTCGAAACGTCGAAATATTGCGATATATTAATTAATATTAATAGATTAAGATTTAGAAGTGCAGGTTTGAGTAATTTTTATAAAGAACGTGTCATTTATTATGAAATAAGACTTTGTTATTTGAAGATTCTTGGTTGGTGAAATTCCAAACTTGTCGTCGAAACGTCGAAATATTACGATTTATTAATTAATATTAATAGATTAATATTTTAGAAGTGCAGGTTTGAGTAATTTTTATAAAGATCGAGTCATTTATTATGAAACAAGACTTTGTTATTTGAAGATTCTTGGTTGGTGAAATTCCAAACTTGTCGTCGAAACGTCGAAATATTATGATATATTAATTAATATTAATAGATTAAGATTTCAGAAGTGCAGGTTTGAGTAATTTTTATAAAGAACGAGTCATTTATTATGAAATATGACTTTGTTATTTGAAGATTCTTGGTTGGTGAAATTCCAACTTGTCGTCGAAACGTCGAAATATTATGATATATTAATTAATATTAATAGATTAAGATTTTAGAAGTGCAGGTTTGAGTAATTTTTATAAAGAACGTGTCATTTATTATGAAATAAGACTTTGTTATTTTTAGATTCTTGGTTGGTGAAATTCCAACTTGTCGTCGAAACGTCGAAATATTATGATATATTAATTAATATTAATAGATTAAGATTTCAGAAGTGCAGGTTTGAGTAATTTTTATAAAGAACGAGTCATTTATTATGAAATATGACTTTGTTATTTGAAGATTCTTGGTTGGTGAAATTCCAAACTTGTCGTCGAAACGTCGAAATATTATGATATATTAATTAATATTAATAGATTAAGATTTTAGAAGTGCAGGTTTGAGTAATTTTTATAAAGAACGAGTCATTTATTATGAAATATGACTTTGTTATTTTAGATTCTTGGTTGGTGAAATTCCAAACTTGTCGTCGAAACGTCGAAATATTGCGATATATTAATTAATATTAATAGATTAAGATTTTAGAAGTGCAGGTTTGAGTAATTTTTATAAAGATCGAGTCATTTATTATGAAACAAGACTTTGTTATTTGAAGATTCTTGGTTGGTGAAATTCCAAACTTGTCGTCGAAACGTCGAAATATTGGGATATATTAATTAATATTAATAGATTAAGATTTTAGAAGTGCAGGTTTGACTAATTTTTATAAGAACGAGTCATTTATTATGTAATAAGACTTTGTTATTTGAAGATTCTTGGTTGGTGAAATTCCAAACTTGTCGTCGAAACGTCGAAATATTCCGATATATTAATTAATATTAATAGATTAAGATTTTAGAAGTGCAGGTTTGAGTAATTTTTATAAAGAACGAGTCATTTATTATGAAATATGACTTTGTTATTTGAAGATTCTTGGTTGGTGAAATTCCAAACTTGTCGTCGAAACGTCGAAATATTATGATATATTAATTAATATTAATAGATTAAGATTTTAGAAGTGCAGGTTTGAGTAATTTTTATAAAGAACGTGTCATTTATTATGAAATAAGACTTTGTTATTTGAAGATTCTTGGTTGGTGAAATTCCAAACTTGTCGTCGAAACGTCGAAATATTATGATATATTAATTAATATTAATAGATTAAGATTTCAGAAGTGCAGGTTTGAGTAATTTTTATAAAGAACGAGTCATTTATTATGAAATATGACTTTGTTATTTGAAGATTCTTGGTTGGTGAAATTCCAAACTTGTCGTCGAAACGTCGAAATATTATGATATATTAATTAATATTAATAGATTAAGATTTTAGAAGTGCAGGTTTGAGTAATTTTATAAAGAACGTGTCATTTATTATGAAATAAGACTTTGTTATTTTTAGATTCTTGGTTGGTGAAATTCCAACTTGTCGTCGAAACGTCGAAATATTGCGATATATTAATTAATATTAATAGATTAAGATTTTAGAAGTGCAGGTTTGAGTAATTTTTATAAAGAACGTGTCATTTATTATGAAATAAGACTTTGTTATTTTTAGATTCTTGGTTGGTGAAATTCAAACTTGTCGTCGAAACGTCGAAATATTGCGATATATTAATTAATATTAATAGATTAAGATTTTAGAAGTGCAGGTTTGAGTAATTTTTATAAAGAACGTGTCATTTATTATGAAATATGACTTTGTTATTTGAAGATTCTTGGTTGGTGAAATTCCAAACTTGTCGTCGAAACGTCGAAATATTGGATATATTAATTAATATTAATAGATTAAGATTTTAGAAGTGCAGGTTTGAGTAATTTTTATAAGATCGAGTCATTTATTATGAAACAAGACTTTGTTATTTGAAGATTCTTGTTGGTGAAATTCCAAACTTGTCGTCGAAACGTCGAAATATTGGGATATATTAATTAATATTAATAGATTAAGATTTTAGAAGTGCAGGTTTGACTAATTTTATAAAGAACGAGTCATTTATTATGTAATAAGACTTTGTTATTTGAAGATTCTTGGTTGGTGAAATTCCAAACTTGTCGTCGAAACGTCGAAATATTCCGATATATTAATTAATATTAATAGATTAAGATTTTAGATGTGCAGGTTTGAGTAATTTTTATAAAGAACGAGTCATTTATTATGAAATAAGACTTTGTTATTTGAAGATTCTTGGTGGTGAAATTCCAAACTTGTCGTCGAAACGTCGAAATATTCCGATATATTAATTAATATTAATAGATTAAGATTTTAGAAGTGCAGGTTTGAGTAATTTTTATAAAGATCGAGTCATTTATTATGAAATAAGACTTTGTTATTTGAAGATTCTTGGTTGGTGAAATTCCAAACTTGTCGTCGAACGTCGAAATATTCCGATATATTAATTAGTATTAATAGATTAAGATTTTAGAAGTGCAGGTTTGACTAATTTTTATAAAGAACGAATCATTTATTATGAAATAAGACTTTGTTATTTGAAGATTCTTGGTTGGTGAAATTCCAAACTTGTCGTCGAAACGTCGAAATATTCCGATATATTAATTAATATTAATAGATTAAGATTTTAGATGTGCAGGTTTGAGTAATTTTTATAAAGAACGAGTCATTTATTATGAAATAAGACTTTGTTATTTGAAGATTCTTGGTTGGTGAAATTCCAAACTTGTAGTCGAAACGTCGAAATATTCCGATATATTAATTAGTATTAATAGATTAAGATTTTAGAAGTGCAGGTTTGACTAATTTTTATAAAGAACGAGTCATTTATTATGAAATAAGACTTTGTTATTTAAAGATTCTTGGTTAATGAATTCCAAACTTGTAGTCGAAACGTCGAAATATTCCGATATATTAATTAGTATTAATAGATTAAGATTTTAGAAGTGCAGGTTTGAGTAATTTTTATAAAGAACGAGTCATTTATTATGAAATAAGACTTTGTTATTTGAAGATTCTTGGTTGGTGAAATTCCAAACTTGTCGTCGAAACGTCGAAATATTCCGATATATTAATTAATATTAATAGATTTAGATTTTAGAAGTGCAGGTTTGAGTAATTTTTATAAAGAACGAGTCATTTATTATGAAATAAGACTTTGTTATTTGAAGATTCTTGGTTGGTGAAATTCCAAACTTGTCGTCGAAACGTCGAAATATTCCGATATATTAATTAATATTAATAGATTAAGATTTTAGAAGTGCAGGTTTGAGTAATTTTTATAAAGAACGAGTCATTTATTATGAAATAAGACTTTGTTATTTGAAGATTCTTGGTTGGTGAAATTCCAAACTTGTCGTCGAAACGTCGAAATATTCCGATATATTAATTAATATTAATAGATTAAGATTTTAGAAGTGCAGGTTTGAGTAATTTTTATAAAGAACGAGTCATTTATTATGAAATAAGACTTTGTTATTTGAAGATTCTTGGTTGGTGAAATTCCAAACTTGTCGTCGAAACGTCGAAATATTCCGATATATTAATTAATATTAATAGATTAAGATTTTAGAAGTGCAGGTTTGAGTAATTTTTATAAAGAACGAGTCATTTATTATGAAATAAGACTTTGTTATTTGAAGATTCTTGGTTGGTGAAATTCCAAACTTGTCGTCGAAACGTCGAAATATTCCGATATATTAATTAATATTAATAGATTAAGATTTTAGAAGTGCAGGTTTGAGTAATTTTTATAAAGAACGAGTCATTTATTATGAAATAAGACTTTGTTATTTGAAGATTCTTGGTTGGTGAAATTCCAAACTTGTCGTCGAAACGTCGAAATTTTACGATATATTAATTAATAATAATAGATTAAGATTTTAGAAGTGCAGGTTTGACTAATTTTTATAAAGAACGAATCATTTATTATGAAATAAGACTTTGTTATTTGAAGATTCTTGGTTGGTGAAATTCCAAACTTGTCGTCGAAACGTCGAAATATTATCATATATTAATTAATATTAATAGATTAAGATTTTAGAAGTGCAGGTTTGAGTAATTTTTATAAAGAAGGTTACATTTATTATTCTGCCATCGTAAAAATTGAGTTAGCCTTCAACGGGGGAAGAGTTGAAATTGAGGGATAGTGTAATAGGAGAATTGGGTAGGTTGTTAAAATGCAGATTTAATGCCTGCGGATTCTGGAATCCTTTGCCGACATGTTAAGATGGTGGACGAATTTGCCATTATTTTGATCGGAATCAGTAATGCTCCATTAATTAAAAAAATACACCTGTTCAATTGAAAACAACCTCGTCTGTGTGTGTGTAGTTGATTTAATTATATTTTTAACAACAAAAGAAAAACAATTCTGCATTCCCTTTTACCTGAAACGTAGAAGTTCATCCATCTTGAAAGGTCTTTCTAATTTATTTCAAAGTCTCATTGCTCTTCCAGGATCTGGATTACAAGATGATTCGAAATGGCCTGAGAACTATTTATTATGGCACCCGCAAATGTTGTTGGGGGCATTACGGTAAGATTTAAGGATATAAACTGAGTTTGTCACACAAAAGAGTTGTGAGGGAGAAAGGGAAATTTTCTACGCGGCAACCAACGCGCTGACAGCTTTCTCATGTCAAAATCTTGATTCAAACACGTTCTTTGAACATATTCATAGCCTCTTCTATCTCTCTCACTTTAATACGACGGTTGTCTAGCACCATTCGCTGAACGTTATCGTCAGTGGTTGCAGTTTTTGGATACGTCCCGAACGTTCATCGTCTTCACAGCTGGTCTACCTTTGAAAATCAACTGCCCTCAAATTTCACGGTGGTGAATGATGGTGTAGAGTACCCGTGGTACAGCGTCCAACTCGTCTTTGATTTGTGTAGGCGTATTGCATTTCAAAAACAAATAGATGCTCGTCCCCCCCCATTTCCCCCCCCCCCCAAAAAAAACAGAAAACACTCACATGTGCGCGTCTAACATTTCTGACTTTCAAGACAGCTTCTGTTGACGAGTGCTGCAGCCATCTTTATGTCGACTTCTGAAACTTTTCAGACCACCCTCGTAGCAGTAAAGAGAGCTGGAGGGATTTGAAGGAAGGTAAGTCAGAGTTGATGGTGGAACCGACACGTCTATTGGCTGCTTGAGTAGAAGGTCCCAAAGAACTGTATCTTCTTTCCACTTGACTAAATAAAGGAAGTTAAATGAAAGCAGTACTGTGGCTTTATACGTTGGTTACGCTGTAATTTTATTTTATGTATTAATAATCCAATCTTCTTCTAATAAATAAAACAAGGGTGTTTGTATGTATGTATGTTTCTTCCGCATTCAAATCTACATTCGTGGAGAAAAATTTCACCAAATTTCGTACACGTGTTCCTTGCGACCAGGAAACAAACACTGTCCAAGAGCGGGGGGGGGGGGGTTAAAATATTCCAACATGCTAAAACGGCCGATATTAAACTCGGATAAATATTTTTATAGGTCAAAGAGATTGATACTGTTTCTACCGATGTTATTTGAGTATAATTTCAACCCCTAACACCATAGGAAAGGAGCACCGTTAGGTGGTGGGGGTTTGAGAGGCGTTACAAGAAAATAAGGCCAATGCAACCGAGATTGGAGTCAAAGCCAGGGTTATGGATGACGCTTAGATTAATTATGACATTCAACTTGCCATTTAACTCCTCCCAGCGACACGGGGGTGGAAATTTTGAAACATGCAATCACGGCCGATATTAGAGTTGAATAAATATTTTTCAGGGTTTAATCAAATAAATTTGTGTCTATTCTTGTGTGATGTGTTTATTCTATATTTTATGATAGTTCATTCTCGAAACATTATTTTTTTACCGCGTGCGTATTGAATTTTTTCCCAGTTTTGTAAATATTATGTTATTCCCTTACTATAGTTAAATAATAATTATTATTGTTATTATTACTATATAGTTGTTTTACTTACTTACAATTTTCACATGGGTTTGTTCCCACTTTAATTTGGGTCTGCCCCGTTTATTTTATTTTTTTTCCACGAGGTGTGACCATTGGTATATTTTTCTTTTGGCCACCTTCCATTCTTTGTACGTGACCATTTAAGGGTTTTTGATTTTCAATCCTTTTTAACGACAGACGTGGTTACGTTCAAACACCTCCGAAAACAAGCGAGATTCGAGTCAAATCGGAGTTATGGATGCCGCTGAGTTTATTTACGACAATCTGGGGTAACGCGCTGGGGTCGGGAAGGAACGGGCGGATTTGGGCGGGGTGGTAGAAATTTTCAAACACGTTAACTGACCGGATAAATATTTTTAAGGGATCAATGTGATTCATAAAATTTCTATACATGATCTCTCTGTGTATAATTTCAACCCCTTTCGGGCTTGGGAGTGGAGCACCCTTAATTGTTGGGGGGGGGGGGGTGGAGTGGAGTGGTGATACATAAAAATAACGCGAATACAACCGAGATTGGAGTGTAATCCGGGGTTATGACAACCCGGGCAACGCCGGGCACTCAGCTACTAGTGTAATAAAACAGAGGGCGTTAAATTGCTGGTAAATCAAGATGGAGGGCGTTTTAAATGCGTTTAAACGGTCACAGGAATTTTTTTTAGTCATAAGAATTTATTTCACTGTACGTTATTAAGCGAAACGTATTTAACTGACCGAGTAGGCCGGAGTGTTTTTTTTTTTTTTGCGTTCCAAAAGCTGCGAATGACCACATTCCTCCGCTTTTTGACCGCTGAGCACTTTGAGTAATGGAATCACAGGAGGGAGACTATTTACGGCTAGTGTCCGTCTGCTCGTGGCGATAAAACGCTCGCCGCTTGTGGAATGGCGTCCGAAGCGACGCGACGCGACGGGGACGGAAGATAATGATAAAAGTTTCGGTCCTCGCCGTGCATCAGCTGCAGACCTGCTGCACCGGCGAAGCTGCAAATTTAACTGCCAACTGCGTCCCCCCCCCCCGTACCATCCCCGAGGACGAGGAGGAGGAAAATTTCAATATTAAAATAAAAGTTGAAGTCTTGCGAAGAAATCCGGCGGCGAGAATGAGACCGTCTGGCAGTGGAGGGGGAAAATAAAGTTGGTGGCTTGAAACGGCCGCAGATGCCGCCTCTGCCCCCCCCCCCCTCTCTCGAATCGATAACACCACACCGGGGCGCGAAAAATGGACCATCTGAGAGGGAGTTGACCTCTTAAAATAAATCAATATAATTAAAAAAAAACAATTTACAATTTTCGATTGTTTATGAACGGAACTGAAGGTAAAATCGTAAAAAAATTAAATAAATAAGACGAGTGAGGAACAGAAACACGGAATTCTGGGAAGAAGAAGGGGAAAAAAAGACAAGTATGTTTTTTTTAGAGTAACAGGCTACATGAGGGTAATCCACATGGTGGCAACTCCCATTTAATAGCATAGGAAGGGATCTGAAAGGGGGGATGCGGTAGATAGCCAAGGGTTAACTAGGGGCCCCCAGGCTGTAGTTTAAGGATAAGTATTATCCTCGCAGTATGTTAAGTCCTTACTTTCATTTCACACTTGTTTTACTTCTTATAAATACAACAACATCTTTGGTACATGAACAACTTCATTTACTAAATAAAGCAGAGTGTTTGTTTGTTCCTTATACAAATCTACACCCGGGGGAGCAAATTTCGCACACGTGCTCTTTGCGACACCAGGAAACAAACACTGTAGCGGGGGTGGATGAGACACGTCTACCACTGGGGTGGAAAAAATATTCAAACATGTTAAAACAGATAAATTTTTCTTTAGGGGGGTCAAAGAGATTGATAGCGTTTCTCCCGATGTTATCTGAGTATAATTTCAACTTCTTACAGGCGTAGGAGAAGAAGCACCCGTAGAGGTGGGGGAGTGGAAGAGCCTTATAAGAAAATAACGACAACACAGCCGAGATCAGAGTCAAATCCAGGGTTATGGATGTCACTGAGTTTAATTATGACATTAAATTGGCCATTTAATCCTCAGGGGGGTCGGGGGTCGAAATTTTGAAACATGCAATCACGGCCGGTACTAGAGTAGAATAAATATTTTTCAGGGTTTAATTAAATAAATTTGTGTCTATTCTTGTCTGATGTGTTTATTCTATATTTTATGATAGTTCATTCTCGAAACATTATTTTTTTACCTTGTGCGTATTGAATTTTTTTCGAGTGTTGTAAATATTATGTTATACCCTTACTATAGTTAAATAATTATTATTACTATGTAGTTGTTTTACTTAATTATGGTTTTCACATGGTTTTTTCTCCCACTTCAATCTGGGTCTGGTCATGCTTATTTTTTTTCTAGGAGGTGTGACCATTGGTATATTTTTCTTTTGGCCATCTTCCATTTTCCATGCTTTGTACGTGGGCCTTACCATTTAACGGGTTTTGATTTTCAATCCTTTTTAACGACAGACGTGGTTTTACGTTAATTTCTTTTCCAAAGGAGCTCATTTCTTAATTTTATCCTGTCTCGTTTTTTTTTCTTGAAGACTTCTCCTCCTCAGATAATCCAATTCTACTGTTCTAATTTTGTTCTTTATGTCAGGTGCCAAGTTTCACTTCCGTAACGTAGAATGTTCTGTATTATTATGATGCTCTTATAAATTTGTATTTTTCCTTTTCCTTGTTTATTCCTAATTATTCCGTGTAAACTCTTTGCCATTGCAATTTTAGTTTGTGTATCTCTATATTCACATGTTCCTACATTTGTAATTATTGACCCTCCCCCCTCCCCAAGTATTTTGTTTATAGAATAATAATTATTTGTTTCCTTCACGGGAGTTTGTTTATTTCAGGAGAGTTGGCCAACTCTTGGCTACTTTATTAACGATGTTTTACATGGGGCGAGCGAGGGCGTGAACGAATAACTCACATCCTGGGATGTAGAATTCTCATTTGGCGGTTCTTTAATTAATTCAATTACTAAAGGCGCGAAGTTCGCGATAGGCGAAGTTTAGGGGGGGGGGGAGGGGGTGGAGGGGGTGTGGAGTGATTTAAAAGAGCGGCGCAGAAACGGCGTCCAAGGCTTCTGGCTGTCTCGCGCCCCTAAGAAATGGCCGTTGTTTTCTCTAGTCTTCGCATCCGTCTTCCACCGCTGCAGGTGGAATGAATCACTGTTCCCGGTTGCTTTCACCAGCACCGCCATTAAATTAACGTATAAAGCGGTCAAAAATCCGAGGAGGAAGCAGCATATTTTATTTTTTTTTACAAAAAAAAAAGTACGACCAGAAGACGCACGGAAAGTTTCTAAAACAAACCCTACCCAACCCTCATAAATGAAAGTGTTACAGACGGGAATCACGGAAAATCTTGTACCGCAAGATAAACTAATGCACATTTTTCAACATTTTTGGGGAAAAAAATAATGTAACACACTCACACAACAAGAGCAACAAAAACAACATTGGGGTAGAAAAATCCAAATGATGAAGATAAAAACTTTGGAAAAGATTTACGTAAGTATAAGAAAAAATCCGGCGCTCAGGAACTTTTTAACTAAGAAATTCCAGTTGTTGCAGAAGTATACAGCAGAGATAAAATATACCTGAAGAAGGTTTAATTAATATCTAGTATCCATTTCAATGGTCACATAAATTAACACAAATGTTTCGTAATAATAAAAGTAATAATAATGTTAAAACGACCTTTATAATAGACAAAAAAAAATTAAAAAAAGGAAGACTTAAGAATAAGTAAAATTTAAATGTAAAGTTGAATAACAAACTGAAATCAAAGATAAAAATTAAGAGACAAACAACTTGAAAAAACAAAATATTATATACATAAATAAACATCTGACAATTTTTAGTCAGAAAAAAGAATTTATGATATCAATTAATAATATAATAAATTATTTAAATTAATTTAATAAATTCTTTTTTAATTTAATAAATTCTTTTTAATTTATATTAAATTAATTTAATAAATTATTTATTAAAAAGAATTTATTAAATCAATTAATAATATAATAAATTATTTCAATTAATAATATAATAAATTATTTCAATTAATTTAATAAATTCTTTTTAATTTATATTAAATTAATTTAATAAATTATTTATTAAAAAGAATTTATTAAATCAATTAATAATATAATAAATTATTTCAATTAATTTAATAGCTTCTTTTTAAATTTAATTAATTTAATAAATTCTTTTTAATTTAATAAATTATTATGTCTGAATTTAAGCAATCAATTAGTAATATAAAAAATTGTTTAAATTAATTTAATATAAATATAAAAATTTTAATAAGAATTTATTGAAATAATCAATAATATATTAAATTATTTAAATAATTTAATAAATAATATTTTCTGAATTTATTAAATCAATTAATAATATATTAATTAATTTTAATAAATTCTTTTTTAATTTATATTAAATTAATTTAAAAAATTCTTTTTTCCTTAATTTATTTTTATCATATATATCAAATTAATTAAATTAGTAAAATATAATATTTTTTCCGAATTTATTAAATTAATTAATATTATATTCAATTAATTTATTAAATTATTTTTTTAATATTTTATTAATATCAAATTATTGGAATTAATTTAATTAATTTTTTTTCTGACTTGGCTGCTGTTTATTTGGTTACTATCTGGGTGGCCGGAGTTGCCCGGGTTGTCATATATACGTTTTGACAGAGATTAAGCTATATAAAATCTTAAATGTTGTCTCCTGATTTGACTCCATTTCCCTCTCATATATTTTATTTAGTAAGCGTGTCAGTTGTCTCAGTTTATTATAACAATGCTGCCACGACAGCGATGCAAACTGTGTTTCAGTACATAATCTCTGGTCTGGTATTCAAATATCGTACTTGAAACAACACGAGACTCGTTTATATTTCAAAATGTGTCGCTGTTGTTTTAGATTGAGACGCAGATTAGTGAACAACCGCTCACGGAGCGTGGAACTTCCTAGTTTGTCTACACGAATAGCGAAAAATTGTCCATTAATTTGGAAAATAAAATGCCCACGACAACGTGGAAACAACGTTCAGAATTAAACAAAAAAAAAAAAGTTCCCCCCATGCCTTTTGGAACTTCCGGCTACAAAAACATCATGGGGGTAAAGGGAGAACGTCAAAGGTCGCATATAGTTGGCAGAAGTAAATTTCCCCCGAGAATATTGCATTATAGTCGCAGTGTCGGGCCTGAGGAAACTAATTATTTAAGTCCGGAATGGTGGTAGCGCTCTCTCTCTCGTCTGACTTTTCACAGTAGTAGAGGAGGAGGATCTCTGGAAGCCAGAGGGGGGAAATTTTGATTACACACGTCAGAACAATGGAAAACTAAAATTCACACAAACTTCGAACACTGAAATCGTCGCGCAAACTGACTTCAAAGTTTTGGAAGGGGAAACTCGTGAAAATTATTTTCCGCTTGTTGTTTTTCTTTTTTAGGGCAACAGGCTACATGAGGGTAACTCGCCTTTAATAGCATAGGAAGAGATTTGAAAGGGAGGATGCGGAAGGATAGAGGAAGGTAGCCCAAGGGTTAACTAGGGGCCCCCGGGCTATATGTTAAGGATCCTACCCGGCATTCGCCAAAAGGTAATGCAGGGAAAACCCTAGAAAAACCTGCATCAGGTAAGTCGGGCATTGGATACTTGTACCACGTCCTTCCCTGCATGGCGGGAGAGGGGTTTGCTGTGGGGATGCAGCATTCCCCTTCTCCGTGCCTCGACCAGTTTAGGAGGCAGCTGGCCGACTATTCCAATGGGAATAGTTGCTTGGAGTAAATCTTAACATCTTCATTTTTTCTGTTCTTGTAGGACGACGATCCTTCACGTCATCTTTTTTCCTTCCGTTTTTCTTGTTTTCTTTCCCCCCCACTTTTCTGTCTTTTTCTTGCTCCCCCCAGTCAATGAAATACTCGAATAATCTAAATAATAATGTCACCTCAACCATTGTCAACAAATTTCTGATTACAGATTAACAGATTATTAGTTATTTTAGCCATGACACATAAAATACGTTTCGTCGCTGATTTTTTTTTTTTTTTGGGGGGGGGAGCCTCTTCTGAATGGGTATTTACATTCAATCATGCTAGAAAATTTAGTTTGCAACAGACTGTTAAATTTTCCTTTGAATAAATTATATTGTTGATCAGGAATATCAGATAAAAGATGTCGAACCTCCAATGTTTCGATGAGGAAACAAGAGGTTTTTTTTCCCCCTGTATTGTTCGCCTTCTCTTAATTTATTTCTTTACTTTTTTTTTAGGGCAACAGGCTACATGAGGGTGATCCAGATTGGGCAACTCCCCTTTAATAGCATAGGAAGGGATTTGAAAGGGGGGATGCGGGAGGGTAGAGGAAGGTAGCCAAGGGTTAACTAAGGCCCCCAGGCTATGGTTTAAGGATCCTACCCGGCATTCGCCTAAAGAAATGCAGGGAAAACCCTAGAAAAACCTGCATCAGGTAGGTCGGGCATTGGGTACTTGTCCCACGCCCTTCCGATAGCGGGAGAGGAGTTTTCTGTGGGGACGCAGCAATCCCTTCTCCGTGCCTCGACCAGTTTAGGAGGCAGCTGGCGGACTATTCCAATGGGAATAGCGGACAACTCTTACCGTATGCCCAAGGTCTGTGACCCCGGAACATACACCTCTCAGAACAGGGCGAGGTGCCTCGGCTTGTGGGAACCTTAGTTCAAAAACGGAGAGGCTCTTTACTTTTCTCTGCCTTTTTTTTTCGCTTTTTCTTTTTGACTTATCTACTGCAAGACAGTGGAGTAATCTAAGTAATAAAGCTTTCTCATTACACTTATTTTATATGCCACACGGTCCGTAGTTGAAGCATGTGTTCATCCGAGCCATGACAAGTCCAGCTGCAAGCAGACCTGAGCCGCGTGAGGGGAGGAGGAATTAACTAGCAAAGGCTACAGCGATTTCTCCTTCCCCTGTGAGGTATATTTTAGTTTCAGATTTATGGGCGCCCTGAGACCGTTCTGGGGGATTCAAATAATACCTGACATTTATCAGTTTCGGCAGACGTTGAAATGTGCGGCAGCTCCCCCGCGCGCTCTCTCTTCGGCTCGCTTCGAAATAAAGATAAGTTCTGCTCGCGCTCCAGATGGAGTCGCAGGAACGAACGTATTGCCGTCGTTAGCTGCTGCGCGATACCGCTCTTTATAAAGCCCCCTCTGGAAATGGCAGTCAGAGGGTAGGGGGGTGGAGAAAAATCTCGTCCTGTTTCAAATACGCTATATCAACAGGAGAGAAAAGTAATAGAAATCGTTACGAGCGGCGGAAGACTTATGGTCACGGAGGAAAGAAACGTGGTCCAGATGACCTGGGGAACATTGGCTCCCAACGTGGGGGGGAGGAGGCACAAACACGAAACTAGGACCCCTTGAAGAATAAAATCAATTCGAATATCCTCTACGATTGGCGCCACACACTGGAACCATGGCGATCGTTAAGCTGGGCTCACTTCTTGGGAGGAGATTAATTCCAGATGAATAGCGACGATTACCCTTGAATAAGGGACCCTTCGAGTAAGACTTTATTCGACTGGATTTTCTATATTCATTCCTTTTTTTTGTTCTTTCCTTTTATTTTTTCCTCGAAATAGTAAATGGAAGAAGATTGCATATACTCCTTATCTTTGAAGTTATTCTTCAACTTCCATTCTCCTTTTGAAGTTCTTTGCAGTATAGATGGATTAAAAAAATGTAGTATCATAATGACAAGAGGGTAGAAGAATCAGTACTGTTGTGTTATTTCATATGAGCATATATATATATTTTAATGCCAATTAATTAAGACATTAATTGCGTCATTGAAAATCTAAATTGTTTGAGAAATCCTTTGTAGCGGCAGGAGCTTTTGAAATAACAATAGAAAACTCGGCTCTGTTCCTTTGTCGGAAGGTCCTTCAAAATGGCGTATGCGCGCTCAAATTGCAGGACGAGAGTTTCAGTTCGCATTAAGATATTGATAGAAACAGTTCGCATGGAGATTTGGTGAGAGAGAGTTCAAGGAAAGACCTCGTCGAGGTATAACAGTTCATGGAAGGAGAATTCAACATGGTTTGGCAATTAGCGGGACAAAGTAAAACATTAATAATAGTATAACGTCGAAACCTGCTAAGAAAAAGCAGTTTTTGTGTCCATAGCCGGCCAGAAATAGCAAAAGTTTCGGTTTAAGTCCGGATCAATAAAGACTACCCAATCGACAAATCGCAGAATTCACGTAGCGGTCAACCGATAGATGACGAAAGGAGGATCATCCGAGTTCCTGACAACATATAAAATTTTGGCTTAAAAATTTGGTGTTGAATCTGTGAGTTTAGAAAAGCAGTGTAAAACCCCGCAATAGTGTTTTCGAAAATTAAAGGTATGCTGGAATGCTGGGAAGACGTGAGTAACAATTTACAAAACAATTAATTATGTAAACGTAATTGAAAGATAGCCGTCAGATTTCGTTCTCTTTTTTTTAATTAAAATTGTTAATCAGAGTCAATCTTTTTTACTTTTAATTTCGTTCACAACCAAATTTCGTTCTAGTTTAATTGACGAGTAAACTTCTTCTCTTTTAATTGTGATTTGTTGTTGATAAGATTATAAATATTATTCATTTGTCCATTATCAAACCCAGTGAAGACCCTGAGAAATTCAATATGATAAATTTGTAATTGTTTGAGTTATTGCCACAATAAAAATTTTGTTTGTAAATTTTATTTATTTTTTATTTAAAAAGCCCATCTTTAGTGATTATTACAATATATATATATATATATATATATATATATAGTACATACACTGTCTTATTGTTATACCTCAGAAACATTGGAACCATGGCGATCGTTAAGCTGGCTGACTTCTTTGGAGGAGATTAATTCCAGATGAACAGCGACGATAACCCTTGAATAAGAGACCCTTCAAGTTAGACTTTATTCGACTGCCTTTTCCATATTCATTCCTGTTTTGTTTTCTTTTTTTCCTTTTCCTTTTTTCCTCGAAATAGTAAAAGAAAGAAGATTCTACATTCTCCTTATCTTTGAAGTTATTCTTCAAGTTCCATTCTCCGTTTGATGGATTAAAAAAATGTAGAGGCATCCCCAAATGTAGCCTCCCCCCCTCCACATCTCCTAAAAGGTTCTGCATGCGAGAGAACAGCTGTCGCAGGCTGAAGGTGTTTAACAATTGTCGGGCTCATAAACCTTCAGCATCAGCTTTCAAATATGAGTTCATAACCGCGACTCAATTCAATGGCGTCGGAAAAAAAAACAAAGCACGGTCGTGGTGTAGTTGACAGAATCCCCTCTTGTGAAGAAGCCCGGGCCCATATTTCATGTACGCCTGTCTCGCAAAGTGAACCATTTCAAAACACGATATTTCACCGGGCAACCTGCATTATACACACGCGGCGCATTCGGAAGCGCCCACCTTCGCTTCCATCAATCCTGCTTTCCTTCTGCCACGTCGGGTACGACGACCGTTTTGTCGAACGCGGGGCCTCGAGGATCTATTCCGCTTTCACTCAGGTCCAGGCGCATCTCAGTCTAAAAGCTCTTGGCCAACTTACGGAATGTCGACGAATGAAATATCACCGCATCTCTTTCTCTTACAAACATTAAACCTTTTACACATTAAGAACGATCCTCTGTCAGAAAAAAAAAACAAAGGTAATTTTGACGTCAATGAACCCACGTGAATTTTATTAATTTTTTTAGGTTCATTAATATCTTTGATTCAACCGTGTGCTCTGATATCCGGCCTTAGCACAAGTTTAAAAAAACACAAATAAATGGACGATAGTTCATAAAATGTTCAAACACTCTGAAGCCATGTCAGCAACGTCACCTCTGGTTTTACAGTCATCAAGAACCTGAAGCTTCTAAATATAATGCTAATTCTCTGGAAACGAGACAGGCGCTACGGCTAAAAAATTTATTTATCTGATTTTTAACATAAAAAATGATATATATATATTGTAATATATTTAAATATTTAAACAAATTAAAATGAAACAGTGTTCCACGTTGGTGAAGCCTAAACTGTAGTATATAACTATGAAAATTAAACAAGAAACAATAATGCCCCACGTTGGGCGCCAATTTGTAATATATTTAAATATTTAAACAATTTAAAATGAAACAGTGCCCCCATGTTGGGCGCCATTTTGCGGTATTCAGACATTTAAATTGAAATAGAAACATTAATGCCCCAAGTTGAGTGAAGACCAATTTGTGGTATTCAGAATGAAAATACAATATGCCACACGGTTGATGCGTCAATTTAATTTATTTTAACTTTTAAATTAATAGGATGTTAATAAATAAGATTTTTAGTTAATTAAACAAACACATTAATTTTTTTATATGCAAATGGAATTAAAAGAAATAGATATTTATTGAATTTAACAATATTTATTATGTACAATCCAAAATTTTACTCTCTCTCTCTCAGTGTCTTTACTGGGCCTTTAAATAAATAAAGGTTATTTATTATTTTTTTTACAATACCTGCGAGGGATGTTCTCTCGCAGGCAGAACTTTGTAGGAGAGATACGAAGGGGCTACCTTTGGTGATGCCTTTTCCTCTCCGTTTTTGAACTAAGGTTCCCACGAGCCGAGGCACCTCAGCCTGTTCTGAGAGGTGTATGTTCCTGGGTCACAGACCTTGGGCATACGGTAAGAGTTGTCCGCTATTCCCATTAAAATAGTCGGCCAGCTGCCTCCTAAACTAGTCGAGGTACGGAGAAGGGAATGCTGCGTCCCCTCAGCAAACTCCTCTCCCGCTATCGGAAGGGCGTGGGACAAGTACCCAATGCCCGACCTACCTGATGCAGGTTTTTCAAGGCTTTTCCCTGTATTTCTTTAGACGAATGCCGGTTAGGATCCTTAAACTATAACCCGGGGGGCCCTAGTTAACCCTTGGCTACCTTCCTCTACCCTTCCGCATCCCCTCTTTCAAATCCCTTCCTATGCTATTAAAGGGGAGTTGCCACCATGTGGATTACCCTCATGTAGCCTGTTGCCCTAAAAAAAATAATTTTTTTTTAAACAATCAGATTACTGTGAAGTTACGCCAATACACAATATACTAATATTAAAAAAAACAACAGGAAATCTAACGAATTTACCTTTAACTAAAGGTTTAATGAAATCAACAGTAACGAAAATAGATTTCGACGATCCATAATATCGTAATTAATTCAAACAAAGCGCGACAACAACAATCCTTTATTAAAATTCAGATGAAGCAAGCAGCATAATTGTGTCCTCCGTTTGAGACACAGTAACAAACTATTTGTTGTTGTTTTTTGCATTTTCCCGCACACACACACACACACACACACACTACATGACATGGAAGCGTTTAAGGGAAGTTGACTTTTTTGTTTTCCACAGTTGTAAAGAGGAGAAACATTCGCAAAATAATTGACAAACTCGGGCATTCGCACGGAAAGCAGCACTTTAGAGGAGGGGGGGGGGGGACGGCATCGGCCATTACTATCAGATGAATTGGGAATGGTTCACAATGAATGAATGCTCTTTTGTGCCGGTTCTCATTCCATATTCCGTGTGCTGGAATACAGACAGTTTTAATATGCAGGCCCTAGCAGCATAAAACATCGACCGTAGCCGCTTCGCCGTCAAAGCGTCGTCGACAATGGCCGCCATGTTGGAATATATTACGTTACGTTTCCCCCCGTTAGGACTGTCACCCTTCTGTAGATTTAATCTCTTATCGTAAACAGAGATATTAAGTAATAAAGCTTCCCTCCCCCGCCAACGCTTTTATTCCGTTTTAATTAAACGTTGTAATTCCTTGTGAGCGAGTCAGGACTCAGGAACAACCTCAACAGATTCAGTTCACGCCTTGACCTCGCTAATGGCGCCCGGATTTCGATTAAATGCGTAACGAAAATAACATCTAACTTCTGCTTCTGGACCTGAGGGGGGTTTTTAGCATCCGACTTAATTTGCCCCCCCCCTCCTCTCACACGGTGGTAACAGCTTCTTCACTGATGCATGCGGCGACTGGAATATGTCGTAACGTCACGCAGTGGGAACGGCGAATATTATTATATATTTACAACTCACACGGGAAAAAAATTCAAGGGAACCCTGCAAGGGCTATTCTCTCGCAGGCAGAACCTTGTAGGAGAGATACGAAGGAGCTACCTTTGGGTATGCCTTTTCCTCTCCGTTTTTGAACAAAGGTTCCCACAATGCGAGGCACCTCGGCCTGTTTTGAGAGGTGTATGTTCCGGGGTCACAGACCTTGGGCATACTGTAAGAGTTGTCCTCTGTTCCCATTGGAATAGTTGGCCAGCTGCCTCCTAAACTGGTCGAGGCACGGAGAAGTGAATGCTGCGTCCCCACAGCAAACTCCTCTCCCGCTATCGGAAAGGCGTGGGACAAGTACCCAATTCCCGACCTACCTGATGCAGGTTTTTCTAGGGGTTTCCTTGCATTTCTTTTGGCGAATGCCGGGTAGGATCCCTAAAATATAGTCCGGGGGCCCTAGTTAACCCTTGGTTACCTTCCCCTACCCTTCCGTATCCCCCCTTTCAAATCCCATCCTATGCTATTAAAGGGGAGTTGCTCAACGTGGATTACCCTCATGTAGCCTGTTGCCCTAAAAAAAATTAATTTTGTCAAAGTGAGTCATATATTAAGGAAAAAAAATATTTGGTACTAAATAAAAAAAAGGGGGGGGAAGACCAAGGAAAAGATGGATCCAAGATGTGTTAGAAGACTTGAAGAAGATGGTGGGAGAATAGCTGATAGGAGAGAAGATTGGAGGCAGAGACATGGACCCTAACTAATAAAGACTCTTTTAAAGAGATTTGAAAGGAAAATTATTAGGAGAATCTATGGAGCTGTTTAAAATAAAGTGAAAGATGGAGATCAAGATATACTTAAGAGATGAATAACTTCCTAGAAGGAGAAGACACAGTTGTATTCATAATATCACGGAAGAATCTCATGGTTGGGACACATTCAAAGAATAATGGCTACAGAAAGAATGCACAAAGCAGATATATAAAGGGAAAAAAATATTTGGTACGAAATAAAAAAGGGGGAGAAGACCAAGGAAATGATGGATCCAAGATGTGTTAGAAGACTTGAAGAAAAATGATGGTGGGAGAAAGCCGAGAGGAGAGAAGATTGGAGGCAGACTGTGAAGGCAGCCGAAGCCCACATTCGGGCTGTAGAGCTTTGGAAGAAGAAGAATGTCTAAAACGATCCTATTTAACATTTTATATATATATATATATATATATATATATATATATATAATGACAGCGCCGAGTTGTTATAAAACTGTGGACGGTTTTAAACGAACCAAAAATGGTTAAAAGGGAAAAAATATCACTGCCTGTGTTTAATGTTACTGTAGTTAATTGTAATACCATAGTCGAGAAAATATTTATTGTTAAGTTTTTACCGCTGTCGTCCGATGTTTGCCGAAGATGGCCGAATTTTTTTAATCTATAACCATATCATTACTTAGTATTTATCGGTAAAGTTATGGGGAAAAATAAATCTGATGCACCATAAAAAACTGATTGACAATTTTTTTGTACCTGATACAATATTCTATACACTCTGGTAAAGAATTTATATACAGGTAAATACGCCTATAAGTAATGGAGGACAAACCCTAGAAAAAAAATATATATTGTACCTGTAAACATAATGTTATATTAAAATAGAAGTAGTACTTAGTTTGATTATATATCAATTATATGATTGACGATTTCTCACTTTTTATTCGTGTAAATTATGGGGAAAAAAATCATTATTTATCTATCTATAGGTTTTTTTCCCCCCAGTTACCCAAAAATTTCGGATTCAAAAATATATTTTTTCTTTGTCTGTGGTCTGAAATGTGTCCTCGTTCTTGTGCGAGCGGCCGGTAGTAAATCTTGGTCCGAAGCACAAAGCGTTCTTAGATAAAATACTGCGCTCACACATGACCGCGGTTTTGTACGCAACGAACTGTCCTCCGCGTCGCAAATAACAGGGGGACCCCCACCAACGATTTATGCCCACCCAATTTATCACGCAATGGTCAAGCCCGGAGCTTGTTCTGGCTCTCGTTAACACGCACTTGTGAATGCTCGATGCACTTCATAAAATATACCGATTTTCGTAATGAACTAATTCCTGCCCGTACCCAAGGGGAAATAAGAAATGGCGGCTGACACAATATCCTCCTGTAGGACATTCAGTAAATATTTATGTAGTGAATAATGAATAAGAAAGATAGTCAATTGAGACAAAAAGAAAGTGATAATATAAATACCACACAACGTTTCCTCAGTTGTTAAGAAGAGCCGAGAGCGACACAACTGCACTGGTCAGTTGACAAAACTCAAAAGCGACGGATACTCAACGACAATGGGAGAGCCGTAACAATAAGGGGAGCAACGACAATGGGAAAGCTGAAGGTTTAGCGTAACAATAACGGATCGTAGCAATTGTTGAGTATCGTGGTTTCGTTGCTCCCTTATTGTTACGCTAACGCTTCGACTCTCCCATTGTCGTTGCGTTTTAGTCTCTGAATAAGAAAAACAGGCAATACAGACAAAAAAAAAAGTAATATAAATACCGCTCAAAGTTTCCTGGGATCCTTGTTCCCTTTCGTCAGGTGCTAAGAAGAGCCGAGAGCGACACAACTGCAAACTGGTCAGTTGACAACAACACACAAAGACAAAATGATACATAATGTTTAATTATGATTTTCCTTTAAGAAAAGTAAAAGTATATAAAACATTAATTAGACCAATTAGTAACGTTTGAGGGCAGAGGAGACATGGACCATAACTAATAAAGACTCTTGAAGAGATTTGAAAGGAAAATTATTAGAAGAATGTATGGAGCTGAGAAGGTGAAACATGGAGAATAAAATGTGATGAAGAGATAAATGCAGCCTAGAAGGAGAAGACACAGTTAGATTTGTAAAATCACGTCGAGTCTCATGGTTGGGACACATACAAAGAATAATGGCTACAGAAAGAATGCACAAAGCAGATATATAAAGGGAAAAAAATATTTGGTACTAAAAAAAGGGAGGGGGGGGGAGACCAAGATAAAGATGGATCCAAGATCTGTTAGAAGACTAGTAGAAGATGGTTGGGGAAAAGCTGAGAGGAGAGAAGATTGGAGGCAGAGACATGGACCGTAACTAATAAAGACTCTTGAAGAGATTTGAAAGGAAAATTATTAGGAGAATCTATGGAGCTGTTAAAAGAAGGTGAAACGTGGAGAATAAGATGTGATGAAGAGAAAAATAATATCCTGGAAGGAGAAGAAGACATAGTTAACATTTATTAAATCACGGACACATACAAAGAATAATGGGTACTGAAAGAATGCACAAAGCTGATATATAAAGGGAAAAAAATATTTGGTACTAAAAAAAAGCGTTTTCGTCGCTTTTGAGTTTTGTGAACTGACCAGTGCAGTTGTGTCGCTCTCGGCCCTTCTTTGCACCTGATGAAAGGGATAAGGATCCCAGAAACGTTGTGTGGTATTTATACTGCCCTTTTTTGTCTGAATTGGTGATCTTTCTTATTAATTTGCTTTGTAAAATTACTCTAGAAAAGTATATTTTGGAGTACATGCTTATTAGGGATATTTTATCAGTTAAGTTCGTTAATAATTTAATTTATTGGTCACGGGTAAGCCGAAGGGTTACGTCACATGTCGTATAATATTACAATAGTGAATGTTAAATATGAATGTGCCAGGACCCAACGGAGGAGAAACTTGCAAGTTCTTAAGTGCTTCCATTGCCATATCTGCGGATGAAATGCTCTGAGGGAGACGACGGTCATGACGATGATGTCCTGTGAAATACTGATATTCCTCCAGTCTCCCGGCGTTGAAACGAAGTGGAGGAAACCAAAGCTAATGCGATTAGTCAAATCGCAGATGTACAAGTTGCAATGCTGGTCAGTTTGTAGCAGTGTTAAATCCGCGGGTTTAATGCCTGGGCAAAGGCAGCTGGGATGGAACTTAATGAAACCCCCCCTTCGCCTGACTAACAAGTCTTAATATGTATGCAAATACAGTGGCCAGGAAGGGGGAAATACGCGAAACTGCGGCGAGTTGCCGGACTAATATCTTCGTTAAACCGCATCGAGCCATTTAGGTGGACAATTGCTTCTCCAGAGAAAGAGAGAGAGAGAGAGAGAGAGGAACGTGAACAGCTGTTAAAGGTTCAATAACGAATAACAGGTCGAAATAAACGCTGATAAATAATTTAAGTGTCTAAAGTGGTAAAGGAAGTAAGAGAATGACTTCCAACTCATCAATTATGATATTGCACTTCCTCATTTAGGTGTAAATATTTACATATTGTAATGGCGCCAATTTTAAATTATTTTAAAATTTAAAGGTCCAGTGTTGTGGAGTGGTTTCTGTGAGCGACAGAGCTGGAAGCGGTACTTCCGGGTATGGTTATACCACCGAACTAGGCTCGTCCATTCTCGGAAGCAGGAAGCGAACGGCTGTTTCTTCGTTTTGGAAGCAACCGTTGGTAAGATGGAAGGCAGAAGCGAGGTTTCGAGGGTGGAAACTCGTAATTGGAAAGACAGTTTTATGTTTGATCATGGGGACAGAGAGAGAGAGAGAGAGAGATAGAGCGATAGAGAGAGAGAGAGAGAGAGAGAGAGAGAGAGAGAGAGAGAGAGAGAGCGAGAGAGAGAGAGAGAGAGACAGACAGAGAGAGAGAGCTCTGATTTGAGAAACCAGAGACAGTTGTGTTTGAGCACGGAGAGAAACTACATTGAGAGAGTGAGTTTTGTTTGATCTGTAAAAGACAAGTTGGTGTTTATCTGCACTGAAACAAACAGTTGCTTTGGAGCCTATAGAAAATACCATGAAGTAAATAGTAAGTAGAATATAAACCGGGACAGTAATATAAATTGCCAATTATTCCTGCAGAATATGAAAATAATGAATTAGAAAGATAGCCAATACAGACAAAAAAGGGTAATATAAATACCACTCAACGTTTCCTTGTTCCTTCCGTCAGGTGTGAAGAAGAGCCTAGAGCGACACAACTGCAATCGACAGTTGACAACACTCTTTTTCTCTTTTGAGTTTTGTCGACTGACAAGTGCAGTTGTGTCGCTCTAGGCTCTTCTTAGCACCTGACGGAAGGAACAAGGAAATCTTGAGTGGTATTTATATTACCCCTTTTTTGTCTGAATTGGCTATTCATTATTTTCAATCAGACGTAAATATTTCCATTTAATTATTTAAATCGACGGATATTCTGTATTTATTCACTTCTATTTTTATTTCCTTTTCTCACCGTGTTAAATAAAAAAATCTAAATTAATGACAAAATTTTTTTGTTTTATTTTATTAGTTGAATTTAGTTACAAAATTATTATTAACAGACTTGATTATTGTGGTCCAGATTCAATAACACCATGGAATAATTTTAATGGAAAGCGAAGCTGTCCGCCCTCAGCCGCGTGAGTCAATAATCACTATTTCCGAGAGGGGGGGGGGGGGGTGAGAAATGTTGGGGCGATCTATTCATCGAGTTTCACAAGTATTCAGTGGTATTCAGATCCTTGAGCCTGCACAAGGCCATTGAAATATCTTGGGAGTGTTTCCCTTGCTCGAGATGTGAGCCGCCTGTGAGGATTGAAACATCTCATTTTAAATATTTAACAACACCCCCGGGGGGGGGGGAGGGGGCAAGCTTTGGAATAATTGCCATAGGAACTGTTGCAATGTCTTTGGTTTAGGGCTGAACGATCACGAGATATGACAACGTTGTACTCTACAGAATGGTCTATTATTTTAACCCAGTACAAGGATTTGGGATGTATTAAAGTCTAATAATAGTCTAATCTGCGTTCCAAAAATATTTCATACAAGTGCTTTTAGTTACTCAGTAATACATACTTGAAAAATAAAGAGTACAGGATTCTTTAAAGGATTTTTTTTTATAAACTCATTAGAATAACCTTGTATAAATAAAATTTTAATTAATTTTAACTAAATGTAATAATGAATAAGAAAGATAGCCGAAACAGATTAAAAAAAGGGTAATATAAATACCACATAACGTTTCTGGGATCCTTGTCCCCTTTCCTCAGGTGCTAAGAAGAGCCTAGAGCGAATTGTAAGATCTTTGTGCCTCTCGTCAGGTAGCTAAGGAGAGCCTAGAGCAACACAACTGTACTTGTCAGCTGACAAAACTCAAAACGCCTAGTTTGTGTCGCTCTAGGCTCTCCTTAGCTACCTGACGAGAGGAACAAAGGATCCCAGAAATATTGTGTGGTATTTATATTATAACTTTTTTTTGTCTGTATTTGGCTATCTTTCTTATTAAAAAACTTAAGATGTTCTCTGCTTTTCTTTTACGGATACATGGGAACGGTTTTGCTTATCGTGTTGAATATTATTAACCCTGTAGTCTACAAAAGGACGTGATTACATTTTTTTAATAAAAAAAATAATAACTTAATACATCAGTTAATGATCTATTACAAACACTTTACATATTTTATTTATTTATTTATAGCGTTACGACGTTTCGATACTTGTTCGTATCTTCTTCAGGTGTTTTCCATAAGAGAAGATATTTACAAATGATTAATATACGGACTAATTACACAAGGTAAAAGAAAAACATTGGAAGGATAATTTTTAATGTATTTGACTCTTGTGAATTTTAAAAATTTATTACAATATATATATATATATATATATATATATATATATATATATTAATATATGAACGTTCTCTTTGTGTGTGTGTGTGTGTGTGTGTGTGTGTCTGTAGAATGGTGAGTTAACTCTCAGGACGTTTTTTCGATGGCAACACCTACAACTGTATCTCAAGTAAAATAAAAAAACAACCCCTCCCTAGATCAGTTGATGAACAACACCATCAGTGCCAATTAGAATGGCTTGAAGCACCTCACGTTACACGACAAACAGTTTGGCTGCGTTCCACAGATGCAATTTGGACCTTGTACATGGACAATGTAAGCCTAGACCTCGTGTAAGGGACAAATCAGTTGAACGAAGAATGGTTCGTCGTTGTAGTTACTACTAAATGATGATTACGCTCAGGGCAGTCATTATCGTTACCGAAGACTTGAAAGGGGAATACGCAAAGAGCCAACTGAGGCCATTACAATATATATATTCTCAACATGGGGTCTTTTTTATTCTCACGTGAAAAATTCTAATAAAAGTAATTTTTACCAGAGCGGTCTTTAGTCATTGAAAACATATTAACTCTTTTGAGTTGTTGTCAACTGACGAGTGCAGTTGTGGTGCTCTAGGCTCTTCATCGCACCTGACGAGAGGAACAAAGGATCCCAGAAACGTTGTGTGGTATTTATATTATCAATTTTTTTTGTCTGTATTATTTTCATCCAGACGTAAATTTTTTTTTCATATTAAATTTTTATTCACGATGATTCCCAGATATTATAATAAAACTGTCCGAAACGAATGGAAGAATTTCTTAAAAAAAAAAACAGTTTATGGTATCGGAAACGATGCGTAGGAGAAAAAAGGGAAGGACAAATCAAGGCCATAATGGATTAATAAAATAAAGAGGTGGAAGACTATATAAAATTTTTATTTATTTTTATAATATGAATTAGAATAAATTTGTAGAAAATATAACAGCACTGTAACGTACAGAGACGCAGAAAAAAAATTATTCGTCGTAGATTCTCACAAATACTGTCCAACTTTTTTTTTTACACTCATGATGCGAAAACGTACCAACCTTTCAAAAAAAAATTGTTGAACATCGTTACACCGAAAGATTCCACTCAGAAAAGTTTTTGGATTAACTGAATTAAGACATTATTCACCTGTCAGATAAATTATAGGCTGTAGGAATTGGAAAGAGAAGAGTTTTAATTACATTTCCATGTGAAATATTCTTTATATAAAAAAAGAAATCGTATGAGTGATTTTCAAATAACACTTGACAAAGAATAGTTTTTTTATTCGAGTTGACTCTAGAGCGGACTGACTGTGGCGACTGTTCCATCTCAGTCTCCTCCGGTAATTGTGCGGTGAAACGGCTCAGCGTGACGTATGGCCTCTCTGGGAGACGCTTCTGTAGGCAATTCTCAATCACACTTAGCGCCTCCAGTAACGAGGACCAAAGAGCCCCCGTGGAGCGCACAGGTGCCACGCCCAGAAAATGAAACCTCAAGCATTGTAAACCAGAATTTGTGATCCTCGCTCCATGCATATGAAGTAAGCCAGAGGCGAAGGAAAGATGACGATGGAACTGTCTGAAAGGTTTTATTAACCAACAGGATCAGAGATCCCTAAACGTGTTGAAAATTTTTACCCCCGCCCCCCCTCCAACCCCGAGCAATACCCCAGTTTGTCACAATGAAACTGAGCGACATCCATAACCACAGAATTGACTCGAATCTCGGTCTATTCGCGTTATTTTCATGTAACGCTCCACCAAACCCCACCCACTAAGCGCTTTCCCCTCCTATGCCGATAAGGGGTTGAAATTATACACAGAGAATATCTACCGAAATATTATGAATTTAAATGATACTGAAAAAAAAATTCATTGGACGTAAATATCAGGCCGATCAACATGTTTGAAAACTTGCACCCCCCCTCCCCCCGGTTCAGCCCCAACTGTTAAACTGCAAATTGAATGTAACAATTAATCTCAGCTGCATCCATAACCCCGGATTTTTTCGTTATTTTTACGCAACTGCAACCTACACTTGATGGTTCTCTCCTCCCAAGCCGAAAGGGCTTTTATTTATGCATACAGTATATATTTAGCAATATTATGAGTCTCATTGACCCCGCAAAACATTTATTCGACGCAAATATCGACCGGTTAACATCATTTCTACGCCCGACCACGCCCGCTCAGGCCTCCCACGCCCAGCCACCTCCACGCGCTGCTCTGCTTGTCATGTACAAATTCAGTGACATCTATAAGCACCGATTTGTCTCGAATCTCTGTTGTATTCTCGTCATTTTCTTGTAACGCGCGTCCACCCTCACCCATAACGCTGCTCCTTTCTCCATGTAATTAAAAAATCTCACTGCAGTCAGAATTATTATTATTTCAATATATATAGTTCACATATTACGGAGACTGTAGTAGAGGGGTTTATTAAATTATTTTATTACTATACAATAACACCTTTCAGATAATAAATAGTTGCTGATCGTAAGAATTGAGTAATGAAATTTTAGATGACGATGTCCCGATTATTTCACTATTAAAGAAACACACACACACACACACACACACACACACACACACTGCTTAATGCTAATTTCTGGCCGAGCGTTTACGACATACAAACCAAGATGGCCGACACTTCCACTGTATAATACGAATTGTTTATTATGCCACCTGTTATTGTGATTGTGGTTGAAAATTAATAGAAATTAATTTGAAAAGAATCTCCTTAATTTTATTTGCCCTGTGTGACGCGATGTGCATCGTAATTAATGCTGTTTCCTTAAGCACATTAATAATCGCGCCATTTTAAATGTAACAAACTACGACTGAAAGTTTCGTTTCTTTTAATATGAATTGATTAATTATTTGTTACTGCACGTGTGAACCTGATGACGCCTGCGGGTTACGAAAACGTTTCTGGATTAATAATAATTAGACCTGAAGATTGACCAACGCCACGGCATCGACGACGAGAATGTTATTAAAGTTTACGAGTTTATTTCCTGGTTTCGTATCTTCGCTCACAAACGGCCCAATTTGTTCCCACATGGCGACTCAATTCAGATCTGAGTTTTGTCACGTAGTCATAATAAGTCAATCTGGATGTAGAAAATGTGTAATAATAATTAAATACGCACGGCAGCCGTGAGTCTATATAAATGAAACTGCAGTGGGGGTTTATTATATTATTTTACTACAGTCAAGTATTTATATTTATAAACTCAGCCAAAAAAACTAAGCTAAATAACAGTGTGTGTCATTTACTGTACTAAATAATGTTCCTCTTAATTAAATATAATGAATATTCAATCAAAAACGCACCGCGTAATTCAGAGAACAACGACGCCATTTTGCTTAGTTCTGGTCAACGCCTCTGACCAAGGCGAGGCAGGAACACGGGGCAGGTGTGACGTAGCAGAGAACTTCGCCAACTACTAAGGCCGTCTGCTCCCCTGATGTATCGAGCTCCGTGAAAATCAAACCCCATGTTAAATCCTTAGTACCAGCCAAATCCCAACAGATGGCATGACCGCCTCCTTTTTGAAGCGTTTCAAATTTAGTATGGGATTTCGTGATTTTGTCGTGCGGGTTGCTAGTAGAAGTCGTAGCAGGTATTTAAGTCCACGAGCAGGTGTGTCAGTCCACGAGTCTAAGCCCCACCCCTACAGCAGGAGCTCCTCCATTTTACATACATCGGCACAACCCTGCCTGCCCTTGCTTACGTCGACTCTCTATTTCTCTCTAGCTGAGAGGGATGATTTTAAATACATATTAATAATCGATAACATATAAAATATTCATTAAATTAAATTAATAATGTGGTACTTAATTTAGTAAGTTTCGAAATTAAGTAATTAATTTATTTTGAATCAAAAACTATTTGTTTAATTTGATTTATTTCTTCCAATCAATTTATTTTTGCGGAATGATTTTGTCGTCCCCTGTATTCACCTTTGTCGTAGTCCATAATTAATTTTTTAAACCAATAATTATTTTAATTTCACGAAACATAGTTGTGTTTTTTTGTTGTTGCTACTATTCGCTTGTAAAGAGCTTCTCAAAGTAAATAATACTATGGTTACTGAATTTATTTTTAAGAAGATTTCTCCGCACTCACAGGTGGAAGCAATCCCGTATCCATGAATTTAGCATTTCAATCTCCTTCCTCGAACTCATCCTCTAACGTTACATCCGCGTTCGTCTGAAAGTCAGTTAACGGAGTTAATATTCAATAACCGACGCGTTTCATTCCACCTGTAACGAGACGCAGGGTTGGCAACATTAACAACTAAACTGTAAGAATTTTGTAATTGATCGTTGATGGATCGCGAACCTTCGTTGCAATTTATTATGTTTTCCTTAGGTTTCCTTAAAATAAATCCTCCAGCTAGTTCTTCTATTTCTATAGAATTGTGCGACATTAAATTAATATTTATTGACAAGTACGAACGTATACAAATACGCAACCAATTTTTCTCAAACACGGAAAATAATAATAAAAAAACACAAATATCCCGTTCTCACACGGATCCATTGGTTTTGAAAATGTTAACTTTATGATTACTCACCAGTCTTAATCCCAGGGTCCCGTGAGAGAGTAATGTGTCTCTCTCTCTCTCTCATTAAATCATCCAGCCAATATTTTTGCCACCTACACCACCATTGAGGCCACAATACCGTTGACAAGCTCAGCGGGATCCCAGTGACGCGGGGTTCGAGTTTGTCTGATGACGTCATCAAGCGCCGCCATTCTCTCTGTTACACGCGAGGCAAGATAATTAATTATATTTGAATCACAAGTAGGAGAAAAACAAGAATTACTTTAAATTATAAAGTAAATACGAGTGGTCTTATTACTGACTACGAAAAGTAACACAATGTAACACCGACATTTTCCTTTCCTCCCGCAGCCGCAATACAGTCTTATCTCTGCGATTAAAAAAACAACAGAATATCTTCCTGGCCAAGGAGCAACGATGTCAAGCTCCTGATGTTTATACTTTGGCCTGATTAATTTGTTAATATAATTAAACCGAAAGAAAACTCTCACCAGAAGTTTAACATTTAATCTGCATATTTAAAAGTACAGTAATTCAAATTTAATTGACCAATTATTCGCGTCGTCAAATTAAAAAAACAAACAATAATAATCACAGCGGCACAGAATCTCTCTGTTCTCACGGCCCGCGATATCACAACACCAAGGAGGTTAGTGTCACAGACAATATTTGTTTACCGCACGAAAGATATAAATACGATAAAAAAATTATTTAAAACACTCACACACACACACACACCCAAAACAAAGTAAATTTGGAAAAACTGTCACTGGGCGGAAAATAAAAATGTCACAGAAGTTCTTTGATGTATGAGAATAAAGAAACATAGAAGACTGAATTGGATTTAGTAATAATTGACAATAACAGAACCTTAAAGCTATTGATTTTAAATTTAATAAATATATTTGTCTGACATGTTGGTAGAATCGTTTATTTATTTATCAAAAGACACAGTAAATAAAATATACATATCTGTAAAATTAGCAAACTCCTCTTCCGCTATCGGAAGGGCGTGGGACAAGTACCCAATGCCCGACCCACCTGATGCAGGTTTTTCTAGGGTTTTCCCTGCATTACTTTTAGGCGAATGACGGGTAGGATCCTTAAACTATATCCCGGCTACCCTTGGCTACCTTCCTCTACCCTTCCGCACCCCCGTTTCAAATCCCTTCCTATGCTATTTGAGGGGAGTTGCCACTATGTGGATCACCCTCATGTAGCCTGTTACCCTAAAAAAAATCTTCCTGATGAAGGAGCAACGATGTCCAGCCTCGATGTTTTTTTTGGGCAACAGGCTACATGAGGATAATCCACATAGTGGCAACTCCCCTTTTATAGCATAGGAAGGGATTTAAAAGGGGGGATGTGGAAGGGTAGAGGAAGGTAACCAAGGGTTAACTAGGGCCCCCGGGCTATATTTTAAGGATCCTACCCGGCATTCGCCTAAAAGTAATGCAGGGAAAACCTAGAAAAACCTGGATCAGGTAGGTCGGGTATTGGGTACTTGTCCCACGCCCTTCCGATAGCGGGAGAGGAGTTTTCTGTGGGGACGCAGCATTCTCTTCTCCGTGCCTCGACCAGTTTAGGAGGCAGCTGGCCGACTATTCCAATGGGAACAGCGGACAACTCTTACTGTATGCCCAAGGTCTGTGACCCCGGAACATAAACCTCTCAGAACAGGCTGAGGTGCCTCGGCTTGTGGGAACCTTAGTTCAAAAACGGAGAGGAAAAGGCATTCCCAAAGGTAGCCCCTTCGTATCTCTCCTACAAGGTTCTGTGTCTCCGACAGCCTCGATGTTTATACTTTGGCCTCATTAATTTCTTAAAATTAATAATTCAACCGAAAGATAGCTACCTGACGAAAGGGAACAAAGGATCCCCAGAAACGTTGTTGTGTGGTATTTATATTACCCTCTTTTTTTGTCTGTATTTGGCTATCTTTATTATTCAAGAATATTAAATGTCAGACATTAATGATTTTATTTCACTTGATGAACATAAAAAAAAGTATTTCTATCGTTGATAAGACAAAATGGAATGATGCTCCTCTTTTCCGGGTTCTGAGCGTCATTCTGTTTTCACTTTATTTTCACAATATATTCTGTATTAGTTAGCCTGTTGTAGGCCTCACGGATTTTCAGGGCGAAAGGGAAGACCAAGTTTCCATCAGACATTTCACTCAATTCCCACTGCTCTCATTTACATCTGAGCCGACCGCTAGTTACACCGTCGATAATGAAGGCATACGGCTGTATGCATTTTAATAGCCCGGGTAATAAATCCATTAACTGTAGAACTTCCACCCATTACACGCCTCGACTAATTGCACGTCTATATCTAGTTTTATCCCTAGGTTTCACCCATAAAACCAACTTCCATAAAATTACTATATATTTTTTTTCTCATAACCCATATCACGTTTGATAAATTATCAGTTAATACCTTTATTTTAATTACAAACGTCGTTTAGACAAGGTAAAAAAATATTACGCATTGAGAGGAAGCGTTTCAATCGGGATAAATAAATAAATATATATTTACATCATGTCTTCTTACTGAGAGCTTTTTTTCCAACATCACAAGAACGGGAAAACACTACATATGTAAGCGTACAGAAAAAAAACAACGTAACAATAACAAAACGTAAATAATAAAAATTTATAAGATAGTAAATTTGAAAATGAGGGTAAAAATAATTAAAATAGATGAATACAAAAGTCAAAAGAATTTGTACATAACCGAGGTAAACCGATTTAAGGTTAAAAGGTTTATGGTTAAAAGGTAAAATGTTTAAGAAGAAAGGTTTAAATGTAAAAACGTAAATAATAAAAATTTATAAGATAGTAAATTTGAAAATGAGGGTAAAAATAATTAAAATAGATGAATACAAAAGTCAATAGAATTTGTACATAACCGAGGTAAACCGATTTAAGGTTAAAAGGTTTATGGTTAAAAGGTAAAATGTTTAAGAAGAAAGGTTTAAATGTAAAAACGTAAATAATAAAAATTTATAAGATAGTAAATTTGAAAATGAGAAAAAAAATGAAAATAGGTTAATTCAAAAGGGAAAGTAATTTGTCCATAACCGAGGTAAACCGATTTAAGGTTAAAAGGTTTATGGTTAAAAGGTAAAATGTTTAAGAAGAAAGGTTTAAATGTAAAAACGTAAATAATAAAAATTTATAAGATAGTACATTTGAAAATGAGAGAAAAAAATTAAAATAGGTTAATACAAAAGGCAATAGAATTTGTACATAACCGAGGTAAACCGATTTAAGGTTAAAAGGTTTATGGTTAAAAGGTAAATGTTTAAGATGAAAGATTTAAATGTAAAAACGTAAATAATAAAAATTTATAAGATAGTAAATTTGAAAATGAGAAAAAAATGAAAATAGGTTAATACAAAAGGGAAAGGAATTTGTCCATAACCGAGGTAAACCGATTTAAGGTTAAAAGGTTTATGGTTAAAAGGTAAAATGTTTAAGAAGAAAGGTTTAAATGTAAAAACGTAAATAATAAAAATTTATAAGATAGTAAATTAGAAAATGAGAAAAAAAAATTAAAATAGGTTAATACAAAAGGTAAAGGAATTTGTACATAATCGAGGTAAACCGATTTAAGGTTAAAAGGTTTATTGTTAAAAGGTAAATGTTTAAGATGAAAGGCTTAAATATAAAAAAATCTTTTAATAAAAACGTAAATAATAAAAATTTATGAGACAGTAAATTTTGAAATGAGAGAAAAAAATTAAAATAAGTTAATACAAAAGGCAAGATAGTAAATTTGAAAATGAGAGAGAAAAAAAATTAAAATAGATTAATATAAAAGTCAAAAGAATTTGTACATAACTGAGGTAAACGATTTAAGGTTAAAATGGTTTATGGTTAAAAGGTAAAATGTTTAAGATGAAAGGATTAAATGTAAAAATGTAAATAATAAAAATTTATAAGATAGTAAATTTGAAAATGAGGGTAAAAAAAATTAAAATAGGTTAATACAAAATTCAAAAGAATTTGTACATAACCGAAATAAACCGATTTAAGGTTAAAAGGTTTATGGTTAGAAGGTAAATGTTTAAGAAGAAAGGAGTTAAATGTAAAACTATTTTTTAAGGTTAAAAGGTTAAAGTAAAAAATCTTTTAAAAAAATTCAAATTTTGTTTTAATTTAATATTTTACTAATATTATTATTTAGTTAATAATTAACAGACGCACAACTACCAAATTCTCAGTTTCACTCACTGGACCCTGGAAGGAGTATTTATTGATGAGGTCACGTCACGTGGTGTATCAAGTATTGGAGAGAAAGAGAGAGAAATCAATAATATTAAAATTTATGTTGTATAAATATTAAGTTAAATATTACGATCAGTTAAATTAAATTTGAAATGAATATCTGTTTTATATTTATAAAATTATTTTGTCGGTTAAAATATTTTTTAAAGGTTAATTTATGTGATGAAAATCATTAAAGTACAGTCAGCGTTATTTCTTTTCTTTATTATTGCAATTGAATGTTGAAGGAATGTTGCAAGAAGTTGGGGGGTCTTCGTTGGGCAGCAGTAATCAGTGCTTGCTTGGCCACGTGGAGAAGTTTCATTGTTATCTATGCAAGTGTTCTCCAGGGCCCCTCGATTTTGTAACACAACATTAACTCACCACGGAGCTTGAGTTCCAGCCTACTGAACCACACCAGCACTTGACCCCCCACCACCACACAGAGTCTTGCAAGAGATAGTATTCCCACTGTTCTACCAACCTTCTGCATACCAAAAAAATAAAATTAATTTTCAGTGAACCAAATTAGTGCAATTTTACTTTAATTATCCTGACAAACAACTGTATCTAATATCTGCCCCCCCTTCCTATTGGTCCTTAATGTCTTTACTCACTGATAAAACAGTGTAACTGTCATCTATCAGTTTTAAACACTTGGCACTGTACATACACATGAGAATATAATTTATTTAGCAATTTTTTTTAAAAAAAAATTCGTGTGATGGATGTGATCAAGTTTAACAAGAATTTTTGGAATAAGAAAAATACTGTCGCCTCCCTGAAAGCAAACATTTGGGTGCAATTAAATTTTCAATTCACGAGAAGGAGCTGAAAGAAGGTTCTGAAGGAGCCTTTGGGAGAGTTCTTCGAGGAGGGCATAAAAAAGCTTGTTTCCACGGGGAGCTCACCACCACCACAACAACAACATTGAACGTGATGAGGTGGCAAAATAGTCACAACAATACCCTGAATTTTTTTTCTTCTAATATACCTTTTAAAAAAAATAGTATAACTATCTCAGGGGGTTGGTAGGCCAAAATACAGTGTCACATAGCCCTTTTGAAGTTTATTTAATCACATCTTTGGTTTCATTTGAAATTAAGTAACATCAGTATATATTTTGTACATATAAAATGAAAAAAGACAATACTGAAATGAAACATTTGACTGAAAATTTATTTCCTGCACCTGAAGAAAGGAACAAGGCCTCCAGAAACGATGTGTGGTATTTATATTATCACTTGTTTTGTCTGTATATGGCATATATTTCATATTATGAAAAAGACAATAGTTGATTTTTATTAATTCTGGATACACACACACACACACACAAAACAACCGCTCTGCTTGACTGTTATTTACAGGATCTAAAAAATGAATTTTTATTTATTATTTACTCTGGTCTCTGTTTTGCTTTTCAAAAATTATTATATATTTCCCTGTTACATGTTACAATTTCAAAAAAAATTCTGAAAATTTTATCAATAATATTTCCTGGTTTGATGAGCTAAAGGCTCAATATTAGGACCAATATAAATTGAATAAATGTTAAAACTGATACAAAAAAAAAGAATCTATATTGTCATTTATGATTCAGTTTTATTAATATTTAAAACTATGTATGTTTTATATTTTGAAAGTTGTGTTAAAAAAAAATCAGTTATAACAATGTACGTTTTGTGATGTGTTTGAAATGCCACAATGTTCTCTCACATTGATGTTGTTTCAAGGAGTCAAAATTATTCTGAATAATTATATAAATTAAACTCATATTTTGTTAATTATGCAAGTAACTCTGTTATACTTAATGTATTTATTTTGGGAGTCAAGAATTGTCTTCTTCATAATAAGAAAGACAGCCAAGCAACAGACAAAAGAAGTTATAATATAACGTTTCTCGCAGCCTTGTTCCTTTCTTCAGGTGCAGAATATTTAATTTTCAATCAGATATAAATTTTTCATTTTCAATATTGTATTTTTCTTTATATTTACTTTTAGATGCAACTGAAGTGATACCTTGGTCATATATAGAGAGTATATTGTAATAAATGTAAGTTTTAATTAATAAATTCTGACTTATAGCCATGACACATTAATTCTTAAATTTATTTACAAGGTTCATCAACACTTTTCCTTTGATTATCTGAAAATATTCCTTACTGCTTTATAATCACTTACTGCCGAATCAGACAGAGTCCGGCTTTAAACAATCAGCTCTATTTTTAGGGTTTTCAGAGGTATGAAATATTGTGTGAATAAATTAAGCATCAGAAGCTTGAGAAACTGTTTATGTTTTTTTTAGAGAATCTATTTTTTGTGTTTTTATAATTATTTACAGACTGTAAATACAAGTAGACTGGTATCGAAAATCTTACCTTGTGGAATCCATGAAAAGCTAAGGGAGGGATTCAGAGAGTTATTTGATTCATGTGATTCAGATGACAATAAAATTGAAATTGTATTCTTCCCCCCCTGCTCCCCCCCCAAAAAAGCGAAATGAGGTCCTAAAATGTTTCTCCCTCCATTTCGCCAGTGATGCCACGTGTGCCAAGACGTTTCTACTTTCTCCTTTTAGGACTAAGCGGGACTGCTTGCAGACTTGTCCACACCTGGCGCCCCCTCTTTATGATCGCAATAAAGAACAAGAAGCAGTCCCGTAAATCCGACACTGCTACGTGCACACCCCCCCCCCCTTTCCCCTGCCGTGTTTGTTACTTTGCTCAACATCTCCACGTTCTGGCCTGGTTTCTCTCCCACCTTCACAATTAATGGCGCGCCATAGCAAATCAACGATTCAAGACGTTTTGAACAACCAGAAGACTCAACGCTGGGAGAATCCAATCTCTACACCAGCAATTAATTAGTTGTCGAGAAGAACTCAAATCATGTGAACAAGATATACAGAGAAATTTAACATTTTTCAACATATATGTGGCACAATAAGAAGAACCATGAAGGGAAGAAACCCAAATAATTTTTTTTACAGTTATGGCAGCCTATACAGGGGGCGGAAACCTGGACGCTTAGAAGTAAAGATCTAAGAAAATTAGAAACATCAGAAATGAAGTTTCTAAGATCAGTTAACGGAAGAAAGAATCAGAAAAGAAACAATAAGAGATGAACTAGGCATCACAATCAATAACAGAGAAATGGAAAGAACATGTACATCGTATGACCGCCACAAGGAATTCCCAAACAAATAATGCAATATAACCCAAAAGGAAGAAGGAATGTGGGAAGCATCACTTTTAGGCGATTTGTCGGGTAAAATCCTTAAACTATAGCCCCTTGGCTACCTTCCTCTACTCTTCCGCATCCCCCCTTTCAAATCCCTTCCTATGCTATTAAAGGGGAGTTTTCACCATGTGGATTACCCTCATGTAGCCTGTTAATCTGAAAAAAAATTACCATAATCACAGATATTGTTGTATACTACAATTATAATAAATAGTTAATACCAATATATATATATATATATATATATATATATATATATATATGGATTATATACGTATACTTTAAAACAGTACAGTAATGATTATATATATATATATATATATTGTAATGATAAAAAAAGATTAAATAAATTAATTAAAATTTGGATGATAGTTAGCCACACGTTGAAGACGCCAATTAATGTAATGATTAACAAGGAGATTTAATTAACTTTGCCCCACGTTGATGAAGCCAATTATGTAATGATTAATAAGATGCTCTTAATTTCTAGGAATAATTAACAAATTATTATGTATTTAAAAATTTATTGTTGATAATTACACATGATAAGCCCTGCCGAATTCAGTCAATTTCACAAACAAATATTTCAATTTTATTTTATTAATTCGTGGCGTTCTATTAAAGAATAGCTTTATAATTTTACAATCAATTACGTTGAATTTCTCATTATCTCAGGGTCATCACTGGGTTTGATAGGAAGAACAAATACAAGGTACTAAAACATTAACAATCCAAACTCATTGAAGTTAAAGGAATACAGTATTAAATACAAATAGTAAAAGAAAACGAATGAAAAGAAAAACGCGAACGAAATCTGACCATACCCTTTAATTATCGTTTACAGTCATTAATAATTGTTTTGTACTCACGACAGTGCTACTGGTACCAGTTAGGACTCTTGCAGCTTGAAGTCAACACCCACTAAACAGGCCACTCATTACTCACTGATTCTACACTTTAGATTTTGAACACTCGGTAGTTGCTCTGGATCTCTGCCATCCTGGAACCTGGATCATCTCACCCTCAGCCAGTTGCCGGACGTAGCGCTCCTCAAAGTCTCTCTATGCGAAAATTAGTTCAGTTTGTGAAGCAAAACTTCTGCCTCCAAACTGCGATTTTATGAGTCTCTCCGTCAAAACTGTTTACGTGCGTTTTATGTAAACTATTATATCTCTCCGTTGGACTTCCTACATAGCCCTATTCATAATTCTGGATCCGCAGACATTTACTGTTTCTATTTCTCTACGTGGACCGATCTGCTATGTCCCAGTTCTCGACGCAGACTTTTTCCTTTCGCGTCTTGCCGCTGACTGAGTTCCTCTAGGCGCGCGGTCTCCAGTCTCCCATTGTAAACAAAGAAAGACCCGCTGCGATTGTCGTCTTTAAACACCCGTACCGCCAACAATTAAGTTATATTAAAAACAATTAATAGCCTGTATAATTGGTATTACAATATATATATATTTAACAATATACAGACTCGATTATTCTAATATTTATCCCTAATAAAATATTTATTTCAAATAGACATATCTTTTCAAACTTGGTAATTCATGGACTGAAGTTTTAAAGACTGCAGACTCAATGGTATTGAACGTATTTGTTTATTAGGATTGTTGATAGTTAATTTTAACTATGGAAGAAAAAACAAGTTTGTATGTGATAGATTAATATTAAATGCATAAAATAATTTTTACTAAAGCAATGTGTAATAAATTCTATTTAATATATGAATGGTGTAATAAGAAAGTGATAAAATGATAACTAGGGGGTTTCGTCTCATATTAAGGCAAAGAAGCTAATTTGTATTGTATTCATAAGTCTGTGTGTATAGGAGTAGTACGTGTGAAGTTATGCAGCTTCAGAAATTATATTGAGGTGTTACATCTTCAAGTTTTCGTGTATGGGGAAATTATTATCCAGCGGTGGTAGATTTGCTACAAGAGGAGGAATTAAGTTAACGAGAAAGAGAGTCTTATCTCAGTGGTATACTTAAAATTTCTCGAGCTTAGAAGATGATAAAAAAAAATGTTGTCTCGAATAAAACTTAAAGCACAATAAATTATAAAAATAGCTGAAGGCTGGAGGAGGATAATTTTATGGCACGAGATATTTCCCAGCAGCAGAAGCAGCAGCAGCAGCAAAAAAAAAAAAAAAAAAGGAGACAAATTTGAGGAACGTGCTACTAGAGAAGGAGACTTAATAAAATGAGGAAACGACCGGGGCGAAGGAAGCTCTGGTTGCCCTGGAGCAGTTTATGCGTGTGAACTTCTTCAGAACTCTCACAGATGTTTCCAAAGTTCATTATCCAGGGAGGGAGGAGGGAGGAGGGAGGAGGGGGGGGAGTAAATGAATTATATACGTTTAATCATCCGAAAAAAAAAATATATCTTTCATTATTTCAATGGCTTTTAAGTGGCTTCTGAGGCCATCAACATACTTGAGGAAGTTGTGCTTAGTTGGTTGTACTCGCTGGAGGAAAAAGTAAAACAACAACTTATGAGACATTTTCTGTTCCTAATTACAATTCTGGTTCTTTGGTTCAGCGTTATCAGTTCATTTATTACGGGAATAAGCTATTAAATTGTCAACCGCTTTTAATATTAGAATATATATATATATATATATATATATATTTAAAATGCTTAAATATACTATAGCGTGGCGAGTATTATTCTGACTGACTGACTCTTTGACACTACGGTCCTTGGTCTCCGCGACTATCTTCTTCCAAAGCTCTCTTTCAAAACTGCCTTGGTTCTCCATCGCGCGTAGGTCTTCTTCCGCCTCTTTAATCCAACGCTTTCTTGGTCTACCTCTGTATCTTCTGCCACCTGGATAGCCCCTCCAGAACTTTCTTTGCTTCTCTTCTATTCTCCATCTCTATGTACTTGTCCCTAGCCAACGCACCACTCGAGCAGTTTTTATCACCGATATTACATCATCCTGCTCCTGATTAGTTCTAATGCATCATCCCAGTTCTTTTTTGGTTGGTTCAAAGATCTTCCTATCATTCCCATGACATTAACCGTTTTTCTTCGGATTTATTTAATATCCATGTCTCCGCTCCATATGTAACCACCGGTCCAACTATTCAGTAAATGTATTATAGTGTTTTATTTTAAAAAAATAGGGAGCTGATGTGACCCTCCAGAACTTTCTTTGGTTCTCTTGTATTCTCCATCCGATGAACTTGTCCCTAGCCAACGCACCACTCGAGAAGTTTTTATCAAAGATATTATATCATCCAGCTATTTGTACAGGGTCTCTAAGCTTCACCATCCCAGTTCTTTTTTTCGTTGGTCCAAAGATCTTCCTATCATTCCCATGACATTAACCTTTTTTTCTTCGGATTTATTTAATATCCATGTCTCCGCTCCATATGTAACCACCGGTCCAACTATTCAGTAAATGAATTGTAGTGTTTTTCTTTTTTTAAAAAAAATAGGGAGCCGATGTGACCCCTCCAGGACTTTCTTTGGTTCTCTTGTATTCTCCATCCGATGTACTTGTCCCTAGCCAACGCACCACTCGAGAAGTTTTTATCAAAGATATTATATCATCCAGCTATTTGTACAGGGTCTCTAAGCTTCACCATCCCAGTTCTTTTTTTCGTTGGTCCAAAGATCTTCCTATCATTCCCATGACATTAACCTTTTTTTCTTCGGATTTATTTAATATCCATGTCTCCGCTCCATATGTAAACCACCGGTCCAACTATTCAGTAAATGAATTATAGTGTTTTTTTAAAATAAAATAGGGAGCCGATGTGACCCCTCCAGAACTTTCTTTGGTTCTCTTGTATTCTCCATCCGATGTACGTGTCCCGGGCCAACGCACCACTCGAGAAGGTTTTATCAAAGATATTATATCATCCAGCTCATTGTACAGGGTCTCTAAGTTCCTGATTTGTCCCAATGCACCATCCCAATTCTTTTTTTTCGTTGGTCCATATAGCCCTTCCTCAATACCTTTCTTTCCCATTACATTAACCTTGTTTTCTTCGCATTTATTTAATACTAGAAAAAATTTTACTTTTTATTCAATCAAAATATTTCTGCTTTATTTCATTACAAAATACAGAACTATATTTAGGATGCGTCAATGTCTTGAAAACTTATGACGTCATCGTCTCGCGCAGTAATTTAACACTAATTCGTAACTTATTTCAATTATAATTATTTCCACGTTTATTCTAGGGGTTTCTCACCCCCACAGTACCGGTTCTCGATTTGGGCAGAATACGTATACCAATTTTTGCTGCATTCTGTCCACGCGATAAAATTTGTATAAAGAACAACGTAAATACATACATACATACATAAGTACATACAAATATACATCCTTTTTTATTATATAGATCGCATGTGTCCGGTCCATATGTAACCACCGGTCGGACTATTCAGTAAATGTATCATAGTGTTTTTTTTAAAAAAAATAGGGAGCCGATTTGACACGTCCAGAAATTTCTTTGGTTCTCTTCTATTCTCCATTCGATGTACGTGTCCCTAGCCAACGCACCACTCGAGAAGTTTTTATCAAAGATATTACATCATCCTGCTCATTGTACAGGGTCTCTAAGCTCCTGATTTGTTCTAATGCACCATCCCAGATCTTTTTTCGTTGGTCCAAAGATCTTCCTATCATTCCCATGACATTAACCTTTTTTCTTCGGATTTATTTAATATCCATGTCTCCGCTCCATATGTAACCACCGGTCCAACTATTCGGTAAATGAATTATAGTGTTTTTCTTTTTTTTAAAAAAAATAGGGAGCCGATGTGACCCCTCCAGGACTTTCTTTGGTTCTCTTGTATTCTCCATCCGATGTACGTGTCCCTAGCCAACGCACCACTCGAGAAGGTTTTATCAAAGATATTATATCATCCAGCTCATTGTACAGGGTCTCTAAGCTCCTGATTTGTTCTAATTCACCATCCCAGTTCTTGTTTTCGTTGGTCTCCATAGACCTTCCTCAATACCTTTCTTTCCCATGACATTAACCTTTTTTTCTTCGGATTTATTTAATATCGCATGTCTCCGCTCCATATGTAAACCACCGGTCCAACTATTCAGTAAATGTATTATAGTGTTTTATTTTAAAAAAAAATAGGGAGCCGTTGTGATCCCTCCAGAACTTTCTTTGCTTCTCTTGTATTCTCCATCTCGATGTACTTGTCCCTAGCCAACGCACTACTCGAGCAGTATTTATCACAGATATTACATCATCCAGCTCATTGTACAGGGTCTCTAAACTCCTGATTTGTTCTAATTCACCATCCCAGTTCTTGTTTTCGTTGGTCTCCATAGACCTTCCTCAATACCTTTCTTTCCCATGACATTAACCTTTTTTTCTTCGGATTTATTTAATATCGCATGTCTCCGCTCCATATGTAAACCACCGGTCCAACTATTCAGTAAATGTATTATAGTGTTTTATTTTAAAAAAAAATAGGGAGCCGTTGTGATCCCTCCAGAACTTTCTTTGCTTCTCTTGTATTCTCCATCTCGATGTACTTGTCCCTAGCCAACGCACTACTCGAGCAGTATTTATCACAGATATTACATCATCCAGCTCATTGTACAGGGTCTCTAAACTCCTGATTTGTTCTAATTCACCATCCCAGTTCTTGTTTTCGTTGGTCTCCATAGACCTTCCTCAATACCTTTCTTTCCCATGACATTAACCTTTTTTTCTTCGGATTTATTTAATATCCAAGTCTCCGCTCCATATGTAACCACCGGTCGGACTATTCAGCAAATGAATTATAGTGTTTTTCTTTTTTTAAAACAAATAGGGAGCCGATGTGACCCCTCCAGAACTTTCTTTGGTTCTCTTGTATTCTCCATTCGATGTACGTGTCCCTAGTCAACGCACTCGAGCAGTTTTTATCACAGATATTATATCAACCAACTCATTGTACAGGGTCTCTAAGCTTCACCATCCCAGTTCTTTTTTTCGTTGGTCCATAGACCTTCCTCAATACCTTTCTTTCCCATGACATTAACCTTTTTTTCTTCGGATTTATTTAATATCGCATGTCTCCGCTCCATATGTAAACCACCGGTCCAACTATTCAGTAAATGAATTACAGTGTTTTGTTTTCTGTTTTTTTTAAAAACAAATAGGGAGCCGATTTCACCTTGAAGCTTGTAGCGTGGCTTATAGAGGGCTAAGAAAATAGGACTCTTTTTTAGTCAGGTTCAAATCGACTTAAATCGATTGGCAGGTTACGTACTGACCCACTTTACTTCAATTGAAGAAGGAAGCTTCTCCGGCGAAAAGAATTTTATTTCTACATTGCGGATTTTTCTCTACTTTCTTTTTTTTTCTCGAAACTATATGATAATCATTTTATTACTCTGAGAAAATGAGAAGTAAACAGAAAAACAAACATAAAAAACTTATGGAATGATGTACTGTCCCCCTTTGGATCGTTATCTTTGGCCAACGTTGCAACACTGCAAAGGAAACATAAAAAGCTGTAGCTTTGGAGGCACATTGATGGTGAAGTGGGTGTAAATTTGCGCTGCAGACATAAACCACATGCGCAATAAACTTTATTGCTTGTTATTCTTTCATCCTCGATGGTAAAGTTCATACGCCGTACCTATTCTACTCTCGGTCTGCTGGAGTAATATCAAAGTCGCCGAGAAAGAGAAAGAAAAAAAAATTTCCCAGAGTGAATTTTTTAATAAAACAAAACAGCCATCCCACTGTATAATGTACCTGTTAATTTCAATTCTGTAAGGAGGCGCGCGTGTGTGAGAGTGAAAGTGATAATGTCCTCTGCTTCAAAGTGTCATTAATTTGCATAATTTTATACTTTATTTTTAAAAAACTGAATTTAAAGGGAGAAAGTCGTCGTTGGCTCCACCAGGATAAAGTGATAAAGGCAGATTAGTGAAATTGCATCAAAGAAACTACGAAAAACTTTCTCTTTGCACGGAGTTTTACAACTAGGCAAAAACTGAGCCGGTCTCTTAAATGCATTGTTTTTCATTTCCGATTAATTTTTATTGTATTGATATTCGTCAGTAAGAAAAGGAGCAGTAGTTTTAGTAAATGAAGAAATATAAATTCATCAAAAAGAACAAGTTAATATATTAGGTAACCTGCGAGGGATGTTCTCTCGCAGGCAGAACCTTTTAGGAGAGACACGAAGGGGCTACCTTTGGGTATGCCTTTTCCTCTCCGTTTTTGAGCTAAGGTTCCCACAAGCCGAGGCACCTCGGCCTGTTCTGAGAGGTGTATGTTCCGGGGTCGCAGACCTTGGGCATACGGTAAGAGTTGTCCACTATTCCCATTGGAATAGTCGGTCAGCTGTCTCCTAAACTGGTCGAGGCACGGAGAAGGGAATGCTGCGTCCCCACAGCAAACTCCTCTCCCGCTATCGGAAGGGCGTGGGACAAGTACCCAATGCCCGACCTACCTGATGCAGGTTTTCCAGGGTTTTCCTTGCATTTCTTTAGGCGAATGCCAGGTAGGATCCTTAAAATACAGCCTGGGGGCTCTAGTTAACCCTTGGCTACCTTCCTCTACCCTTCCCCATCCCCCCTTTCAGATCCCTTCCTATGCTATTAAAGGGGAGTTGCCCAATGTGGATTACCCTCATGTACCCTGTTGCCCTAAAAAAAATGTTAATATATCGTTGATTACATAGGTTAAGTCATACATTTACTCAACAAAATTATTTTAAAAATTTAATACCTTACTTGTTTTAAATAAACATGAAAAATATCAGCCTAATAATATTCATAAATAATTTATTATCAAATTTAACATAACACAACGTTTCAACCCTAATTGGAACACCTTCAGGTGTCCAGTTTCAATTAAATACAGTCATATTTTATTACATGAATTTAGGTTAACATTAATTTATAAAATAAAATATAACTGAATATAATTGAAATTGTACACCTAAAGAGATCCCAGTTAGGGGTGAAACGTTGTGTCTATCAATTATAATGTTTTAAATTTTGATAATTGATAATTATTTCTCATTATTATTTTTCAGAAAATTAATAATAAATTTGATAATTTGTAACTGAACGAGGCACGGAGAAGGGAATGCTGCGACCCCACAGAAAACTCCTCTCCCGCTATCGGAAGGGCGTGGGACAAGTACCCAATGCCCGACCTACCTGATGCAGGTTTTTCTAGGGTTTGTCCTGCATTACTTTTAGGCGAATGCCGGGTAGGATCCTTAAACTACAGCCCGGGAGCCCCTAGTTAACCCTTGGCTACCTTCCTCTACCCTTCCGCATCCCCCCTTTCAAATCCCTTCCTATGCTATTAAAGAGGAGTTGGCACCATGTGGATTACCCTCATGTAGCCTGTTACCCTAAAATAATCCAGATTTATTAATATGAAGAACGTTTTTATATATAATTGATAGGTGAAGTGAAAGGGATTTTTCATGACACTGATATTTTATTTAGTAATTAAGGCTGCTAGTAGACAGTATAATAAAGTTCCTTGTGTGTTGGAATTCAACAACGCCCTAAAGAAAATCGCTAATTAAATATTAACAGGTGTGTTGTAATTAATATGCATAATCAACCCCTTCCTTTTTAGAATAGGAAACTGGTGCTGGTTGTTCCCTCTAATCAGAGCTGTGATTCCTGTCTGTAATTCGAACACTGATGGACGTTTAAAGCAGAAGCACAAGTTCCATTGTGACTGGCGGATTGGCATCGGCGTTAATCAAATTGCTCCCAGGGAGTCAAGGCTCCATTTAAGCTTATTTGATCGCCCTCTGATGTTATCGACAATTAACGGCTGGTGTTCGATATTCTCAATGAAACATTTGTTTATTTTCCCTAATGTAAGACCTACCTCGTAGCCATTGGGTCAAACCAGAGTAACATTCGTACGGCCATTACAAATGCTGAGATTTTGATTTATTTTACCTATGATTTCTTTCAAAAATATTAAATAAAATACCTACAATAATTATTGATCAACAAATACTTACAGCTCTTAGCCTCCTTAATGATATCCTTCCATATATTCCTATCTTGCGCCTCTATCCACCATGCGGGCTACCTTTGGGGATGCTCTCACATCTCTCTGGTTTTTTTGAACTAAGGTTCCCACATGCCGAGGCACCTCGGTCTGTTTTGAGAGGTGTATGTTCCGGGGTCGCAGACCTTGGGCATACGGCAAGAGTTGTCCGCTATTCCTATTGGAATAGTCGGCCAGCTGCCTCCTAAACTGGTCGTGGCACGGGGAAGAAAATGCTGCGTCCCCACAGCAAACTCCTCTCCCGCTATCGGAAGGGCGTGGGACAAGTACCCCAATGCTCGACCTACCTGATGCAGGTTTTTCTAGGGTTTTCTCTTCATTATTTTTAGGCGACTGCCGGGTAGGATCCTTAAACCATAGCCCAGGAGGCCCCTAGTTAACCCTTGGCTATCTTCCTCTACCTTCAAGAAACTTCTTTTTACCATGATGACCTTTATATATTTTTTACACTGATAATATATTATGGGATATATTTTTAAATCACCTTCCAACCATTTTTAAATTTACCTTAAAACCCTCAAGGGACTTCTTTTTACCATGATGACCTTTATATAATTTTTACACTGATAATATATTATGGAATATATTTTATGATCACCTTCCATCCATTTTTAAATTCGCCTTAAAACACTCAAGTTACGTCTTTTTACCAGGATGACCTTTATATTTTTTTACACTGATAATATATTGTGAAATATATTTTTTTTATCACCTTCCATCCATTTTTAAATTCGCCTTAAAACCCTCAAGGGACTTGTTTACAATAAGATGACCTTTATATTTTTATACACTGATAATATATTGTGAAATATATTTTTTTATCACCTTCCATCCATTTTTAAATTCGCCTTAAAACCCTCAAGTTACTTCTTTTTACCAGGATGACCTTTATATTTTTAAAAACTGATAATATATTATGGAATATAAAGAATTTTGCAAACTATTTTCACGAAACACTTCTAAAAATATAGTATGGTGGTCAAATATAGGAGTGTAGTACGGTATGAGGTTTACAATGCACGACCAATGTTCTCATACTTTACAGAAGTTTAACTTGACTTTCGAGAGTTCATTTTTAAAAACAAAACACTTTCATAATAATTATCGTTTTCATACATTTTACCCTTTGATATTTTATTACTCGTAAATAGTCGTTGAAACAGTTTCCCGTTATTGCTTATTTAAACGTTTTCATGTGCCATTTAGCAGCTGACACGACAGTTTCTAGTTATGACACAACGCGCAAATAGGTGACGCTGTTAAATTTGCTCTCACGAAGGTAGGAGGACAAGTATGAAGCCATAACTCTGCAGAGGAGTGCTTACGCCGTTGTTTACTAATGCATGTTGAAGCATTCCAACAGCCGCCACCAACACCACAATTTTCACTTAACTTTGTGAGCGCAATGTGCTGAAAACTTAATTACTATATATTAAGCCTCGGCGGTTTTTTTTTAAAAAAAATAATTTACTAAAAATGTATTCTGTACTGTATTTTATAATCTGAAGAGTAGAAGAGGTACTGCTGCTATTTCAAAACGACGGTATTTGGGGGAATGTTGTTGAGAGGTTATGTAATGAGGATTTAGAACTGTCGGAATGTCGAGTTGCTCGAAATTATTAATGAGACAGTGTAATAAACTTGAAGACCCACTGTAAATGAAAAAAATCGACGTTCACTACTTAGTATTCATACTATCAAAAATCAAAATTATGTTTGCTAATAATTCCTAATGTTTCATTTAAATGGTTAGCAGACGATAAAAATCAGCTCAATATATTAAATTTAAACAAATAAAAATGCAACAAGTGTTGTTGAGTCAATTAATATGACATACGATTTAATACGGCCTCAAACAGTACTAGGAGACAAACAATTAGAACCGAATTAAAGAAAATTAAAATATTACAAAATAATGAAATAAATTAACAAGAGAAATGTTAACATAGGAAAAACTAGAAGAAATCTGATAAAATTATACATTTTTAAAAATCTAAAAAAATCGGACGATACGAAATTTTTATACTAGGTTTACAATTGGAGATTTCGTACACGCGGAATAATCAGAGCAGCTCTCATAAAACACTACTTATTCACTTCACCAATAATATATCATGATTTGACTTAACAGGCCGTGGTATTTCAGTGTTCTTAACCTCCAAACGCTGACAATAACACTCCAGAAGCCCTGCACATTCTTACGCAACAGTACCTGGGCCGTAATATTACGCCGACAATACAAATTACAGAAAATCCTTGGAGTATACTAATTGGTGGTCACCACTATATATATATATATATATATATATATAGTGATTAAATGATCTGGAGAAGATCTTCTCAGAATTTAAGTAGACAAATACACCAGCGATCATGTGTACAACAAAGAATATAACTTAATAAAAAATAAATAATAAATATTATTAGTCAGAGAATTTAATTAAAATTTTTCACAATACCTTCATATTTAAATTAAATAATAAAAATGATTAGTCAGAGAATATTATTAAAATTATTCACAGTAACTTCATATATAAATTAAATAATAAAAATTATTAGTCAGAGAATTTTTTAAAAATTATTCACAATAACTTCATATTTAAATTAAATAATAAAAATTATTAGTCAGAGAATATTATTAAAATTATTCACAATAACTTCATATTTAAATTAAATAATAAAAATTATTAGTCAGAGAATTTTTTAAAACTTCATATTTAAATTAAATAATAAAAATTATTAGTCAGAGAATTTTTTAAAACTTCATATTTAAATTAAATAATAAAAATTATTAGTCAGAGAATTTTTTAAAAATTATTCACAATAACTTCATATTTAAATTAAATAATAAAAATTATTAGTCAGAGAATTTTATTAAAATTATTCACAGTAACTTCATATTTAAATTAAATAATAACAATTGTTAGTCAGAGAATTTTTTAAAAATTATTCACAATAACTTCATATTTAAATTAAATAATAAAAATTATTAGTCAGAGAATATTATTAAAATTATTCACAGTAACTTCATATCTAAATCAAATAATAAAAATTATTAGTCAGAGTATTATTTAAAAAAATTATTCACAATACATAGAAAACACCACGTTTCGCTCCTGATTTAAACCTCTTCAGGTGTATAAGATGCTACATTAAATTATAATCAAGCGAAATACTTTACATTTACTCTTGGAAGATTCACGATCATATTTCCAGACAATTTTTAAGCTAATTAAGGTTCCCGTCCGACCGTAAAGCTTGATGGATGTTGTTTATCTGCCTTAATAATTCTGAAAAAGAAAAAAAATTCCAGATATGACGAACACTCATTCGACAGCATCCGCTATATATTACCTAATTAACCTCATTGCAATAATACTTAATTGATTGTATAATTCGCCAACTCTGCATATTCATATTTATCCCCCCCCCTCGTTCATTCCGTCGCATATGCCCATCATTTATTTTTGGCACATTAACATTTCATCAAATTCCAATTAGTTTAAAGTATATTCGCGACCCCAGCGCCATCTTTATGCGTTTGTTGTCCGATGATGCATTGTGGACTGTGGAGGGGGAATATTAGCAACGGGTCGTTAGGGTGGTGGGGAGGGGTGGAGGGGGGATGTGATTTGTACCCTGAGTGGCGCCGTCCCTCACGAACCTATGCCGCCAATTCATATAAAAAAAATTGCTTTATTACCCCCCACAGTCGATAGCACACAAAATTTCGAAAAAAAATCGTTTGTTATGAGGGCAGTGAAATTTCAAATCGAATCATAATAATAATAATAATAATAATTGAAACTAATTCCGGGGCGTTAGTTTTAACTGAATCGTTTAGCAGACATACGTCCTCATAATAATAACTTTGAATATATTCGTTGCTTTATCGCTGTCGCAATGTGACAGTATTATCTTTGATTCGTGTCGCAGTGCCAATTTAAGTGCTTTTATGTTTTGCTTTTCAAATCAATTGCAGAATTTTTTTTAAAAAAAACTCCTAAGAAATTAAAATTGAACAAAAAACCATTAAGTTAATGAAATTTTCTTCTCTGTATTTTTCTGTGTAATTCAGAAAAAAAATAATACATTTATTGAATCATGTAAACCAGCAAAGAGTAAAAGAGGGTCTCTACTTGATAGCTAAATGAAGTTGAACTTGAAGGTTCACATCACTGGAGGGAGTTCTTCGCTGCCAAAGATGATCATGATGTAAGTGTTCACGAGTTTTATACGATCGCATAACATTTCTTTGGATTTTTATATTACTAAGTAACGAAGTACCCAGAGTAAACAGAATAAACTGTTATAGCACCTTGCTTTAGTATACCGACTCAGTAATTTTCATATTTAACTCCGTTTATGTATATAAAAAACGGTGTGAGTTTCGTCAAGGTGGAAATATATATTGTAATACCAATTAAAAAGGCCATTAATCGTTTTAATTAAATAGAATTGTTATCGGCGAAAATACATCAAAAGAAACAATGTAAGGTCGAGCCAATGTTAGCGAACGCACGCCGAAAGTTCCAGCCCAAACGCCAGTCTGCGGCTAGAAGCGAAACAGATCAGTTCGGCAAAGGGCACAGTAAAATGTGGATGCTGATATAAAAGTATGAATAGCGCGGTCCAAGAAGTTCAACTGCGAGAGCTCTTAGTTTACATAAAACACGAGTAAACAGTTTTGAC